>CM053511.1:39330340-39790988 GCA_028627145.1 Eidolon dupreanum
TTGTTGTTGTTGTTGTTGTTGTTGTTGTTGTATTTCTTTAAAAAATAACGATGGGATTTTGTTGAGGATTGCATTAAATCTGTATAATGCTTTAGATAATAAGCTCATTTTAACTATGTTGATTCTTCCAATCCAAGAACTCGGAATATCTTTCCATTTCTTTGTATCTTCTTTGATTTCTTTTAATAGGGTCTTATAGTTTTCATTATATAGGTCCTTCACATATTTCATTAGATTTATTCCTAGGTACTTTATTCTTTTTGTTACAATTACAAATGGAATTATTTTTTCCACTCCTATTTCTGACATTTCATTATCAGAGTACAGGAATGCTATGGATTTCTGAACATTGATTTTGTATCAAGAAACTTTACTGTATTTGCTTATTGTTTCTAGTAGTGTTCTTGTGGACTCTTTAGGGTTTTTTATATAGAGAATCATGTCATCTGCAAATAGTGACAGTTGACTTCTTTTTTTCCTGTTTGGATGCCTTTTATATCTTTCTCTTGCCTTATTGCACTCACCAGAACCTCCAATGTTATCTTGAATAACAGTGGCAATAGTGGACAGCTTTGCCTTGTTCCTGATCATAGAGAAAAAGGTTTTTAATTTTTCACCATTAAGTATAATGTTTGCTGAGGGTTTGTCATATATGACCTTTATTATATTAAGGTATTTTTCTTCTATACAGATTTCATTAAGTGTTTTGATCATAAATGGATGCTGTATCTTGTTGAAGGCTTTTTTCTGCATCTGTTGATATGATCATATGATTCTTATTTTTTAATTTGTTTATGTGATGTATCACATTAATCAATTGGTGTATGTTGAACCATCTCTGTGACCCTGGGATGAAGCCCATTTGATCATGGTGTATAATTTTTTTAATATGCTGTTGTATTTGGTTCGCTAGTATCTTATTTAGGATTTTTACATCTGTGCTCATGAGAGATATTCGTCTGTAGTTTTCTTTTTTGTGTGTTATGTTTACTAGGTATTGATATCAGAGTAATATTAGCCTCATAAAATTTGTTGGGAATTATTGCCTTCTCTTCAACTTTTTGGAAGAGTTTGAGGAGAATAAGTATTAAATCTTCTTTGAATGTTTGGAAGAATTCACTGGTGAAGCCATCTGGTCCTGGACTTTTACTTTTTGGTGGGTTTTGATGATTATTTCAATTTCCATTCTGCTGATTGGTCTCTTTAGATTTTCCAGATCTTCTTGATTCAGTCTAGGAAGGTTATATTTTTCTAAGTACTGGTGCATTTCTTCTAGGTTATTAAATTTGGTGTTATATACTCTTTCATTGTATTCTTTTATGATCCTTTGTATTTCTGCAGTGTCTTTTGTAATTTCCCCTCTTTCAACCCTGATTTTGTTTATTTGTGTCCTTCCTCTTTTTCTTTGGTGAGTCTAGGCTGGGATTTGTCAATTTTTTAAACTTCTTGAAGAACCACCTCTTTGTTGCATCCATTTTTTTATATTTTTGTTTGTTTTTAGTTTCATTTATATCTGCTCTAATTTTGATTATTTCTTCTCTTCTGCTGACTATAGCTTCATTTGTTCTTCCTTTTCTAGCTTTTTAAGTGAAGTGTTAGGTTGTTTATTTGGGCTCCTTCTTTTTTTTAGAGATAGGCCTGTAATGATATGAACTTTCCTCTTATCGCTACTTTTGCTGTGTCTCAGTACTTTTGATGTGTTGCACTATCACTATCATTTGTTTCTATGTATTTCTTGATCTCTTTACTTCTTCTGTGACCCAGTTATTCTTCAGTGGTATGTTGTTTAATCTCCATGTATATGTGGTTCTTTCTGCTTTCTTTTTACAGTTGATTTCTAGTTTCAAAGCATTATGATCAGAGAATATGGTTGGTATGATTTCAACCCTCTTATATTTGTCAAAGCTATCTCTATGTCTCAGTATGTGGTCAGTCCTTGGGAATGTTCCATATGCACTAGAGAAGAATGTATAAGCAGCTGTTTTGGGATGGAAGGCTCTGTAAATGTTAATTACATCCAGTTGGTCTAATGTATCCTCGTTGATTTTCTGTTTGGATGATCTGTCCATAACTGACAGTGGGGTATTTAATTCCCCTAATACAATAGTGTTTTGGTCTGTTTCTCCCTTTTGTTCTGTTAGTAATTGCTTTATATATTTCGGGGCTCTCTGATTGAGAGCACTGATATTAATATGTGTTATATCTTCTTGGCGCATGATTCTCTTTATTATTATGAAGTATCCCTCAATATCTTTCTTTACTCTTTTTATTTTGAAGTCTCTTTCATCTGATATTAGTACTGCTACTCCTGCTTTTCTCTGAATGCCTTTTGCTTGAAAAATCATTTTCCACCCTTTCACACTGAGATGTGTCTCCTAGAGGCAGCATATGGTTGGGTTTTGTTTTTTTGATCTAATCTTCAACGCTGTGCCTTTTTATTAGAGAGTTTAGTCCATTTACATTTAGGGTGATTATTGAAATATGAGCTCTTCTTATAGTAATTTTATCTTTTGCTTTCTGGTAGTTCAGTGTTTCCATTGCTTCTTTGCCCTTGTGTTTCTATTTTCTTTATTTTGGTTGGTTTTTGTGGGTTTTCCCTCTGGTCCTTCTTGTTTTATGTTATATACTTTGATTCTAAATCTTTGGCGTACAGTTAGTTACCATTACGAATATGTAAAAGATAGTTACATATATACAGTCATCCCTTTTCTTCTATACATGCCTTATCTACATTACCCTTTGTGAATGTGGTTCTTTGACTCTTGCCCTTTTCAGTTATTGTTGTCTCAATTTGTCCCTTTGTATGCTGAACGTTCATTACTATCTTGCTATAGCAAATCTCTTATTTTAAGCTTATATTGCCTTGTTCCTAGTGTTGCACTCCTCTGCTTTTATCATCCTGCTAGTTACCTTACTCCTAATTATGTGTTGTTTTTGTTTGTTTGTTTGTTTGTTTGTTTTGTTTTTGGTCATTTTGTTTTAGGTGAGCTGACTCCTTTCAGTATTTCCTGTAGTGCAGGCCACGTAGTGGAGAATGCCCTGAATATTTGAATGTCTGGAATGGTCTTTACTTCTTCATATCTAAAGGAGAGCTTAGCTGAATACATTATTCTTGGCTGGTAGTTCCTTTCATTTAATATTTTGAATATTTGATTTTATTACTTTCTGGCTTGTAAGGTTTGTGTTAAGAAGTCTGAGGATAATCTAATGGGTTTTCCTTTGTAGGTTTCTGTCTTCTTTTCCCTGGCTGCCCTGTGAATTCTGTCTTTATTATTGATTTTTGATAATTTTAATATGATATATCTTAGTGAAGGCCTTTTTGTGTTTAGATTACTCAGTGTTCTATTGACTTCTTGAATTCCAAGCTCCAGCTCATTCCTTAGATTTGGGAAATTCTCATCAACTGTTTGTCTGTAAATGCTTTCTAATCCCTGCTCCTTTTCCTCCCCTTTGAGAACCCATTATTTTTACGTTTCCTCTCTTGATAGTATCAGCTAGTTCTTTTATTTCTCTTTTATTATTTTTCATTCTTCAGTTTCTCTCTTCTTCCTTCTGATTGATTTCTAAATTTCTGTCTTCAATATCACTGATCTTTTCTTCCATTTAGTTGACTCTATTTCCTAAAATTGTTATTTCATTTTTCAACTCTTGAAGTGTGTTCTTTATCTCCAGAAGGTCTATTTGGTTATTTTCGGGGGTTTCAATGTCCTTGCTAAAGAACCCATTCTGCTCATCTAGTTGTATTTTTAATTCCTGAAATTGTTAATATGATTCATTTCAGATTTCATTGAGTTTTTTTGCAGAAGTACAATCCTGAATTCTCTGTCATTTAAGTTGTATATTTCTATGTCTGTTAGTTTATTTTCTGGAGATATTTCTCTTTCTTTCTGAGATGTCTTATCACTTTGGTTGTTCATGGTGTTTAATGGACTGATTCTCCACCTGAGCATTAATGGAGTGTGTTCTGCTTTTTTTTTTTTCCAGAAAGATTTATTATATTATTGTCCCTAGGCTGTTGCAAAGATTTTTTTTTTTGGTTTCCAGTAGATGGTGTCTAAGCCTCTTGGATCTCTGCTTTCTACAAAGTCTTAATAATGTCTTTTTTCCTTACAGATATTTAATCATGCTCACTACCCTGTCTCAGTTTCTGTAATGTTAGCAAAGTTTGCTCAGATTTCCCTGCAGCTCCATGTTGATTGGTCTCGGAGGGAATGGGAGGAGGAGCCCTTTGGGTTGGGGGATGGGGGCTGACACTCAGCCTCAGTTTTGCAACTGCAGCTGGTAAACATCAACTGTTGTTTCTCTGCTGTCCCCACTTTTCTGACGTCCCCATTTCTCTGCCTTCTACCCTGATGACTGGACACTGCTGCCAGTCACATGGAGCTCACAGCATTCCCAGGCAGGGCTGTATGTGGAAGTGTCCGCACCTTCTCCCCTCCCTCTCCTCCTTCAGGGAGCTCAGACTGCGAGAGGCAGCTTCTTTGTTTCTTCCAATCCACCACCAGACACCCGGGGTTCTGACCTGTGGTATAGCTCATGCACAGATCCCACACTCAGATATCCTGGTAAGCAGTTTAGATGTTTTTTTTTGTTGAGTTTTAGATATTCAGCTTATTGTTGTTTCGAGGGGAGAGATCTGGAGAGATCTCTCACTACGCCATGTTTAATCTAATCTCCTTCAAGATATTGTATTTATAATATCCTTTTACTGAAAAACATATAACTGATTTTTTTAATCAAATGCAGATTTTTACTTTGATACCAGTTAGCTTTTTCTTGATATCAGTACAACATTCTAGCATGTTGAAATAGCCTTTATTATTTAATTTTATTTTCTATTTGATAGCTATCCCTACCAGCTATGCTTCCTGTGCTCTGTATAAAGCTTACTATACCTTACATCAAGACACTGACAAATTCATGAATAAAATAAGCCTATTCATGTTAATTTTGTAGAAACATATTTTTACATCATTTGATACCTATATAGAGAGAATGCTTTAATTCTTTTTTCCTAGATGATTTAAAATTTTAAAAAATTAGGGTTTAACAATAATCATTTTTATAATATCACACTATCAAACATTATGAGGCATTTGCTTTCAATTTTTGCTTTAGATTTTAATATGTCAGCTTTTCCAAATACTGTCTTGAAAAAGCACACAAAAGTTTATAAACTTTTTTTTTGTCCACACTCTCTAATGGTGATTCATGCCATTAATTGACCTCAACTTTAATAAATCTATGAACTATTAGAACCAGCTAATTTTTTATTTATTTTGGTATTTTTTTCTTTCTCCAGAGCTTTAGGAGATCAGAAGCATAAAGGTAGCTTAGCTTTATTTTATGTTATTTTTTGGCTGAATCAACCCGATTGGTGCTTAATTAAAGTATTCTGTTACCCTCACAAAAATATTTTTGAGTCATATGAATACATTTTAAGTACTATAGATTTTATTTAGGGAAACCCTGAAGGAATCTGTTGATTAATTCAGAGTCCCCATCAAATATTCTCCCAGCTTAGAATATTTTAAACTTCTAATCAACAAAAACTACTGCTTTTATGGTTCTCAAATGAATAAATTTATAATCTGAGTCTAATGGACTTTAGTTCATTTCCAAAAGATCAAGGCATTAGATGGAATTCATATTTAATTGATAACAGCACAAATTTTAATACATTATTCTATATAATAGATTATATTATATTAAATCGTCAATTTTTATAACATGAGTGCATCTTGATGTGTTACGTTTGCGCAAATGTGTTATGTTTGTGTAAATGTTAGAGCAGGAAGAAGAGGCTTTAAATACTATCAACTTGTTTGCAGATTAAATTAAACAAACCTATTAAACATACACAAACATGCATGCACATGCATGCACATGATATACTTGCACATGGATACCCAAAATACTAAAACCAAGTAACTGTTGTGTCTTGACACCATATTAGAGGGTCAAGTGTTTGTTCATTGTTCACTGGCCTTCCTATCTTAGTGTCTCCCTGCTATACACAGTTCACCCTGTTTCAGTCTGATCTTTCTAATACTCAGATCATATTATCACTTTAGAATTTTGTTTTCTGTTGCCTGCACAAAGGTGTGCCAACTCCCCACTTATCTTTTATCCCCAATGTCTTTTATGATCTTACTGCCTTCATCTTTTGTGATAACACATATCACCTTATATGGTACTTCTATCATACCTGCTACTTTGAGCTTTTGTAGATGCTGGGCCTGCTGATCCCTCTATCTGAAATGTCCTTCCCTTCTACTTTCTGAAAAATTAAGATTCATCCTTTACATACGGCCCCAAGTTTTCATCTGTGAGTCTTTCCTGTCCACCCCTCAATAATTAATCACTCCCTGCTCTCTGCTACATCTGAATTTTATAGTATTTTTGTTTGTTTATTTGTTATCTATGAATGTGTCTGCATGTTTGAAATCCAAGTATTTTATGTTTGTCTTTCTCACTACATAATGTGTCTGTCCAGAGTGAGGCTCTCATTAGTTATCTTTCAAACTTTTAATCTCTTCCATTAATATTTAGAGAAAAGTGAACCTAACACAGTGTCTAGAAAATAATAGGAACTAAAGATTTTTTTTGAATTGAGTAAAAATGATCCTTTTGATACTAAGATATTCATTAGACATTAAGTAAATGGTTAGCATCCTAAAGAGTATCCTGCTGACCTGGATCACTAATTACTCTCTGGGACTCGTGAATGTACTATGGAGTTTTCAGTAGAGATCTGATTGCACTGTTATCTGGGGTCTAAAGAAATTCTAAGTATGTTTGCTAGGTTCCTGATTATGCTTGACTAGAAATGGCAGGCAGGGCAGTCAGGCGTTCACATAAAATGCTTGAGCTTTGAAAATTTGATTGTGTCATAAAATTTTGTTGGATCAATTTTGGTGCTCTTTTCCAGATCATCTACCTGTCATATTACATCCAGAATGGCATGGGATTTAAACATGCTCTGCCCAAGTTTGGTTTGGTTCTTCTTTGTTACTGACTGTGTCACTGTGGGCAAATTTACTTAACCTCTGAGACTTAGTTTGTCCACCTATTTAATAAGGAACAGAACCTCATAAGACTGGTGTGAGGACTGAATAAGGTTGACATGGCAATGATAAGACGGCAATGAATGTTAAGCTCTTAGGACAGTGCCTAGCACAGAATAAAATCTTGTGTCCTGCTGAACTGTGTTTAGGTGAACACAGAACACCCATCTAGCTTGTTCAAGTGCAGAGGCTTGGGAGTTAGACATTTCATTGTTATATGATTTGAGCTTATTATTTAGTCTTTGCCCCTTTTCCTCATCTTAAAATGGAAATCATAATTCAACTTACTTCATGAGATGAGAAGTGAATATGCAACATTCAACATAGAACCTAGCATATATAGTAGGAGCTTAATAAATGATTATTGACAGAGAAACATTTGCTGTTAAAATGATAGAGATCTAGGACAGTAACGAGGATGTAACTTTAAACTTTAACTTTCTTATCATTTACAATTTTTTGTATAGTTTTATTTTAAAATTTCTTTATTATAGCAGGAAATAACTAGTTATATGCTGAATTTGCTGTCATCATCATTGACGCTGTACTGATTAAATCCAGTGTGTCGCCTAGAGTTGCCTACAGTTTCAGTCCCCTGAACTGAAGGTAGGAAGAGTCTTGACTTTCTTTTAACCATTTGACATAAGGAAATTTTATCATTACCTAAGTCTTTAATGTATTTCTACCTGGAAGTATCAGTTAAGAATTAACATGCAGATGTTTGGGCAGTTTAGACAACCAACACAGAGTAGCTTGGGAGATGCTCTCAGTGCTGGCTGCCCCACTGTCTCCTTAGATAAGGCTACAGGCTAAAGAGAGTGCAAAGAAGACAATGATTTTATTTGGGATTTCACTTTGTAAGCATTTCCTACAAACGAGGAGTGACTGTTTGGCACCTCCTGGCTGATGGAGGCTGCCTTGTGAAACATGACAGCTGTGCAATCCCTGCCCCCACAGGCTAACCTGCTCTAAGCACCTCAGAAATCATTTGCATTTGTGAAAATTCTTTCTGTAGTTCCAAATCCTCTCATTGCTCTCTCCAGTAAAGTATTTCCTTTTTCAGAACTATTTCGGAAAAATTTTCTCTCCTTGAATTGCCATTTTTATACTTCATTTGAAAATGTTTTAATTCCACTTTTCTTTTGTTACTTTCTATTGTAGTAGTTCTGTCTAAAAATCTGTAAGCCAGACAGGTAGCTTTATGAAAAATCTATGGACACAGAACTGCAAATTCCAGAATGCACCCAGGTTGCAATGTTGAGGACAAGTGAACGATTGCCAGGCATTTCAGTTGTTTATTGTCCTAATTGAATTTACTTCAGTAGTTGTTTCAGTAGACCAGATCATTGCTATGAGGAGATAAACAAATCAACTCTCTTGAGTTGTAGCAGTTCAGTGCCTTCCTGCCTGTCCCACCCCTCCCCTGCTCTGTTTCCATGTCCTTGGGCTCCAGGTGACAAAGGATTCTGTCAGCCTAAGGTTGCATCTGATCTGCCACTAATGCTTTTTTTCTCCCATAGAAGAAATCAGACCTTCCATAGCAGTGAGACTCTCTGTCAGAAGATGAATGGAAGGTGTTAGTGCTGATGGGAAATACAGGGACTTAAGCCAGTGTTATACGCTGGCTGTATGGAGATGAAGGAGTCACTGGACCAGTAAGTCTTAGCAAGGACAGCCCAGAGCCACTCTTCCTTCCAAGACAGGAGGATGAGTTTCAGATAAAAAATATCGGCAATAATGTTTTTCTTGAACATTTCAAAAGTATACAGAAGGGTGTGTGACAGCGTGTGTGGGCATGTGTGTATGTGTGGGTGTGAGCGTGTGTCCTGTGGAAATTAAATTAATAACTTTCTGGTCTATTAGAATCCCCATAAATTAACCTAATTATTGTAATCATCAAAGAGAACATTTCTTTTCCTCACATATCTTACATAAGCAAAGAAAGTTGTAAAAGAAAATTGCTTTCTTTAAAGATAATTTGTTTTAGGCCATTGATTTGCAACTGGCCCCATAAACCATCAACCTCAACTCAAATTATAACCAGATTCAGAGAGTCTTCTGATCATGAAAATCCTTTTTTCATATACTTGCATATTCTTTTTAGATGTTGTTCATCTGGGCTCTATGGTGTGAAATCATTTTCTTGACATCTTCAGAGGCCATATATTGAAGCCCTGCCCTTGCTCATTCTATTATAGCTTTCTTTAGCATCAGGAAACACTGGGCTTCATTTTTTTAAGCTTCACTCCTTGACTCTCCTACTTCCTCAGGACAGATTTTAATTAGGACGATAACATTCCACTTCACTAATTCACCCTCACCCCCATAGGGTGAAAGCTATATTGTTCTTTGGTGCACTGTTAAACAGCAGTTGTTCTCCTTGGAGAATATTCCTTTTGTATCACAAGACTGGATAGAGAATAGAGTGATTGAAGCCAACTCAAGTCACCAGGAGCCAAGTCTTTTTGAGGCTGCAGTACCTACAAATCACTAATACCAAATTGTTTCTAGATCTTAAGTGCTTGGCATTTTACTTTTGCAATTGTTAAATTTTTAGAGAAAAAAAGCTACATGAAAGAGCACTTTTGCTCAATGCACATATACATTTCAAAAAGTTATTTGAAGATGACTGTTTAGAACTCACTATACATATATTATGGTTAGAGCTCTAGGCCACCCCACAAAAATCTGTGATTACCCATACTATACCCTGTAGTGTATGTATTTGTGTGTCAGTAAATACTGTCAGTGTTCTGTAAAAATCTACCCGGGGTCCAATCTTGGAACAAATGGTATAGATTCTCAGTCTTGATTGCGTATCGGAATCACCTGGGGAGCTTTATAAACTATTCATGCCTTGTTCTACCTCCAGAAATTCTGGTTTATTTTGTCTAGAGTGCAGCCTGGGCATTGAGGTTTTAGAGGCTCCCCAAGTGATTCTAAAGTGCAGCCAAGGTTGAGAATCCCAGTTACAGCACTAGACTGCAAATCAGGAGAGCTGGACTGGAGTCCTAGATTTCCATATATTCACTGTGTGACCTTGACTATATTACTTATTTTCTCCAAACCAGCATTGTTTTTACTTATAAAATAAAAGCAATAGTATTTGTTTCTTTTTTCTAAATTTCAGGGTGGTCTGATGATAAAAAGAAAAAACATATATACATTTAAAAAATCTATCGGCATATAGGGAATGTAGTAAATTGGTTAGGAACAGAGGTCTTGGGGTCACAGAGACCAGGTTTAAAGCCAGATTGACCACTTTAGTTCATTAGTTCTGTGAGCTTGAACAGATTGCTATCCTTATTAATATTTAATTTCCTTTTTAGTAAAGAGGGGGATGCAGGTATTAATACTTACCAAAGAGGTTTGTTGTAAAGTTTAAAGAATGTTTGGGGATGTATGGGACATGTACTGTCCCTGGTAGACAGGAAGTGTTCTATGAACAATAGATACCATTAGTTACTGAGGACTCCATTTCTTCTGGTCAATGGCATCAGCATGTTTTATTCTAGCTTCTTTTATTCACTGTGAAGGGAGAGCAGGGTCTCACCCAGCTCTAAGCTACTACCTCAGCAGTAGAGATCAGGGATGGCAATGAAAGCCCCCTAAGGAGTCTAGGGCCTTGTGGACCCCAGGCCAGTGGCATGGGCATCACCTGGAAGCTTGTTGGACATGTGGAATCTTAGGCTGCCCATCAGGTCTACTGAATGAGAATCTACATTTTAATGAGATCTCCAGGTAATTTGTATATACACTAGTGATGTTTGCAAAGCACCAGTATAAGGTTTAAGATGTAATGCGACTGGGGCCTCTAGATAGCCTCAGAACCCTAAATTAGGACTAGCCAGCTCATTCCTACCTTTTGTTTCTGTGGGCATTGGTTCCCTTGCTCTTTTTTGCTGGCATCATTTGCCACTTCTGAATTGGTCTTTTATTCTCTTTTCCTTCCTTCCAATCCTGAAATGAGCACATCTTCGTTTTTGAGGGTGGTGCGGTATATCTAATTAAACAAGCTTGGGTTTGAATTTTACTTTTGGAACTTACTAGCTGTGTATCCAGCTGTGTGTCTTTAGACAAATTTTTTAACATCTTTGAGGTTCTTTATTCTTTAAAGTGGACTCTTTAAAGAGTCTTACTCTTCACAAGGCTATTGAGCAGATACGGGGAGACCATGCACACCAAGCCCTTGCCTGGCATATAGCTGAGTTCCTTGCATGGTAGTTCCATTCTCCAGGGGTAATGAGCAGACAAGCATGAAATCATATATGACTTTCTGGTTATCCTCTATTTATTTATTTATTTTTTTCACTTAGAATGTGTAAAAATAGGAAGTTTACATTTAAGTGCTAATAGAGTCTTGGGATAACAATAGGATATCTAAAAGTTGGTTTACCTTTCAGAGAGAAAGCAGGCCTAGACTGTGGGATAAGTTCTTCCTCTGGTGAAAGAGCTAGCTAGTTTCTGAGTTCTGCCACTGAGACCAGCTCCTGGTGTAAGAAAGTGGGGGTAAGTTAGCTATGGGTGGTTAAGAACCCTCTTTTACTTCCTCCCAGTCGATGCCAGCATAGTTCTCCTTGATCTGCTGTTGTAATAGCCTCAGGGCTGGTTTAGCCCTATAGTCTATCAAAGAAAGTGATGGTAGTGGTGGTGGGCATATAAAAGAATTTCTAAATATGGTAAGTGGTATGAATGAGGAATTCTAATAGCTCTAGTCACCTAACTGCCCCAACTCTTTCAGGGGCTAGTTTATAGATAGCCAATGATGTAAGTCATGTAGATTATACAAGTGCATACTTATTCCTATCTCTAGTTTGTGAAAGTAGATGAATATCTGCAGTAGAAATAATGGTAATGGCTATTTAAGCATTAAATAATAAGGTGGCATTTTACCTTTTGTAATCTTAGCAGTTTAGTGTCCTAGACATATCTTACTGTATTAAAAATGTCTGCTTATAAATCTGTTTCCCTCACTAGACTGTAAATTTCTCTAAGTTAGGAACTGTGCCTCTGTTTTCATCTTCGTATTACTTGTGGCCTTGCACAATGACTATAGTGTTGTGTAAAATAAACATTTATTGAGTTGAACTGAAAATTGTATGCAATAAACACTATGTCCATTCAACAGATAAAGATATTGAGGAGCAGAGACGTAAAATACCATATTTTACTCAGATTACAAGTCAGGATACCAATTAAGCTCAAAGTGATTACAAAGTCTGTTTCCCACAATGCTACCTAGGATAACAAATACCCTTGGGCCATGTCAAAAACTAACCAAATATACATACTCTGTAGGCAGGTTAGTTTCTTTTCCTTGAAATTTGTACATCTGTGTTTTAACCTATGAGTCAGAAAAGAGAAGGTTTTCTGAGTAGAAGGAAGTTCTAGACTCATTGTTACTTTTCCTTAAGCTTGTAGAAATCACTACATTTAGCTTTGATAAAAATTGCTTATTTTCTTCTTATTTTCATCTTTCTGTCATTGGAACTCAGATCAAAAGACACTGGCTTCCAGTGAGAAATGTGTTGTATTCAAAGAACTGAGCATATGTGTGTTCTTTACTCTATTCTTTCACCTGACTCCTTCTGCATATTTTTAGTCAAGTTCGTGATATTTCTTGTCTCAGATTCTGTGTCTGTGGAGTTCACTGGAAACTTCTTGAGAGGGCTTAATCTCTAGACTCTGAAAGGGTACCTGAGAGCTTTTTAACTATTAGAAACAAAAAATGCATTTATTAGAAAGAAGAGAAAAAATTAATATGCTTAATTTAAAATATTCTGCTAAGTTTTTCTTTGTGTTTAATTCAGGTTGAAATAAGAAACATTGGAGAGATATATAAGATAAGGATAGGACATGATAGAACTAGTGAACAACCTGAGTAAAGTTTACAGAGGGTAATGTTTTATATTTTGTGCTTCGAAGTTATTCTATTATAAAAGAAATAAGCAGAATTCTTAAAGCAATGAGAAAGATAACATATTTTCCTAAGTGTTGTAGTTAATGTAAACAAAACTGTGTGACTTTAACACTCTAAACAAATACAGTTCATCTTGTGATTTATTTTAAAATAGCATTTTTATAGTTGTATTTACAAAGGCAATCCATGTTCATGGAAGAAGGTCTATATAATACAGTAAAGTATAAAAAAAAATGAGTCATTATTCATTGATCATTAGATGACCACTGGGGTGGTAGTTCATTTTCTTTAAATCTTTTTCTACAAATCTCATGAACTTTCTCTCTCTTTCTCTCCCTCTCCCTCTCTCTCTCTCTCTGTCTCTCTCTCGCTCTCTCTCCATATACACACATTTATATATATAAATGTTGCATATTTAATAAAATGAAATTGAATCATGCTATGTATGCACTTTGGGATATTGCCTTTTAAAAAAATTAGTCATGTAAATAATAACAATAGCAATAATAATAAATGTTTGCTTGGTGGTTACCATATTCCAACTGCCTTATAAATACAGTTGACCTTGAACAATGTGGGGGTTAGGGACATCAATGCCCCTGCACAGTCAAAAAATTGTGTATAACTTTTGACTTCCCCAAAACTTAACTACTAATAGCCTACTGTTGACTGGAAGTCTTACTGATAACATAAATAGACGATTAATATATATTTTGTGTATTATATGTATTATATACTGTATTCTTATAATTAAGGAAACTAGAAAAAAGAAAGTATTATTAAGAAAATAATAAGGGAGAGAAAAACATTTATTATATTATATGTATTTACTGAAAAAAATCTTCATTATAAGTAGACCTATGGAGTTCAAACCTGGGTTGTTCAAGGGTCAACTGTACTATCATATTTCTGTTTCCTAATAACAACTCTTTGATTTAGATACCATTGATAACCCTATTTTATAGATGAGAAAACTCAGGCTCAATAGAGTTAAATAATTTGATCAAGGTCACTTAGTAAATGGTTATTATATGCTTGAGTCCAGGGACTAAGATCTTAAGCACTATCATTAGACTTTAAGTTTGTTTTCAAAAATAGATGGCAACTAAATTCTTAGAAGCCATGAGATTTCTGTATGGATGCAGAACTTATCGTGGAATCAGATGACATGGTTTGAACCAGAGAACATCTCTGCTTTCTGGTTTTCAATACTGTCTGTCACTGATTCCTTTACAGTATACAATATATTATTTTAAAATGTTTGAGGTTAGAAATTTTGAATAACACTGATAGAATCTAGCAGGTTTGTTATTTTCCATTTAAAATGTTTGTTAGTCTTTTCTGTGCTTTTTATTATTGTATCTCTGTATAATGAAAGTAAATGAGAAAATGTAAATTTGATAAATTTATTATTGCAGCATTTCTTAGCACATAACTAATAAAATGAAAACTGGTAATCTCGTAATATGAGAACAGGTAAGTATGCTTCAGTCAGTTAGGCAAGAAATATTTTCTAAGCATCTAACTTTGCCCTACATTGTACTAACTGCTGTTAATAAGAGGAAACCATCAGAAATATTGGTCTGTAGTTTTCCTTTTTGTGTTATCCTTACCAGGTTTTAGTATGAGAGTAATGTCGACCCATAAAATGACTTAGGAAGTATTTCTTCTTCTGCAACTTTTTGGAAGAGTTTGAGAAGGATAAGTATTAAATCAACTTTGAATGTTTGGTAGAATTCACTAGAGAAGCTATCCAATCCCTGGACTTTTTCTTTTTGGGAGGTTTTAATGATTGTTTCAATTTCCTTTATTGACTGGTCCATTTAGATTTTCCATTCTTTGTGATTCAGGTTGTATATTTCTAAGAATTTGTCCATTTCTTCTAGGTTATTGAATTTGGTGGCATGTAGTCTTTCATAGTACTCTTGTATGATCTTTGTATTTCTGTGATATCTGTCATAACTTCTCTTTCATTTCCAATTTTATTTATTTGCATCTTTTCTCTTTTTTCCTTGGTGAGCCTAACCAAGGGTTTGGAAATTTATTGATCTTTTCAAAAAACCAGCTCTTTGTTGTATTAATTTTTCCATTGTCTTTTTATTCTCAATTTTATTTAATTCTGCTCTGATTTTGATTATTTCCTTCCTTCTGCTAACTTTGGACTTCATTTTTTCTTCTTTTTCTTCTTCTTTAAGATATAATGTTAGATTGTTTATTGGGGGATTTCTCTTGTTTCTTGAGATAGGCCTGTAATGGTCTTTTCTCTTATTACCACTTTTGCTGTGTCCCCAAAGTTTAGCTTTGTTGTATTTTCATTCTCATTTGTCTCTATGTATATTTTGATTTTCCCTTTTTCTTCTTTAGTAGAATGTTGTTTTTTTAGTAGTATGTTATTCAATGTCCACATATTTGTATTTTTTCCCACTTTCTTTTTGCAGTTGATCTCCAATTTCAAAGCATTGTGTTTGGAGAATATGCTTTGTATAACTTCAATCTTAAATTCATTGAAGCTAGTTTTGTGTCTCAATATATAGTCTATCCTTGAGAATGTTTTATGTGCACCAGAAAAGAATGTGTGATCTAATGTTTTGGAATGAAAGTTTTTATAAATGTTGGCTATATCTGCAAATGGAGAAAATAAAGTCTTGAGTAGAGAGGCATGAGTAAGGGCAGAGTAGGGAGAGATGGTGAGTGGAAGCTTATTTGGAGGTTGCCTATTTCAGTTTTCAGTACTGCACACGGATTATCATGACATATTTTATAACTACATATGTAAAATTATTTGTTCCATCACAAGGGGGAATGTCTGTATGTGAAGCTGAAATAGTTTCCTTGTGTTCGAATGGTCTTTAAATAGCCTGGAATTTGTCAAACACAAGTTGCTTGACCTTGTTTAGGTGGAGTCCATTGATAAATACATTGACTTACACACCTTTCGTCACCACATCACCATGTCTTCTCAGGTGTGTAGAAAGAATTTGTGTACATAATTACCATCTTCTGTCTGATAATTAAACTTCACTCATTATTTGTTTTCTCAATATTTTATAATTGCACTGGAAGCGTATCCCTATACAATATCAAGTTTTGTGCATCTATATGCAATGCCCAGTGGGACAATTTAGGAATTTTTATATCTTATATATAGTCCTCTTAATCAGTATTTCTCTTTTCTTATAGGACTTTCCCCCTTTTCCTTACTAGAACTAGCATGGTCCTAGTCAAATTAACTATATTTTAGGACAGTTCAGGACAGAGATAATCTTCCTTTTATATTGTGATGTGTCTGGGTGGGAGGAAGAGAACAACAGTTCTCTCCATTTTGGACTTCGGTGTTAAAATAAATAAAGCACAGATGCATAAAGGCATATACAATTGCCCTTGTATTCAAAGAACTTCATCAAGTACTATTAGAGCACCCACTCTGTGAAAGAGGTTTTGCTAGAAGTTTGAGCATGCCAGCATGACTAAGATGTAGTTCATGTCTTTAAACAGTTCATTCCACAATTAACCAGATTTTAATTTAGTTCTCTTTAGAGTTTTAATTTTAATTGTCGTATCTCAGTGAAAATACCTCTCTCATGACATCTGTCTTCCCAAAGACTTATTGAAAGAGCTGAATTGATTTTTCCCATTCTCTCAGGTTCCGAGCAGAAAGGTTGGATAACCTGACTGTCGTGTTAAACCTCAATGTTGAATTTTGCTGTGTTAATTCAGACGTTGTAAGTACTATTCTATGTCCAGTCAGCTATTTTTAGGACATGTATTTAACTACTTGGTTGAAATTTCTTAAAATAATCCAGGAATTTTATAAATTCTAAGAAACCAAGAGTGAGTTTTTATGGTGATGTATTCTTGCAAAACAACTAATATCTGCTGTGGTAAATCAGCAGGGGGAGCTCAGCAAATGAATTTTAGCTTCTAATGAGGGCAGTCCTAAATTTGTTTCTATTTATTTAGGAAATTAAAACAAATGCTGAAGTTGTATAAGATAAAGATGCTGCTGCTCCTTAAGCATTTAATTAATTTATTTGTTTTAGAAGAAAAATGAGTGGGTGTTTCAATGAAAAAATATTTTTGGAAACTCACCCTTTTTCTTTTCCTACATCTATCCCAACATAAGGTTTGGCTTTGGAGTTTGATATTGGTGTGCTTTTTCTCAGCCATGCTGACTTTTTTATATTACTCACATTTGGCAGCTCTATCAGACCTAAAGCAAAAGTCAGGGCTTTGGGTTTAACATAGAAATATACTAGAAGATGTCCTAGTCTGAAAGTCAAAAGGAAAAAAAAAACTTTTTGAGAAGAAAATGGTTGGTTTTGTAATGATCAAAGGCTACCTTTTGTAGACTGATAAAATCTGAAAAAAGTCTGCCATTATTAGGATGTAGACATGAGCATTTTCCCTCCATCAATAATGATGTACTATTTATAGCCAAATAGTTTCTGTGATGAACAGTGAAAATACTTTTGGGATATTATTTTTTTGGGAAGGAGGGGGAATCCAGTGTTTCTAGCAAGTGTTGAAATTATTCTTGGTTTCCCAAGTTAAAATGGATGAAAACATGTGTTTTTGTTTGTTTGTTTGTTTTTTGTTTTGTTTTGTTTTTGCTTAATATGTAAATTTTCAGCTGGGAATAGCTGTCCCATTTCATGATGCTCTGGAAGTTTGGGGCTGTTGGTCTAGTATTATTCAGAGTTTGAAAGTATTTTTTTCCTTGATCATATTTTAGATACTTTTTTGGAGGTCCGACTTGCTATCTCAGTCACATTAATACATGTTAACCAATTGTGTAATTTAGCTTCTCAAATACTGATATAAATTATTAATCCAAGTCACTGAATTGATTCCAGGTAACAGACAGCTTGGATCCAAAATAACATGGCTATAAATTAACATAGTCGTATAGTAATGAACACTGAGTACTGAAAAAAGAAAGCTAGGGAACTATTTTGACAAACATTGTCATCTAAAACTACAAATTGATTTTGAGTCTTAGGGTTTCTATTATTTTTCTCTAGAATTAAGAGAAAAATCAAAGTAAGAAATTTTAGACTTGGAGTCAAAACATATGAAAGATGTTTATTATTGAAAAGGTCGTTTAATCACTTTTTCTCTAAATTTCCCCTCTTGTAAAATAGGGCTCAGTAATACTTGCCCTGAATATCTCACAAGTTGTGAATATAAAATAAAAAATTAAATAAAGCTTAATCAGAACTCTTGATTCCCCTACCCAACCTGCTTATCCCTCAGTCTTAATTTATTGAGTAGATGATATGACCATCCACCTAGTTATCCAAAACAGAAATCTACAAGTTTTCCTGAATTGTTTTACTTCCTTAGCCTCCAAAATATAATCCCTTAGAAATCCCCTGTTGACTCTATCGCTGAAACATATCTTGAGTTTGTCTTTTTTCCCCCATCTTATTGCCATCACTTTAGTCCCCACAGCCATATTTTCTCTCTTCTTTACTAAAAAAAGTCTCCTACAATAACTTTCCAGCTTCTTCTCTTTATCCCTTAATGTCCAGTCTCCAAAGATCAGCCAGAATGATCTTTTAAAAACATCAGCCAGATCATATCTTCCCTGTTTAATCTTTCCCATGCCCACCTCTTCGACCTTGACCTCTTTTTTCTTTTTTATTTCTTTAATTTTATTTTATTATTAGTTTCAAATATACAGTACTTGGTTAGATATTTATATAGTTTACAAAACAAACCCCCTAATTGCTCTTTCTCTCCTCTGACTCTCAACCTAGCCATTACATTAATGTGGACTGCATTCCCTATGCTGTTCTTCGTATCCCCCTGACCATCTATCAACTACTAATTTGTACTTCTTTAACCTTTTAACCCTTTCTCCCAGCTCCCCCAATCCCCCTCTCCCTCTGGCTGTCACCAGATTGTCCTCTATATTTGTGAATCGGCTTTTGATTAGTTTGTTCATTTTGTTCCTTATATTTTGCATATAAGTGAAATCATATGGTATTTATCTTTCTCTGTTTGACTTATTTCACTCAGCATAATAATCTCTAGGTTCATCCATGTCGTTGCAAATGGTAGAATTTCACTTTTTTAATAACTGAGTAATATTCCATTGTATATGTGAACTGTAATTTCTTTATCCAATCATCTATTGATGGGCATTAAGTTGCTTCCATATCTTGGCTCTTGTAAATTGTGCTGCCTTGATGCATAGATCTTTATGAATTATTGTTTTGGTTTTCTTTGGATAAATACCCAGAAGTGTGATTGCTGGGTCAAAAGGTATATACGTTTTTAGTTTTTTTGAGAAAACTTCAGATTGTTTTCCACAATGGCTATACCAATTTGTAATCCTACCAACCTTGTATAAGAGTTCTCTTTTCTCTACATCCTTGCCAACACTTGTTTTTCTTTGATTTATTCATGATAGCCATTCTGACAGGTGTGAGGTGATATCTCATTGTGGTTTTAATTTGCATTTCTCTGATGATTAGTGACCTTGAGTGTCTTTTAATATGTCTATTGGCCATCTGTATTTCTTCTTGGAGAAATATCTGTTTGGGTATTTTTGCCCATTTGTTAAATTGGATTGTTTGTTTTTTAGCTGTTGAGTTATATGAGTTCTTTATATGTTTTGGATATTAACCTCTTATCAAATGTATCATAAGCGAATATCTTCTCCCATTCAGTTGGTTGTCTTTTAATTTTGTTGATGGTTTCCTTTGCTGTACAAAAAATTTTTAGTTTGATGTAGTCTCATTTGTTTACTTTTTCTTTTGTTTTCCTTACCTGAGAAGATATATCTGAAAAGAAACTACTATTAGCAATATCAGGGAGCTTACTGCCTATGTTTTCTTCTAGAAGTTTTATGATTTCGGGTCTTACATTTAAGTCTTTAATCCATTTTGTGTCTGTTCTTGCATATAGTGTAAAAAAGGTGATCTTTTTTTTGCATGTGTCTGTCCATTTTTCATTTATAGAAGAGACTGTCTTTACTTCATTGTATGATCTTGCCTCCTTTGTCATATAGTAAGTGAGCGTATAGGTCTGGATTTATTTCTGGGCTCTCTATTCTGTTTCATTGATCAATGTTTCTCTTTTTATGCCAGTACCATTCTATTTTGATTACTGTAGCCTTGTAGCATAGTTTGATACCAGGTAGTGCGATACCCCCAACTTTGTTCTTCTTTCTCAAGATTGCCATAGCCATGGGGTCTTTTATGCTTCCATATAAATTTTAGGATTATTTGTTGTAGCTCTCTGAAAAATGCCATTGGTATTTTGATAGGGATTGCATTGACTCTAAGGTGATCTCTTTTCAAACCACTCTCCTCTTGCTCATTATGCTCAAGCCACACTTGTCTTTCCCTGCCTCAGAGCGGCCTTTACCACAGTCTAAAGTAAGCTCCTAGTTGCTCTTGATTACATCAGCATGGTTTATTTTCTTTATAATATATCATTTGTTGGATATTTTTCTTTGTTTCCTGTCTGTCCACTAGAAGCTGAGCATATGAGAGCAGGAACTTTGTGTTATTCAATGTTATAATCTCAGCTCCTAAAATAGTTTCTATTGTGTAGTAGATGTTGGATAAATATTGTAGAGTGAATGAATTAATAAAACACATTTTATTTATTTAACAAATATTTATAATATATGTGAAATACTTTGTAAACTATAAGTACAAAATGAAGAGAAATCATATAGTTTTGCTTGGTGTTTAGTAAATGGGAGAGCCTTGGTGTATATGAGGGGAAGATGAAGAAACTAAGCCTGGAGAATTTTGGAGGCTTGGTCAATTCACACACTGTTAGCGCATTCATGGCCAGAGAACCTCCTCCTAACTTTTAGCCCACTGCTCTCTCTAAGAGTCTGGGCTACTCATGATATGGATAACTTGATTCAAATAGAACAGGAATCCTCTAGAGACTTCTTGATTCTACTGAGGCTTTGAATTAAAGTGAGACACAGGTTTTGGTGCATTTGTTATTTTTAAACTACTACTTCTTGATATGATATGATAACCTACTTGATATTTGCTCCAGGCAGTCTTGAGATTATCTAAATTAGATAAAAAATTACTTCATTTGTTTGTTTATTTAACTATTTATTTTTGAGGGTTTAAAACATCTTGTAAATATTTCCATTTTCTTTTCATTTTCAATTACATCTTCACTTTAGAGTTCAAGAAAGAACCACAGAAAAGAAAGAGCAAGTTCTGAAATGCAGTAAGAAAAATAGTTTGTTTCTGAGGATTTTCTAGTTCAATGAACAGCAGGAAGCACCAACTTCCTCTTCTCACAAAATCTCCAGTCAAAAGTTTAATCTCAAAAGACTCCAACAGTTTATAGAAACATTCTAAAAGTTGTGCCAGTTTATTTAAACCAAAGATAAATTCTTGCATTTGATAATCCTTCAGTCATTTGTAAATACAATAGTTGATCCTCCTTGTATAGTCCTTACAACGAATTGAGTGTTAGAACAAGAACAATACGAGAAATAAACTTAGTGAGTCAAGCTTTGACTTAGTATCTTATTTGTAAGAGTGCTTAGAGTGTTCTCTGAAAACACATTTAAACCTTATTTTATCTTCATATTTCCAACACCAAAAAAGAAAATACCAGTGACTTATATTAGTACTTGCTTCCCCGACCCCAATACCAGATCTAGTATAATACTATATTAGTATAATAATAAACACACTTTAAGTACCCAATAAATGCGTTGGAGAGTATTTGCCTTTATTATATTTTTTAAAGAAGCATTAGATAAATTGAATATATAATAAGAGTGGAAGTATTATGCTTTTTTGTTTTATATAAAAAAGGTCTATGACATTTCAGAATAGAATTTCTAAATATGTTTTTCTCAACTTTCCTCATCCTAATATAGTCTTTATTTTATATCCAATGTCCAGGAGACAACCAGCTACAAGTTTAGTTCTCAGACAGTGCTTGTTGACTTTGATCATATATCATTTCTCTTCCAAGAAAAAACAATATTAAATTTAGTGTTAAATAATATGTGGACTCTTTAATAAAACAAAGTAGAATATAAATATAGATGGTGGTAATTATTTTTGGTTATCAATTAAATTTAGTCTCAATAGTAACAGGCAGGAAAGAAGGATGTAGAGCTTGGGCCAGGAAGGGCAGATGGCTCACTCTGACCTCATGATCTGGTCGGTGTGCCCCCGCCACAGTGATGGTCCTTGTGACCTGCCTGGACCTAATCTTTACACTGATGAGTGTCCTGGTTGGCATTAAAGATAGGCACTAGGGTAGGTGGGGAAAAGGCTATAAGGCCAACTCTGAAGGTATAGGCAGGGAGGACATTAGGAGAAGAAGTAAATCCATGGAGAGGAGTTAGGACAGTGCCAGTCTATGCAGTGTAGAGAAATGGACATCCTTTTTCTTATGTGTTCCAGCCTGATATAACAAAGGATCAGAATGGGAACCACTTCACAGAAAGCATACAAAGATTATACAACTAAAAACCTAAGAGACTGGAAATGCTGGAGAGTTTTATGTGGGCAGATAAGTGAAAGAGAGGGGTTAGATGCTCAATGACTCTGGAGAGTTCTCAGTTTTGAAGTTAGGGGTTTTGCCTTTTGTTTATGAACCTCTTGACTGATGAGGTAGAGAATTCAGAGTGGGGCCCAGAAGAGAGGAAGCAGGAGAAACTTCTTGAAATTGCATTGGCAAGGAGAGGCACAGAAGGCTGTTCTCTGTCTCCCAAATAGTCCAGGTCAGCTCATCTAAGCAGTGTAGGAGTTAGGGATTTGGAACAGGAATTCTCTTTCTGATAATAAACTGAGCATTTGGCTGAAGTTTTCCTTATGGGGTCTCTAGGAGAATGGTAGAGAGTGAGGAACCATAAGCAACCCCAAATAACAGTTAAGAATTCTGATTTCTAATTTCTCTGATTAATTGTGATACTACTACTGTTACTATTACTACCACCACCACCATTACCAGCACCACTAAATGTTTATTCAGTGCTCAGGGTATAGGTCATTGCTTTTAAATTGCATACCACAACAGGGTAGATGATATTATCCCAACCAAGGATTTTGCAGTTTTTAAATTGATAATAAACGGTTCTCAATACCACATAATCACATGGATTTGAAAATAAGTTGTCTGACTTGTAGGCCCATGCACCACACTTTTACTGTCAACAGGGCAAATCAGATATTTTAAAATGAATCTCTCTTAAACAATATTCCTGTTTTTTGCATCCCACACTTGAGATAGCTGTGCTTTCGGAAATAGCTACCTATTTGTGTTTTCTGTAATGTGTTTTTATTTTGTTTTATTACATCAAACATTCTTGTTCTAAAACGTTTATTTAATATTCAACCTGGTGAGATAGGATGCCAATTTTGCAAATGAGGATATAAGATCACAGGTCTTCATACAGAAATTTTACCCAAGTTCATATACATAGTAAGTAGCAGAACCAGGACAGAAATCAAAGTCTTTTGGCCAAAGTCCACTTGTCATATGTCCTTCTTTGAATGTTGCTATTAGCCGCTATATTACTGGTTTATGCATTGTGGTCTTCCAGGAATTTTAACCCCTTTATTACTTTAATAATTGAAAAAATTTTTTTGTGAAAATAATAACAGAAACAAATACAGCTAAAGATAAGATCAACTGATATATGTATGTCTTTTTATCTACCTATATCACTCTATTTAATTATTGTGCTATCTACTAACCAACTATCTAAACCAGGAATTTTCAACCTTAGCACTATTGACATTTAGGGCTAAATAATTCTTTGTTGTGGAGGTTATGCAGTGTGCATTGTAGAATGTTTAGCAACATACCTGGCCTGTAGATACCAGTAGCATCTTCCCTCTCTTCCCAGATGTGACTACCAAAAATTTCTCCAGATGCTGCCACATATCTCCTGGGGGAGAGGGACAAAATCTCATTCAATTGAGAACCACTGTTGTCACTCTTTATTGCTTAAACAAACAAACAAGCAAAAATAACTTAGATTCATTGTTTTAGTTTTATTATTTTTATTATTTTGAGGCATTATGACTTCAAAGGTAAATGGAGCTCATTCAGAGCCCTCACCCCAAAGGGTTTTCAGTGGATTTAATAGGATTTTGCTGGCTTAAGTAAAATGATTGACTCTCTCATTGGTGGGTACTTCTGAAGATGAATAAATAGTGCTGCATCAGAAACCAGAGGCTTCCTGCTAATTTTCGTAGAGAGCTTAGAGTAGAGGAAGAGCCATTGGAATTTTAGGCAGAATGACCTTGTAAAAACCATATACTTCGTGGGGAAGGTTTTAAGTCCAAAATCTAGAAGACTCCCATTCACCTGTTTATGATTTTCATTTATCCGAAACACCTACTGGATTTCATCTGAAATTCTTATTGTATCCTAATCTTTGCATTATCCCAAAGCCCCACAAAATTTAGTCTGCATTAATTTGTTTATTGATATGCTGCTTTAATATAGTCTTCTATATTTAAAGTATTTTGGGTCTATACTTCACAGATAATCAATAAAATCTGGATGGTAGAGACAGTTTCATTCTTCTTTTGTGAGTTGCCTCTTAGGCTGGTGGGAAGGTGATTGCTTGGTATCTGCACCACTTACTCTAAATGCCTTGGCAGTTAGAACTAATGCCTTTTGGGTTATAAGGTTGTTTACCTTTAGCTCTGATGTGGATGTGACTGCAGCCTCAGTGAGATGGTGAACACATGCAGCAGTCTGAGTGACCATCTGTCTAAATTTTTATTTGCATACCAATAATGAAGGCACAGTTCAAGAGTACTTCATTTCCCTCCTGTCTGTACTTTTGACTAGTAATTCTTCCAGAAAGTATAGACAACCTCTTACAGTTGTCTGTTTTAGGGAAACAGTTGCTGGAAAAGAGGAGATGGAGACTAGAGAGTCTGATTCATCTCTTTCTCATCCCTGAAGTTAGAGGAACACTTTGGGGTACTAGAGGTTTGAGGTCAGAGAAAACATGAAATTCATTTTATAGGTGATACAGTAAAACCTGTATAGGTAAAATGAGCTCACAACAGGTCACACAGTGAGTGGAGGCAGAACCAAGGCTAGGACATGAGTTTTCTCCTTCCTAGCCTAACAAATGCCCTTTTATAAAGCAATGTTCCATTTATCATCTCTGTTGGTTCTATTTTACCTCCCTTATTCCAGTTTCTACATTTCCTACTGTGGTCCTGGTAGAATTGTGACTTTTTCATAGATTGTGGGTCCAGAGCCTGTTTCTTGGTGGAATTCATCTTAACTTTCTTTCATTTTTCTCTGCCTTATCCCCTGACTTACCTTGCAATACTCCTTCCCCTTTCAGAATCTCTCAGTCCTCAGGTGTGAGGGCATCTAAAACTTCCTTTGGGTTATATACATATAATTGGATTTGTTCCTAATTTTCCATTGGATAAGTACTTAGTTTTTTGGGGCCTCAGTTTTCTTTTTGAAAAGTAGAGTGTGGGCCTAAATCGTTTCTAAAAACCTCATATGATTGGATGTTTGTTTTGACTTGCTGGGACATTGTTTTCCATGTAGGCTATCCCAAATATTTTTGTGGGTTGAAGAGTTGGAGTGTGATGGAGTTCAGTTTCCACCCTTTAGCCAAATAGGAAAGAAGTGATGCTTCAGAAAGTAAAGAAGGAGAAAAAAATCTATTTCTTATGAAATGAGAAAAGGAAATGAGAACAGGTTGAAAATGGGGAGGGGAGGCATGATAAATAGAAGTCTTATATAATGAAAGGATGGTGTCTTTAAGGATATTTTAAAAATGGGTCATTTATGTTCCCCAAAGCCATCTTCGCTTTGTTCCTTTATCTACCTACTGATCTACCTACCTACCTGTGCATTCATTCATCTATCTATCCATCTCACATGCCATAATCTATTTTGCTGGCCCACAAGGAAGAAAATAGCTAGGAAAAGAAAGTGACCTAGAGCAGGGGTCCCTGACACCCAGGCTGCAGACTGTTTTTGGTCTGTGGCCTTGTGGGAACCAGGCCGCACAGCCGGAGGTGAGTGGTGGACTAGTGAGCAAAGCTTCATCTGTATTTGCAGCCACTCCCTAGCACTAGCATAACCACCTCAGCTCCACCTCAGATCATTAGGCATTAGATTCTCATAGGAGCACTGGTACCTGGTGCCAACAAAGGTTGGGGACCACTGACTTAGAGTATCCACAATGCAGCCAGGCTTCAGTTTGTACAGGTGCATGTCTGTGAGGTTGATATCCTTCTGGCCATGTGTCCAGGTGTGACCCACATCCTCCCTTTTGTGTCAGTGATCTCCTTCCCAGATACATGTGTCCGGTGTCAGCCTAGGGGATTGGTGGGGTATTATGCTCCAGCCTACCCAGATGTGGTGTGTACCTTTGGTAAGGAACCAGCAGAGGAGAAATAATGCTCAGTTTCAAATGAGACAGTTTCTTTTTGTTAAACTCCCAACAACTCCCAGTACAGTGCTGTGAATGTCATTGAGAGGAGGCCAAACGTTTGTGAGCCACTTCTTGGGGTCATCTGCATGCAAGCACTTGAGGGAGCTGAAAACTCCCTAGCACCCTCAGTTAAGCTTTTTTCATTCAGGAATTCTGTTTGCTTGTTCTTTTGAGGAGAACATCTCTCTACACAGCTTAAGAAGTCACTTATCTCTTTTGTCCCAAATTAAGCAAAGTAATAGATATCATAATGCATTCCAGGAAGGGCAATATAAAGATTAAACAAGATTAAACACCTTCTTTCACTCCTAAAACTTTAGCAACAAGATGGCCCATAATATAGAGCCTCAGCTGTGGAATGTGGATCAATTTTTTTTTTTAATTTATTTATCAGCTACTCTGTCTCTACAATTTCCAAGTAAGCAACCAAGGCTCTAAGTCTCAAGACCACTAAGACAACTGAAGTTTCAAAACTCCAAGAAGAGGGTTAAAAATAATTTTATTTGAGCATTGTATGTGATTGGGGTTAAGAAGCATATGAATCTTTTATGACTGGTCTCTCTCTCTTAGTATTCCTAAAATTTTCATCTAATTTCTATAAAAATAAAGCATGAAACAGTCTAGAGAGAGAGAAATTTCCAAATTTAGTAGAATATATTTATGAATGTTTTCATATATCAATTTGGTGAAGGTTAATATGAGTTGTTTATACAATTTATATAAAGTTTTGCACTTTTCTCATCTTGTCTTCATAACGGCCATATGAGATAGTCATTA
Organism: Eidolon dupreanum; assembly: GCA_028627145.1. Classification (NCBI taxonomy): domain Eukaryota; kingdom Metazoa; phylum Chordata; class Mammalia; order Chiroptera; family Pteropodidae; genus Eidolon; species Eidolon dupreanum. The sequence continues at coordinate 39,357,540 of CM053511.1, forward strand.
TTCTTATTTTAAGGATGGAAAAAGCTGATATTCAAAGTGGTTAAGTGAATTTCTTGTGATTGAACAGTTGTAAAATAAAAGATCTAGATTTCGGTCCCAGTATTTCTAATTCCATATCCAGTATTCTTTTCATGGAATACTGGAGCAGGTAAGAAAATAATCAGGCATTAGTGAATAGGTATACTCATTCAGTTTAATTACCTGTATTGACAGGTACTCATTTTACTTATTTATTTAATCATTTATTCAACAAACAACCTAAGCCTTGTGAAAGCTTGTGGAAGTACCAAGATAAGCAGGCCATGTGGCTTCCATCAAGTCAATCAAGTATTATGTTAAATCTCAGTCATGAAATGAATAGGTTGTCATAGGTCACAAAGTAAAGGCATCTAACCCAGATCAAGGGCTCACAAAAGGATTCTTAGAAGAAGATATGTCTGAGCTATCTAATGAAGGAAGAGCATATTCAGCATGGTAATGAGTCAGATGAAAGATGTTCTAAGCAGAAATGAGAGTGTGTATGAAAATTCTGAGGTGAGAAGGAATGTGGCCAGGTTGTGGGATTCTGCTGTATGTCTGCTTTGGTGCCAAATATGAACCCAAAATCTCTTTTGGAGTTTCTCCTATAGATTGCTTTTTTAGCAACTGCTGTAGTTAAAATTAAGAGCTTTGAATCAGTCTGTTTCAAATCTTAAGCCCTCCATTTTATTATCTATAAAATTATAAGAATTTTATAAATTTAACTGGTAGTGGTTAAAAGAGATAATTGAGATAAATCACTTAGCATAATACTTGGCAAATAATAATTGCCTAATAAGCAACAACCACTCCTACTAACAACCATCATCAGAATGTGCAATACATTTTAGTAATTTCTCAGGCACATTATGAATTATGAGTTCTATGAGAAATTGGAAATCACACAATTTGGTTATTGTTTCTTCTAATCACGGGTGACCATGCAGCATATGAAGAGCAAGAAGACCCTAGATTTTGTAGCAAATGCGTGGTTACTCGAATCGATGGGGATGTTGTCTGTGAGCTTCCTATAGTAAAAATAGGACAAACTTTTTCCCTGTGTGTAATTAATCTTCGGTAACAAATATTGCATTTACAAATTGTTTTATAGTTGCTTAGATTTGCTTCTCAACTATTTAGTTACAGAATATTTTTTCTATTTCTAAGAGAGTTGTTTTACACATTGAGAGATGACTTTTTCAGTGTCACAGCATGAGTCACTGGTGGATCTGGGATTAAACTTAATTTCAAAAAGATTCTTATTGTCCAGCTACAGTCACAGGGGCTGAGGGCATGAGAAAGAAAAAATATCATGTCTGTGCCTCATCTGGTTTTGCCTAGGGCCAGTTGGTCACCTCATGTCATCACCTCATTTATGATATATTTCCTTATCAAACCTGACATCAATTCAAACTTTAAGCATTATGCACAGTAACATCACCACCTTTGCTGCTAAAAATACTAAGCATGTTCTATGTCATACATAGAACAGCCTTTAACATTTTTTTATTTCTCTTTCTGAAAAAGCTGTAAGCCCTCTGGGCATTTGTTCATGGTGTAAAATGCCCATTCATAGTTAAAATTAATAATTTAAGGATAAAAAATCTCTCGGTTACAGAAAATCCAGATTAAAGGAATTCACATGTGTAGACCCACGGATCTGGGTTATGTTTATACAAATTCCCATGTAATAGATTTTCTCTCATTTCTCTCCCCCCTGCTTTGCCAGTGGTGAGATACCAGATTGATGTCCACACTGGGCAATTGAAGCACGCAGAAATGAAGTCTGAGGTTTCCCTGTGTCTCTACAGAGAGAGGGGAGACTTTGGTCTTAGACTCCTGTGCAAATCCAACATGCTAGTAAGATTTCAAAGAGGACAGATGAGTCTGCACAAATAATTTTCCCATGTTCTTAGCAATCTCTCTGAAAGTGGCTGTGTATGATTGAAATTTAAAGGTGCTTGACACTCTTTACATTTTCATTGTAGAACATCTTTTAACAAAGTTTCCTGACCCAACATCCTAATGTGATTTGTTTTAAAAGTTGTTCTTGAAAGAAAAATGGGACACGCTATGCTAACAATGAATAAAAGAATGAAGAAAAAGACACTACAAGTTAGTGATCTTGTGAGAAAAATTAAAAAAAATGAGCCAAGATGATATCAGAGAAAAATACATATGAACATGCTCTTGGGAGACTGACAGGAACAAAGCAAGGTTCTAAAAGGTCGTCTCAGAGAAAGGCCAGTGTAGTATAATTCACTATACTAACACAACAGCCTTTGTTTAAAACATCTTGAATGTGTTTGCACACATTAAAGTCCTTTACTATTCCCTTTTGTCCTTTATATGTAAGCATGAATCTTTCTATCCGTTAGATGTCTGAGGAGTTGTGGTGACATATGTAATCAATCCAATTAGATTATAATGTTATTTTGTTGTATATAGAAAGAAAGTACTTTGGGGGGGAGGAGGGTCTAGAATTAAGAGTATAGATTGAGTAACACAAGGGTATAAATACATATTTTTAAAAAGTCTCCCAAACCAGTTTGAGAGTGCTGTTTCTCAAACTTTTTGTATTTGTAGTTCATGAAATATATTGAAATATCAGATCTTAAAGCTCACCTAAAGCTTTTATTTGTTACTGAAGATTACACTGAAGCTTTCATCAGAATGATTAGGGGAGCTAGATTTGCTTTAGATGAGGGATAAAAACAAAATTAATCCTAATTTTTGCAGTCACAAATGAATTTGAGCAAAGACAAAGATAACATGATATTATTATTAATATTACACCAAGTGACCAGAAGGTATCCACTGAGAAATCCCTAATCCCTCTAGTTTTCCATCAGTCTCAGACTCTTTCACCCAACCACTTTGTGATAAAAAATAAAGGCCCCATCTCTTCTGGACTCCTGCTGGTTTGTTGTCAGCATGCAGCATTGAAGTGAAGTTACATGCTATGATTTCACAACTCATCTTTATGATTAATTATCTCCAGTTCTTCATTGTAGCATTTACCAGAGAGTGAGGAGGGGACATTATATGTTGAAATTCAAATTAGGTAGGAGCTATAATTGCCATCAGTGTATAAATAAGAGTATAAATGTAGGTTTAGTGGCATTTTTTAAAGTTTAATATCAGAGATATGAAAGTGCTTTTCTTCCCTGGTTCATTTTAGATTTAACATTTTTCTGTTATTTTCCTCAATGCATAGAATGTAAAGGAAATGTTGAATGATTTTAAGAGTTTTGCATTTGAGAACCTATGGCAACAATCTTTTCGTTTATTACCAGAATGATTTCACACCAGCCACAACTTACATCATTACCCACTGATTGGTCTGGTTGTTGCCAGTTTCTCTGCAAACTGTCCAGCAGTGTAATTGGAAGGCAAACAACATACACCATAGGCCTAGTTTAATTTTGTCTTCTAAATTAAAGTTACTTTAAGAAAGCTGATTTACGCCATCTTTCTGGATCTTGAGGTTTCGTAGTTTGGATTTGCTCTAAAGCAGACTGCAAGACAAAGACTGAGGTACAGATAATTTATCTGGGACATGATCCCAGTCAGGACCTTTGAAGCGAAGGAGTGGGGAAAGTGAGGCTAGAGAAGGAGAAAAGCCAATAAAGGGACATTAACAAGCTGGTTACTACTGGAACTCTTTTTTGCTAGGGACCTTCAGAGAAACCCTGTGAACACCCCTCAAAATTGTCCCACAAGGGGAAGCCCTTAGGCAAAGAAGCAGTGAGACATAGGTGACTGAGAAAGGAAGTTGTCACCATGCCTAAACCATCTACTAAAGCAGCAGATGAACCCAGAAATGGAGCTAAATGACAGGGAGTGGACATTAACTGTGTCTGCTATATTAGGTGATGTGTATCATGAAATGTCCCTTGTAAAGACACATCTGAGAACATGCACGATCACAATTTGATTGACAGAAATATCATCATTATACTAGTAATGATTTAGGTTCAGCCTAAACAAGAGATTTTCATCAACAACATGGAACGGTTGACACCGGGTAGTGTATCTTGAAACACCAAACTGAAATTTACCCTGGTAACAATTTAGGCAGCTGTTACAACAGTCTATCCCATATAGGAAATATCAGCAATACTGAATTTGTATTATTACCACAAAGGAGAGTAACAGTGGCTAATGGTCAACTATCATTTCTGGGAATGTCTCGGACAAATAAATTCATAATCCTTTTCTCAGGTAACTTTAGGGCCGTTATTCTCAACAACAATCTATGAAGAACTAAAGTGTAAAGTTCTTTTTATTCCAACCAGTATGGCTGGAATAAATATAGGTAAAGTAACCAACATCACTCTGGAAGTATCAGTGAGCTTTTGATGACAGAACAACTCTATTTAGAAGTGAAGATTCCAGAATGCTCTTTCATTCATTCCAAGAATGTTCTCTCTATTATTTACAGAGGAAGGTATAGGAGAGGAGAGAGTTTATTGAAGAAGGGAAGGAAGGAAGGGGGAAAGGGAGGGGAGAGGAAGAGAAGAAAGGAAGGAAGGAAGGAAGGAAAGCAGGTTGGAAGGAAGGGGAGAAAGAAGGAGAAAATTTGGTATTACAGGCCTAAAAGCAAATGGGCATTCATGGAAGCTAAACGAGCTGCACGTTAGGCCACATGGTTGTCAACCTGACCACCTAATATCCTGCACGTCACAGGAGCAGAAATCTAAGCAAAAGGAAAGTCACAAAACAGGAATTCTCCGTAGTAGGGTTTATTTATTTGTTACACTGCACACTACTACACATGGAGAAACTAAAGTTGTAAGAGAGAAAAAAGCACAGCCAGAAATATATTTTTAATAGGTAAAGAAGTAATTTGCTTATTTTTCTTTCCTTATTACCCTTTTGATGCTAACTGTGGCAACATTATCTCTTTTAAAGTATTGTGTCACTTCTGGTGGTCCTTGGACTATTGTTATTACCTGCATTTGTCATTGCTAGATTCAGATTGTTTCTGTGGAGTTTTTTGTCTCCTGCACCAGAATGGTACATGTCAAGTAGAAGCAGTGTCGCTTGGAAAACTGCAGAAGGTGCTGTTGCACTGTGAGGCCAGTGAGAAATCACAGTGCTGGTATTGTGAAAAGGTCATTGTCAGCAAGCCTGGTACTACATCTAAGTCCATCTTCACCTGTGAAAGGTAGTGCTGGTCTCCATGGTACTTCAAAAGAGTGTGTCACAGTGTAGATAATGCTGTGTGTGTTTGTGTTTTAGGTGCATGGATTTTTGTCATTTACTTGGTATTCCACATCATGCATCACTAATTGATTGTTTAAGTAAATAATCTATTGTTAAGCATTGTAAGAAAAATTTACCTTGTAATTTCATATTATTTAAATGTGCTATATGTTACAAAAGGACCAAAAAATTGATACTGGAAATTATTATATACATCATGAGAATATTTGTTTAAATGTTGGTTTCTTTACATTAATAAAATTGTAGTGATATAACAATTTCATATAAAAATTAAGCAAGGAGCATTTTAGAGAAAATTCTCAGAACAGAACATACAAAAGACAAATATTAAATCTAGATAACTTAAGTTTTCCCCTGAGCACCATAAGAATAAGTCTAGAAAGCAACTCTCTCCATTTCTGACTTGGCTCTACTGCCAGAGGGCTTCAGCCTTGCTTTCTAGATTCTTGCTGAGTCTCTCAAGAAAATTCCTGGCCTGCTAGCTAGACACTGATGTTTATTGTTACTTGGTCTCTCAGTCATGGGGAAGAACCATGAATGTGATTGAATAAAAACAGGTTTCTACATGAAAACATGTAGACATGGAGTGAGAAATCTTGGGCTATTATCTAAAATTTTGAATCTTCAGTATTTGGGACTGCCTTATAGCCTTTTTTTTTTTTCCAAATAAATAATCAAAAGATAATGAAGGAAAAAAATATAGGCAAAAACAGGAGCATTGGAAAATTCAAGGGTACAGATTTGGAGATGCCAAAATAATTGCAACTTCTATTACTAAAAAAGTGGAGCGAAAAATGAGTCAGTTCAGCTAAAAATACTAAACATATGCGACTAAAAACCACAGACACCAGAGATGATTGAAGATGACCATAGCTAAAAAGGAGCAATGAAAACCACAACAATAGGCTATTCTTTTTGGCCTTTCTAGTCCTTACATTCAGTCAATTCCTTTTTCAGATGCCTGTTCAATTCATCCCTTCTTTTCTGTTATCACTTCCTCCACCCTAATCAGTGTCCTTGTTTCGCTAAGCCTAGATTATTGCAATAGTCTTCCAATTGTCTTGATTCTTACTTTCCCAGCTTACCTGCTCACCACTTCCAAGCTAATCATACTCTGTGTGATACTTTCTAGCATCACTCTGACTTTAGCTTATCTTTTCTTCTTCCATTTTTTGCTCTATTTTAAATTTTATTTTTAGTATTTTATAGTTCTATACTAAAATTTTTCAAGAAAACAATGTGGGGAATATATTGTTTCCAAAACAGTATTTTAATTACATCACCCCTGCCATCATTCAAAAATCTTCATTAATCTCCATTGCCTACAAAAAAAACAAACTTTGTGATCCTTCTGTTCAGTCTCTATACCATCTGACTCCATTTTTACCTTCCAATTTGTTTTTATAATTGTTCTTTTCTAAGATCTTAATGAAATCAGACCACCTATCATTACCTGAACAATTCTGTCCTGTTTGCTCCTGTCCCTTGGAGAACACCACTCTCCACTCAGGAATGCCCTTCCTTACTCTGTCATAATCCTGTCTGTCCTTTAAGCTCTCATTTAAATTCTTCCACTAGCATGAGTTATAACTGTCCCAACTGGTAATAATTTCTCTCTTCTTCCAAAGCATACTCAGAACTTAACAAAGAAACCCCCACCTACTGAGTGACAGGCTGCAGTGAAGAGATTGAGCATTTCTTCCCAGCCCTCCCACCCACAGCACACAGGCATCTCAGGGACTGCCGGGCAGCTGCATTTTTACTCCCCATGTCAAAAGAGCGATAGAGTGATTCATTTAGCTTTTTCTTCTTAGGTTCTGAAGTTCTGATATACTTTGTCACATTAACTCGGTTGATTTCTTTTAAATGTGAAATCTCCTGGGGATAATTTAGATTTATTCATCTCATTGTTCATGCCTACCCATACATACTACACCACCATTACCCTCATTGCCTCCACCCATCACCTCCTGCACCACCTCAGTTCATATCTATAATGTGCCAACATGGCCTTTTTGGAAAGGGAGAGACATAAGTGATAGCTTAATTTAGTTTCAATGGATTATAGCTGAAAATTTTAATTATAAAAGAAGGAACCAAAAGTTATATAATAGAGGTACACCGAGCATAACAGTAGGTCCTGAAGAAATGGTAGCCAATGCTCATTCACACAATATTCTGATGAAGAAAGTAAGTTGCAAAAATCCTTCCTTTCTATCTCTAGATACAAAGAGATGAGGCAGATCCTGCTCTCTTACTTCTTAAAGAAACATTAAGAGTAGTGGCACCAGGAATAGAATTCAGGTCCAGTGGGTTCCTTTCTCTTATGGAAAAAGTTTACTCTGAAGCCACTTGTAGTTCCTATCAGAGCCTCTTCAATGTGAAAGGTCAAGGACAATTTACTGTCTAGAAGGCTGATCTAAAGGAAAGGAGGTCCATAGCTATTTGCAGGGCTGGTGGACCTCTTTCTGGACTGCCTATCAGACCTGGTCGGAGACCAGGCCAGGATGGGCGCTGGGCATGCTCATTAATGTATAATGAGTTCTGGGGTGCAGGCAACAGAAGGGCTCCATCACAGAGGGGAAAAGGAAGGAAAAATCTCAGTCATGCTCCTTGATGCTTCCTCAGGGGACAATTTAGAGTACAGCTGAATTAAAGCAGAGAGAAAGACCACTGAGTGTCTCTTTTCTAAGTTGAAAGATGAAGAAATGCTTAGTTGAAATACAAAGCAAAGCTATGGGAAGCAAATGCTTTTGTGCATCACAGATGCTTCCTGTGAGGATTCACATCTCCTTTTCCTTTTTTTCTCTCTTCAATCGAACACCCACATCCTTATGGTTTCATTTTATTCTCTAACTGAAGATTTTATTTTTCTGCCTTTCGTACATGTAATATAGATACAGTATACACCACTGAGTTTCTGTCATTTATGTGTAAGGTTTGACTGTTTGAGGTTTGGAGCAAGCACGATTTGTATTTAAATCAGGCAAACATTCAACTAACTATGAATTGAAAAGTAACTTTTCTTATTTACTATTTGTGTTAGTTTTCTATGACTGCTATAACAAATTACCACAGACTTGGTGGCTTAAAACAACAGAAATGTATTCTCTTACAGTTCTGGAAGCCAGAAGCCTGCAGTCCAGGTATCAGCAAGGCCATGCTCCATCTGAAGTCTCTGGGGAGCCATCTTCCCTTTCTGTGCCCCTTCTTGTGCTTCTGGTGGTTGGGTGGCCACCCACAGTCCTGGTGTTCCTTGTTATGTAGATGCATCTCTTCAGTCTCTGCCTCTGTTATCACACAGCTATTTTTCCTTATGTATGTATTACTGTGTTACTTGTCTTCTTCTTACAAGGGCACTAGCCATTAGACTAGAGCTCACCCTTGCTCCAATACAACCTCATCTTAATTACATCTGAAAAGAGCCTGTTTCTACATAAGGTCATATTCCGAGGTTCTGAGTGAATGTGAATTTTGGGGGGACACTGTAATCGAGCAATGTATTTGAGTGGATTCCACAGTGTGTTATTCATTGCAAGCTTTATTAACATTAGAGATCTCTAGACTTTTTCATATGTCACCAAACTTGTAATATTGTGTGTATAGACCTTTAATAATAAAATCATTAAAAAGAAGTTAGTATCTATTTTTTTTAATAGAAACAATTTTACTTATGAATATATTTGCTAATGCACTTGACCTGGGAGGGTTCAAATTCTCAGAGATTATAGCAAAGTTCCTCATCCTGAAGACAAGGAACTTCAATGTCGCCTTCCATTACTCTTGACTGGTTTGGGAATTGACATTGACATGTGCTGGTGGGAGCAATCCATTTGAAATAAAGGCCTAGTTAGGGAAATTCTAAATAAAAAGAGATTATGGATACAGGAATTGAAAAATTAAATGCGAATAAATGATATTTTAGAAAACTAACTTGATTTGTCAAGCAGAGCAGCATGAACACTTTTGTCTCATCAAAACCAAATCATGGTCAGATAGGTGGAAAGACCCTGAGACACGTTACCCCAAGGAGTGATGCATCATGTTTCTTAGAGTCGATATTCCAGCTAAAGCTTGCAAAGTGTTCCAGCCTCATTTCTATACAGGATTCTTTGCATTTTTTTTTAAAGAAAGATTGAGATCATTTCATTTGTGTAAAAATGGAAGAAAAGACTTAAAAACTCTCCACTATGGATAGAATAGACTATCAGCAAATCGTGGATACTTTTTTTTTGGTGGAATGTCACCTGCATGCTAGGTCCACACTCACCATTTTATATTCTTCAATGCTATCTTACTAATTGTTAAAAAGAAGGTCTCTTGCTCCATTAGAATAATTGTGAGTCCTGCAGGCACATGAGGTGAACATTTGAGCAGAGGCGAGTAAGAAGGCCTTCCTTACACATTTGGGATTGCACTTTGTGGAAATCATTGCAGCTGATGCCAACCTTGGCCATATGTCGGATCCACGCCAGACCAGGAGGTTGGCGAATCTGGTTCTTCTCTGCTTTCAGTGCAGATCTTAGCTGGTTCTATCTAATCTGAGTCTGTCCAACTCCCAATCCTCCTCTGGTGATTAGAGTCTAGTTGCTCTCACAGGTGTATTTCCTGGTAAATTAACAAAAGGTTTGTGACCTCTGCCAGGGAGTCTTTCCTGAAGCCTCATTTTGGATTACCTGCTACTTCCCTATAGTCCTTTACCAAAGCACATAACATTAACTCAGCACTTACTATATTCAATTATATTTCCATGTTTATGTCTATGCAACATCTCCTAGCTCTTAGAAGACTTTCTTCAAGGTCAGGACAATGTTTTATATTTTTACTTTTAATCCCAACCAGGTTTCCTGAAATAGAATATGGTAAAATTAATTGTACATTCAACTGAATCAAAGGGCATATCTTAATCAAGATACCATAAGACCTAAGGGAAATCACATTAAATGAGGCTTTTGGAATAAGAACATGAAATCTAAAATGTTTAAATATGTCTTAATCTCACTAAAACACATAAAAACAAAATTATCACTTAATACATATTTTTAAGTATTAATACAATATTAAAGAGTGATTCTTAGAATTAGCACAAGAGTTTTTAAAATGTCTAATGTCCAAATAGTATAGGTTTTTAAGCAAAACATGGTTTATATGTCTCAGGTTATCTCAGCCTTGAAGAACTGAAGTGACTTGTTGATCAGTCACAATGGGGACTTCTCTGCCTTTGCTGTGTGGCAGGGAGGGGTGCATTTTCAATGCCTCCATCTCTGAGGCTTCAGGCACCAATAGGACTGCATCTTATTATGTAAGATATTCTTAAACAGAAGCAAGGCTGATAACCGCCTCTCCCCATTCCATCATTACTGTTCGCAAAGCATTTTCCTCACCTGATTCGTGTCAGCTCTGGTGGTTATTCCAAGAAAATCACACACGAAGGCCCATGCCCTTAGACAGTCGTCATCAAAGACCTTCAGTGTCCACAGGACAAACCTATAACAGAACATGATAGGTGCTCAGGAAATATGTGCTAAATTGGTGAACTTCTGAATAAATCATAAACTAAGCCACATACAGAGCAGGGTTTAATATGTCATTTATGGAAAGGGTCAGGAGCAGCCCTGTTTAAACAGCACCCTTCCTTTACAATAACTACAGCTGACAGATGAACTGTTACACCTAGGCCAGCTACACGTGAACGTGTTAGTTTGTGGGGCCAGATTTAAATGCATTTACCCCTTCTGCCTCCCTATTATTTTTCCTAGACTTCTCTTCCAATTCTCCCCAATAAAGTACGTTTTGCTCTCTTCGCTAGACATTCCCCAGGGCCATTAGTACTCTCTTACCTCACATGTCATACTTAGCTCATTTTATTCTTTTCCTGCTAATTGAAATCCTTATTCTTCACCTTTTTTACCCAGCCTTCCAATCTGCTCCCACCTGCAACTATCAGTTCATTCTCTGTATATATGAGTCTGTTTTAGTTTTTTAAGGCCAAAACATCCATGCCATGAAGCTTTCTCTGCTTGCCTAACCAGAAGTGAGCTCATCTTTACTCTTTTAAAATTCTCCAGTGCTTTACTTAGACTTCTGTGTAACATTTACTACATGATGTCAAACACTTTCATTGTTTGTGAACTTGTTTATCTCATGTACTAGATGATAAGCTTGTTAAGGTTAAGGTTTTATACATTTCACTTTATTTTATTTTGTTGTCCAACATGGTTCCTTCACCAAGTAAGGACTTGGCGAATATTTAAAGGGAAGAAGGGAAGAAGGAAGAAAGGAAGGAAAGAAGGAAGGGAGAAGTGGCAGGGAGGGAGGGACTAATAAAAAACACAATGGAATCACAAGATGGAAGAAACCTTAGAGGTCACCTAGTCTTTACATGAGTTCCCTCTATAACATTCTCAGATGTGTCATTAAAAGTTGTATATGTATTTATTTATTCTCAAAATACTTTAACCTATGTACAAATGGTTTTACTTTCCCTTTCTGGGAAATAGGGGCAAATGATAAATAATATAGATAAAAAGACATTGAAATTTTGATCAAATATCAAAATGTAATATACTATTTTTATAGAGAGAAGAGAATAATAAAAATTATCATGAGACAGTGAGCAATTTACTGATTTTTTTTTTCCTGAAAGAGGCCACTATTAATCATTTCTTACTATTCTGAGCATGTATTTGTGCTGTTTCAGATTTCTGTTCTCCTCTTTGTCAGTTTGAGCCATTCCTTGGTACAAAAGTGACAAGTAGTGATGGTGGAAAACTGACAGAATGAGGTGCAGAGTTGAGTCTTGCTTATTTTTTTGGAATGAGGGTGGAGACATAGAACCTTCTTACATGCATTTAGTATTTCTTCTGCCATTTTCAGTGTGAACGAGTGGTTGCCATATCTAAAATGTATCTCAAACAAAATCTAACCTATGTCACCTTTTTATGTTCCTTTCCCTTCAAAAATAACCCACATATTTTAGGGCGAGATTATTCAAATACATTCCATGGTTGTTGACTTTAATCTTACAAGAGTAGAAAAAAAATATTTTGGGTTTCTGTATTTGTGTTTCCTAGTTAATCTAGAAAATCTGAGGTGATCTGGGGGTATTTAAGAATGCTTTTTCTGACGTTCTTGGGCAAGCAAGCTCCTCTCACCTGCTTTTCATGCCACTCCTTTAATTCAGCCATGCTTCTCTCAAGCCACACTGCTTGCTGGCTTTGGGGGAATTTTCATGTCCTACACAGAAACATGGTTTACAAGCCTCAACACTAGCTTTGGCTAGTTCTCTCAGGTTTTATGTTTGTTTGTTTGTTTTGTTTTTCTTTATTTGCAGCACGTTCCAGGTTAGAAATTAAAGGATGGATGTGCAAGTAGATAGAGGCATATATACAGAAGAAAATATGTGTGTGCTGCAGATAACTTTCATCTAGAGGAACTAAAACCTATCCTGTTCTATTCATTTGAAATGTTTCATGAGTAAAGATCTGATGGCACTATTAAACTATATTTTAAAAATTCCATAGAAATTATGAGTTAATAGTCTTAATGATTTTAAGTATTTAAGAAATCCGAACCTAGAACAATCTAGAGAAAATTATTTTCAGAAGGTGCCCAATACTCAAAGTGTCTGTAGGCCATAGCGCTGTTTTAGTTTAATATTTTCTGAACAAAGAGAAATCACAAAAAAGATTTTCCATAAATGGACTAAACACAAGTCTATTTTGTTTTGTTTTTGTTTTTTGTTTTGTTTTGTTTTGTTTAATTTCAATCAGTTATTCAATAAACCCTTGTTTGGTTGCAAAGATGGAAAATTCACTAAAGCTAATTTCAGGAAAGGCAACTTTGAAGGTGACTCTCACAGAACCCAGTTTTAAGAAATAAAGCTAGACATTGTAAACTAGAAAGTCATCAGAGAGCCAGTAACTCTGTAGATTTTCAAGGTGTCTCTTCATTGATAATGTCAATTCTTCTCTCTGTAGTCTGGCTTCTTCTGGAAAGCTCTTCTCTCTCCAATATTTTTAGTTTGTAGCTAGCTTTGATTTCCAAAGTGTCAACTTGCCTTACCAACTGTGAAAACTTCCATGTGTAGTGCCATGTGATCAGAGTTTCTATATCTTTCAGGTCAAAGTATTAAGAGAGATCATCTGATTGACTAAGCTTGTGTCAGGTGTCCATTTCTGCTCTAATCAACTAGGATGAGAGGCAGGTCCTCTGATACAAATTTTACTGTCCAAGGCCTACCTCTTTATGGCAAAGCTGAAAAGGGGGGTGGGGGACAGCAATCACTCGAAATATATTTGTTACAACATCAGCTATGTACAAGGTACTGTGTTTGGCAATGAGATAATAATAAATAACTAGTATTTATTGACCATTTATCATGTCATATAACATAATAAATTTATGCATTTAATCCCATGTCCCTATCATATAGGTACTGTTATTATCTATAATTTACAAATGAGAACATTGAGGCTTAGAGAGATTAAGAGCATTGGACATTAACCAGTGGTCAAGCCAGGCAGCTTGACTCCACATCAAATCCAGAGCCTACGTTCTGAAACATAAAGCTGATCTCCTTTGTTCTGGAGTATAAAGGAAATAATGGAGATAAAATCGAGCTTCAAAGATGGAATACATAAACCAAACAAAACAAGTTTGTATAATTTGGGGCTAAATAAATGCATAAAAGAAAGTCCATGTGTTATTAGATTCCAGAGGAGGAAGAGAAAGAACACCATGAGTTGAAGTGCTCAGAAGGAAATGGGATCTCTCATAGCTTTTGAAAAATAGAGAGGTGAGTGTTTTTGATATGATAGCTGAGTAGAACTGTCTGAGCTTAAAGGTCACCTTTACAGCCACCCCTTAGCATCATCTGGTGACCCCATGGCTGATATGGTGGAGGAAGTCCTATGACTCAGTCTCTGAATTCTTCGACATTCTCAGATCCAGCGACTTCCCCTTTAGTGACTACCACAAAGGCCTACTACCCACCTCCTGTGTCTTTTCCAGCAGCCTCCTGTGCTTTAGCCACGTTGAATCCCATTTCTGTGCCTTTGCCAAATGCTATATTCTCTCCCCGTGGTGCCCTGCCTTACTTCTTGTTTGCCTGTCAAACATCTACTTACTGTCCTTCAGCTCAAAAATCATCTCTTTGTTGAAATTTGTTTCTTCTCCATTTCTTTGTACTTCTTCATTCTTGCCATTCAGAGTTGGTCAGTCTCTTTTTCTTCTGTAACATCTGTAAGTGTTTCTTACATCTCCTTAAAACACATTGTACATTTACCTCTACACATCTATTTTCTTCCTTTATGCTGTCAGCTTCTTCAGCTCAAGTTTCTTTCTCTCTTGTTCTTATATCCCGAGCATTTAGCAAAGTGCCCAGCATACAGAAGGCACTTTCTAAATGTTTATTTCATAAATGGATAGATGAAATGAATGGAAGTATGTGGGATAATTTAAATAACAACAATTGTAGTTGTAGTATAATAGTAACATTTATGTACCACTTAATAGTACATAAAATATTTTTACATAACTATTTATTTCAGCTTCACAACAGCTCTGTGAGGCAGGTAATTTATTCAAGGAAACTAAACTTCAAGAGGGTAATATCACTAAGCCAGTAAGTGGTAAACTTGTTTTTCTGAGCCTTGGCTTTTTCTGCAACAAGGAGCTTCTAACACAGAAATGTGGCTGGTTTAGAGGGAAGGTGCCAGAATAAACTATTACCCACCCTAAGCACATTTTCCAAAGTGGTAATATTTCACCAAATTTTGGGATAACATGATTGATTCTTTTTGGAGATACTGAGGAAAAGATATTAAAGAAAGCTATGTGAAAACAAGACAGAGGATACATTAAAGGTAGAAAATTGTATTAAAAATGGTGGAACATATTTCTCTGTGCCAAATTTCTTTCAACCCACTGGTCAGGCAACACTTTCTATCCTAGACCAGGTATTAGGCTCAAATTTTTGCACCTGCCTTTGTTACAACTTGGTTTGGGGTGTGCTTTGATGAAGGCCTAGTTATAATTACTAGTGTTAGTGGTTGAGGACTGATAAACCTGGGGAGGTAGATGCTTAGCAGGTTTAGCAATTTATGTATTTTATTCTTCAAGCCACAGTTATGATCTCATTCTTACCTAAATGATGAATACATAGTAGAGTAGAATGTGTTTACTCTAAAGCTGTTTTGCAGAAGCAAGCTTATTGTAAAATGGAGAGAAACAAAATTAATTTTCCCTCTTTTTTCTTCTCTTTGTCATCTTTCTTCTCTTTAGGTGACATCCCTTTATGTCTCAGGGCATAATTAATTCAGAAATTGAACTTTATCTTCAAGGTGAGGATTAATAAAAACTTCAGTACAAGAAAGTACAAGATTATTTTAATAAACTGGACATCATGGAACAATCCCTAGTTGCCTCCAGAATGTTTCCTTTAATAGTTTACCTTTTGTGTTAGATTTATAGTTATTTCTCACAGCAAAAATAATACACGTGTAAAGATATGTCTTGGCAAAGTTATATGCCCTACTATAAGTTAAAAGATCAACTTAAGGATTTGCTATAGCTAAAGAGTTAAACTCACACTTCTTTTTCTTCCACTTATAATGTCATCAGACAGATCTATTATTAACTGCACTTCACTTTTATTTTTGCAGAAATGCAAATAAATCACCAGCCTAAAATATAAGAAGCAGCAAATCATAAATGTTGCCACTTTTCATCTTTTAATCATCTGAAATAATCTATTTTAAGATTACCTACTCTGTAAAATTTTTAGTGTATTCTTATCGAGTTTAAACTACTGATTGAAAAATATTTAAAATGAATATAGGAACAGGCATTAAATTATAGTTTGATTTATAAAGAGACTATCATAAATAACTTTAGCCCCAAATGCTTTTTTTCTTTAATAATTTAAATATGTATGGAAAATAATCATTTTTCAAATGATTAATTTCTATTAATAATGCTTTTTCTTTATTGAATTTGCATATTGGTTTTTCAGTTTTCTTTTTAAGTCTTTTGAGATTAGCTTTTTCTATAAGCCCTCTTCAAATTAACCTGCAATCGTGTTATTAATATGTTTACATTTTAAAGCTGATCTGAATGAGATCAATAAATACAGATTACTAATATACACACCAAGTTAATGAACTTCTGTGTTTTCAAAAATATTTGTACCGTGTGCAGTAATTTGAAAGTAAGCAAGGGTTAATGCTAACATTATTATATTCATAAAGGCCTGTATTGATTAAGATAGCCATTGAGATGCAAATATGTCCACTCTGATAACTAGACCTTGTGTTTATTGACATTAGAAATTGCATTTTGTCTTATATTTTACCAATTTTTAAAAGTTATTTATAGGGGAAAGCTTCACATGTGTCTGACTATTAATATGGACATAATTTTACTAATGCTCTAAAATGTCTTAGTAATTTTAAGGAGCCTCAAAAGGTCTGTGGCTTGCAATAAGCCCTTAAGTAATAAACCTTGAAATGACATTCTAAGTAGAAAAATTATTCATTAATTCCAGAACTTGGGGAGGCAGTATATATGAATGATATAGGCTAATAGTTTTAAACTGAAGATTCTAAGTAAGGATAAAATGTTGAAAGTCTCATGTTAATAGTAATAATCATGTAATCAACATCGGTGATACTAAATATAATGGAGTTGCGTTATACAGCAGAAGTATTTACCTGGGAGTTTGTTAGATACCCTTTACCAGTGTAAATTTGATTAAAATAAACTATTATATATATTTTCTTATTATTTCTGTGGTTTTAGCTTATTTCTATGGCCTCATTAAAATGGTCTAATTTTTTTTTAGTACAATGGTGGATTAATCACACACCTTAGTCCATGAGACACTATCATTATTTGTCGGTAAAGGGTCCTGTTTTATTTCATTTTTAAATTCTGAAAAGTGTGATCTTTAATATTTCTTGGGATATGGTTCTAGGAATATATTAATAGTCTCATAGTTTTCTGAATAAGCTAATTTATGGTGTGAAAAGAAACTTGAGAAGTTAAGTAGTCTAATCTGATTGGACTGTGTTACGTTGTGGTTAAGGGTGTTGAAAAGCAAACATCAGTCTTAGATTTTAAAATTACACAAAGCACATTTACGTAACCATGCCTTTCTATGTAGCCCCAGTAGGAAGAAAATAGACCAAGATGCTATTTCAGATTCGTGGTAGAAAGATAAAAGAAGAAAATCAACTGAGTTAATTTTATTTTACTTTGAGGTGATTAACAATAAATAAAATATATTCCTGTGTGTATCTCTCTGTGTATGTATATATGTATCTGCGAAGGCAGCCACTTTGTATGTGAGTAACGGCATACCATTTCTTGTCCTAAGATGCTCTCTAGGTCCCTCATACAATATGAAATAGAGGCAGTAATTTTAACATTTATAGTGAACACATACACTATTTGCTACATAGGGTCTAAGTGTTTTAGAAATGTTAAGTTATTTAATCCTCACAATAATCCATGAAGAGATGGTATCATTGTTCCAATTTACAGTTGATGAAACTAAAGTACAGAGAAGTTTTTTAAACTTGCCTAAAGTCACATAGATGGCAAAATAGCACATTAAGAATTTTATTTATCGATGGTTTAACTCCAGAGTGTGTTCTAGCTTTAAAGGAATTTCTTCTAACTTCCCTTAGTCATTAAGAATGTATATATCAGGGGTGGGAAAAAAAGTGGCATAGATGACAGAGGCTCTATTCATCTCTCTGGTGACCAAATCAAAGTTGTGACAGAAACAAGGAGCAGGAGCAAGGAAAAAATCACCTGAAATCTAGATGAACTAGGGAGAAATCCAAGAAATCACCCTGCAACAGCAGAATGTAGGACGGTGCGAGGATGCAGGGCTGCCTGGTCCCAGGCAGCTGAGTGAGATGGAGACTGCAGCAGCAGCTGTGACAGATGCCTCCTAAAGGGGTAGCATCTGTGAGCAGATTTTTGTGGTGAAGGACCTGCTCGCTCTGAGCACCAGTGTTGGTTGGGCTGCGTGCAGGGGGCACCAGGGACTTAAAGGGAGACATTGTTGGAGTGAAGGCCGAGGCAAGACTCACTCTGTACAGAAATGACAGCGGTATCCATTGTTCCTCTGTTGAACCCTCCTCCATACCTGTGCATGGATACAGCGTAGCCATAGCTGTGATGTCATTAGACTGGATAACAGAGGTCTTTCTGCCCAGAGGATTCCCTGAAACCCTACCTCCCCCAACTCGCAGCCCCACCCAAGCCACATCCAGGTGTATTCTTGGTGAGTCAGGTGCTCCTTGCTGAGCAGCTCCTAGACTCACACTGGTGGCAGCTGGCCTCAGTTTCTGGTGTGGCCTTTTGAGGCAACTATGAACACACCATCTGAATTGCTTGATGAATCTTAACACGTGGCTCTGGAGGGGCACAGGCTTGGGCTAAATTTGGCCTGTAGCTGAACCCCTCTCAGGACTGTGCCACCGGACACTTACTTCATAAATCCATACTAATAAGACCAGGAGACTTAGGAGCTTTGCTTAATACATAGAAACAGACACAAAAAGGCAGCCAAAATGGGAAGACAAAGAAGCAGAAATCATATAAGAGAACAGAACAGAGATCCAGATAGAATTGTGTCAAGTAATCTAACAGATGCAGAGTTCAAAACACTACTTATAAAGATGCCTAGTGAACTTATGGGGAGTGTAGGTAAATTCAGTGAGAACTTCAACAAAGATATAAAAACATAAAAATGGAAATGGAAATTATAAAAGGGAATTGGTCTGAAATGAAGAACACATTATCTGATATGAGAAGTATATTAAATGAAATAAACAAAGTGAGCAAAGAAAAGGGTCAAATATCCTATCTAGAGGACAGGAAAACCAAGGACACTCAATCAGACTGGCAGGAGATAAAATGCCAAGACTATAAAAATAATTTAAGGAAGATATGGGACACTACTAAGGGTTCAAATATCCATCTGATTGGTGAAACTGAAGAAAATCAAAGATGTTGAATAGCTGTTTAAAGAAATAATGATGAAAAACTTCCTTAACCTGGTGAAGAAAATGGACATAAAACCCCAGAAAGCTCAGAGAATCCCAAGAAAGAGGAACCCAAAGAGGCCCACACCAAGACACATCATAATGAAAATGCCAAAGCATTTTAATACAAATGCTTTGTATTAAATGCAAAGAAAGAATCTTAAAAGCAGCAAGAGAAAAACAGATCGTTACCTATAAGGGAACACCCATAAGACTGGCAACTGATTTCTCAAAAGAAACTACGCAGGACAGAAGGGCTTGGCAAAAAAATATTCGAAATGATGAAAACTCAGGATCTACAACCAAAAATACTTTATCCAGTAAAGCTATCATTTAGAGTTGAAGGACAGATAAAGAGCTTCCCAGACAAAAATAAGCCAAAGGAATTTATCACCACCAAGCTAGTATTCCAGGAAATGTTGGAGGGACTTCTTCGAGAAGAAAAAACGTGTATCAAAAACAGGAATAAAGAATGATAACAACTACATTCCTATCAATAAGTACCTTAAATAGAAAAGAATTAAGTGCTCCAACCAAAAGATAGAGTGGCTGAAAGGATAAGAAAACAAGATCTCTATATATGCTGCCTACAAGAGACTCACTTCAGATTAAAAGACGCACACAGACTAAAAGGAAGGGGATGGAAAAAGATACTGCTTTAATGTACCTAGAAGGTATTTAAGTCAGACAGAGAGAGATAAACACTATATGATTTCGTTGATATGTTGAACCTAAGAAATAAAAAGAATTAATCAAAAACAGACTCACAAATATAATGGACAATTTGGTGATGGACAGAAGGGAGAGGGGCTTGGGGGGGATGAGGGAATGGGGTGAAGGGATAAAGAAGTACAAATTAGTATTTGATGGATGATCATGGGGGTGGGGAGCATGGCATAGTGAATGCAATTAGAATGAATATGTTGGCTAGGTGGAGGGTTAGGGGAGGGAGAGAGCATTTGTGGGGATTGTTTTACAAACTATATAGATGTCTAACCAAAGTACTGTATACTTGAAACTAATTAAAATAAATAAATTTAAGGAAATAGAAAAATAAAAAGAATGTATGTGATCACGTATGTATATTGTCTTATGTTTTTGGATTTATTTTTACATGTTATTTTTTTTTATTATGCTACTTTTTTAGGGCTTTATCCTTCAACCTTATTTTGGACCCAAATCGAAGGATGTTTTTAACTGTCAGGAGATTGTTACTGTTCTTTTTCCTATTCCTTTTTTCACCTAGAACCTTTGTGGAGACAAATTAGATTTCTGCTAAACTGCCTTTGCTGGCATTTTTTTTTTTTTTTTTGAGCTCATCCTTTCACTTAGGGCATAGCCCTTTTTGGTTCATTTTAAGAGTCTGAGGTCCAGCTCCCACCTTTGTGTGGGCCTCAGTCTCCAGTTTTCCTGGCCTGGGGCACTGACGTTTATCACAGCCTTCTTCATTACTGACTACTCACTACTCCATTTCTGCTGATGGCCTTATTATTATTAGGCAGTGGGGAATTTATTTTTACTTTCCTGGGAATGAAGTAATATACTAAAAAAAGGTTTGAAATTTTTTAAAATTGCAATTTATGTAGAACCTAGTGGCATTATAATTGAAAGGGCTTTAAAAATATTATTTCAGGAAACTGGCTTAGAAGTATCAGAAACTTGTCAACCAGTTAGTAAATGACAGACCTGTTATTGGAATTCAGCTCTTAACTCTTATACAAAACTGCTTCACTTTAAATGACTCAGCTTTCTACATGCTCTCAAGGGTTTCTGACTTTGAGAGATTGCAAAATTCTTGGAGCACTTCTCATTTATTTACAGGCAATACCAAGTCTGTGTAGCACAAAATAAGCAACTTGGTGGATTATCTGTGGTAAGTACTATTAAAATATTTTCTCTCTCCTCAGTTCTATTTATATACATTGTATTTCTGTTCTAAGACAAAAACCCTGAAATTTAATTATTGGTCCCAGCTAAACTTAATTAAGAATATAAACTACTTTATACTATCATCAAATGCATGCCAAATCTAGTATAAATGCCTTCGAGTTGCCCTCTATTATGGTCATTTATGGTGCAATTTTTTGTAGTTGTGTGGATACTAATGAGGTGACCACTTGAGCTCTCATGTTGGAAACTTCTACCTTTTGTGTCAGGTTTGTTTCCTGGATAGGAAAACACACTATGGGGGCCTGGGAACCTGCATGGGCCTGAAGGGTCAGTGGCTCAGATAAGCGCCTATAATGTGCGTAGTGGAGATGCCAGAGAAACCATCTCTGAGATTGCCTCATCAGCCCCAACCTACACAGCCTGAAACTGGGTTAACAAATTCCAGTGGGGTGAAAATGAAGAGAGAAGTCAATGTGTGAACAAGTTTGGAACCAAAAGGAGGATGGTGAGCCCAGAGCAGTTCTCCTCAGTAGAGGCTAGATGTTTTCTGTGATTTACTATTTGGGCCCAGAACTTTTGGCATGAGTGTGCCAGGAATAGTTAAGTGAGCAATCATTGAGAAGATGTCATGCTTTGCATGCCCTCTGGTTGGCTTTTGTCTCATTTTCTCTGATATTAAATAACCATTGTTTGGATAGTCATTCATGCTATGTTAATTATAGAGCCTTATTTCTTTGACTGAGACAAAATACCCATAATTCAACATAGTAATTGAAATGGAGTAGATTTGACATTAAAACAGTAATGCTATGATCTCAGCATCTTTGAAATGTCCAACAGCTATGTAGGAACATTGCCACAAAGAGCCTACTCTCAATCAATTTGTATTTCAACCAATTTGTAATTCACAGTATGCATAAGATGGTTTGGAATGAAACAGAATTAATCAAGTGGTTCTAACTTAAACTAGGGCAAGTTTTTTCATCCTTGAGACTATTGACATTTTGGGATAGATAATATTTTGTTGTGGGAGACTGTTGAGTATATCACAGAGTATTTAGCAGCATTCCTGACCTCTATCCATTAGATGCTAATAACACTCATCCCACAGTTGTGTCCACAAAAATTATTTCCAGGAATCACCAAATATCCCCTGGGGGCAAAATCATCCACAGTCAAGAAACACTGACCTAGAGATTAGTGGTCCTGATAGAAGAGGGGATCGAAAAGTGTTGGAATGGGCAAGTTTGGAAAGATAAATGTGGTAGATTGTATCTGAAAAAAATGTCTATAACAGCACCATTTTTTGCCCCATCTCCTCATTCAGAACCATGCTAATTCCAAAATGTGGAATTAACCTGGGCAGAACTTTGAGACCTCCTTGACTATTAGTGTGCAGCATATGTTATGCTATGTGACGTTTCTGTGGTATGCTAGTAAGTTATAAAAGGTGGTACTGCATCTTTGGGATGCTCTCCCTCTCCCTCTTCCTCTTCCTTTCTCTCAGGATGTTTGCCCTGGGAAACATACGGAAGCCCAGACCACATGGAGAGGTATACATGGAAAGGCTCACAGACTGTGAGCATCCAGCCAACAGCCAGCCTTGACTTGCTAGTCATGTGAGAGGGCCATCTTGGAAGCAGATCCTTCTGTTTGCAGCTGAGTCACCTCGATTGACACCGTGTGAAGCAGAGATGATCATTTTCTGCCAAGTCTGGCCCAAATTGTAGATTCATTGGCAAAAGAAATAATTATTGTTGTATTTAAACCATGAAGTTTGAAAATGGTTTGTTACAAAGCAATAGATGATTACAGCATTAGAACTGGTAGAGGGTAGTTCATGTAGACTTATGTAGGTCAAGACTTGAATTCCAAATGTATTGAGCATTGTGAGTTGTTAGCCTAGTGACTGACACACGGTGATGTGGTTCTTAAGGTGGGTTTGGACCTAGTAAATTGCTTGGAGTACTTGACAATCGTTAGCAAATACAAAGAGGCAAGGTTAAGGTTTCTATGTTAGGCAAGGTAAAGGGAATGATCAATAAAGGCAGAGGGGTATGGGGGAAGTTTATCAGCAAGTATAAAGGATGAACTTGAGGGGAATTTGGCATTAGGACAAAATGGAAATGCCCTCAATATACCCAATGCTAAATTTTAGATTTTATTTTCCTTCTTGATGAAATGTATCACAGGTCTTGAGCATTTGGCAGTGGTCCCCTGTACCACCATTTGCCCTGGAGAAGGCAACACGCCCCATCACCATCAACTCTCTCTGTTGCTGGTTCTTCTCCATTCAGCCCTGTAAGTCAAGGTGTCCTTTACCATGACACACAATAAATAATAGAATCATAGAAGAGACAAAAGATTTACCCTAAACCAATATCAATATGAAAGGTATAATAGATTAATTTCTGATAGACTTTTATGGTTGTTTTCCAGATTTAGAGGGGAGAAAATTGAGCACTGTTTGAAACTATTTTATTCGAGGCAGCATAACTGTTTCTGATTTTGTATAAATTTGCTCCTGTTGTAGTCAGCACATAATTTCTCTATTGCTTTAATGTATAATAGGATTAATAATATTTGTCTCTCAGAAGAATTTGTAAAGTATTTAAAAAATTTAAAAAATCTCATGATCTTCTTATGAGGTTGTATTTTGAAGAATTTGTGAGTTTATATACATTACATTGTTTAGAGATAAAATTATCAAAAATTAGAATAAAGTAATAATTTGTTTACAGAATCTTTGCCAAATCTCATTGGAATATATTTGTATGCCCTTTAAAATATGGGTGATACAAGGTCAGTGTGGTTTCTATTATCATTGTGCTAATAATAAGACAAATTATGAGACAAATAACAATATCTGTCCTTTGCACAAAAAAATGACACTAATGACACATTATCAGAAGAACTTTTTTTTATTAAAGAAATGTTATATATTGTGCTGAAACATTTTTAATAGTACCTTGAATATCCTTCTTCACACGTGCAGTCTTTACTTTTCAAAATACTTCTTCATGGAAGCCAAAACGTCTTATAAATAATTCACTCATTCATTTTTTGATAGGCTACTATTATGTGTTAAGTATTGTACTAGGCACTGAGAATACAGAGACATTTAAGACCAAAACTTCAGGTGGCTTACAATTTGGGTGGAAAGATAGGGGTGAGAGGGCACAGAGAGATGGCACTTATTTACATATCTAAGGGTTAAAGTGTGCACAGGGTCTAACAGAAGCATGGAGAGAGGGTTCATTCTAGTTATTGGGAGGGGTGTCTGGAAATGCTTTTTATAGGAGGTAATCTATGAGCTGAGACTGGAGACATAGTTGTTCACCAGTTGCGAGGAGAAGAGAGAGGAAGAGGAGAGAGATTCTGACAGAAGGATTTCAGGCAAAGTCCTGGAGGGGGAAGAAGCCCTTTAGGATAGCTGAAAGATGGTGCAAGGGAAAATGGCTGAGGAGTTTCAGAGGGGACAGAGGTTGCTTGAGTGGATTCTGTGTGCAGTAAGCACTAGTATTATGAATACAGTTGAATTAAGCATTTGACAGGCATGGCACTCTATAAGTAATGTTAAAATATCACTATAGTTGTAAAGATGGAGAATGTTTTATTTATTCTGACCTCTTTCCAGGAGCAAAGGAAATGTGGATGGAAGGAATTCTTGGATTCAGCACCTGGAGTCTGGAGGACCTTCACCAGGCTTCGGAAGAGAGGGAGAATCTGGTTAACTTTAGGACTTTTGTTCCCCTAAGTCCCTTACAGTTCTCCTCCATCTTTCTCTGTCACAATGCTCAACCTCTTCACCAAGTGAGAATCAAACACACATTTCATTCATAATAGTCTTTTTACACTATCTCAATCTACCTCCAATTGTAATCAGGGCAGTGGGAGGTTACAATTTGCAGAGCCGTGGTGGGTTTTGTCACTCTCACTGCATTTCACTGTGCGCTGCTCTGTTAAGGTGAGCATCACAGGAATACACTTGCTGTCTGGTGTGTCATCAGGCAAAGCATACCTGTTTCACAGTTTTTACTTTGCATTGTGGTGACAAGGCAGGTGGCTTTGAGAAGTTTTTCCCTCAGCATGCTGAACTAACAATTACATGGTAAGAGCTTAAATTACATGCATCCTCCTTACATTTCTTTGAGTACTATATACAGTGGGCAGTTGCCAAGTAACTGAAAATATGTCTAGACACAGATGTTTCTATATTCAAACACAGGGTCAATTTTCTGAGCTATAAAAGTGAAATACCTGCAACCCCTGTAACAGAATTCCGCACAGAATAAAGTAAAGATAAAATGTTAAGATTTAAGGAAGAGCTATTCCACTTCATTAGCTATAGGGACTTTGTTCACAAAAAATAAATAAATAAATAAAAATAACTTCATATGTTCCTTCCTGAAAATAAACCTCCAATTAATAAGAAAATTTTGGAAAGGAAAAGGTTAAAAGCAAGCCTGCAATCTATTTTCTTCCTTCACCTGGGAAATGAAAGAGATGCCTCAGTCAAATCCCGTGGCATACATACTAATAATTAGACTTCCTGGTAAAAAAACACTAATGGTATTTTTAAGTAAAAAGATAATAGAGAGCTCTTATCTGTGAAATCCTTTCAGTAGCTATGCCAGTTTTCCACTGCTGCACAAGAAACCACCCCCAAATTGAGTGGCTCAAAACAATAATTTATTATTATCTTTCACCTTTCAGCTAGGTGATTTTTGCTTGGAAACTCTCATGTGATTTTAGTCAGTTAATACTCCAGCTGGAGAGTTCTAAAGATATGGCTGCCTGGAACTCTAAGCTGACTCACCCATGCTGCCAGTTGATGAGACTGGGAGTTCATGGGAAGTCACCCACCTACACGAGGCCTCTCCATGTGCCTTCAATTTTCACAGCATGACCCGTGGGCTACAAGAAGGAATGTTCTAACAGACCCAGGCCAACTTAAACCCTGAAGTTCCAGAATGTCACTTGTGCTGCATTGTATTGGACAGGCAACCCAAATTCAAAGGGAGGGAAAACAGACTCCATCTCTTACTAGAGCAGTAAAATGGTCATAGGGCAAAAGAGCAAGTGGGTTGGAAAATGCCAGTGAGGACTTTAAAATAATGTAATCTGACATAACAGGATATGCCTGGTTTGTCTAGCTTGCATATTGGAAATAAACCTGGCATTTATGATTGGTAAGGCATGACTGGGAATGGTTACATAAGCTGGAAAATCAATGGGGTTTAATAGCTCTGTGTGCATTGTTTAAATCTCACATGTTAACTTTCAACTAGCACATGTTCTAATGCAGACTGGAGGGAACATTTATGAGTTATATTGGTTGTCTAGGGCAGGAGTCAACAAACTGTTATGATAAAGAGACAGATAATATGCATCTTAGGCTTTGCAGATCATATGGTCTCTGTGGCAAATTCTTAACTCTGCCCTTGTAGCACAGAAACAATCATGGACAAAACATAAACAAATGAGCATGACTGTGTTCCAGTGAAACTTTAATTACACGAAGAGGCAGCAATCTTGATTTGGCTAGTGGGCCATCATGTTTTGCCAAACCTTGGTCCATGATTTCTCCAAAGAAAGAACATCTAGTCTATGGCATGCTAGTAAATCATCAGTAAACTTGGTATGAGGTCAGATCTATCAACTTCATTTAGTTTGATTTAATAATTCAACTTATATGGTCCCATAGAGAGCCTCTTGAATGTCGATAACAATGCTTGTACATAACATGTACACAATATCTGTAAATCAGCTGGTCAACAATTATTAATTGAATCACAGTTGATGGCATATCATTATATCATTATGTTCAGGATTTTCTGGTTTAATTGTATCTAGAATGGTTGTACTTAATTACATAAAAATGACAAATAACAGCACGTATATTTAAATTTTTAAATTAATTTTTACTTTTTATATTTAAATATAGTTGGTATATCATATTATACTAGTTTCAGGTGTACAATTTAACGACTCACCATTTATGTACCTTACAATGTGATCACCACACTCAGTTTGCCACTGTGCAAACTTATCACAATATTATTGGCTATATTTCCCTTGACCTTTTTTACCCATCCCCTCATCCCCCTCCTCTTTGGTAGTCATAAGATTGATCTCTGTATTTATGAGTCTGTTTTTCTGTGGTTTGTTTGTTTTATTTTTTAGATTCCAAATATAAGTGAAACCATACAGTATTTGTCTTTCTCTGTCTAACTTATTTCACTTAGCATGATACCCTCTAGGTCCATCCATGTTGCTGCAAAAGGCAGTATTTCATTCCTTTTTATTGCTGAGTAATATTCCATTGTGCGTGTATGGATTATTATTTTTATTCATTCATCTATTGATGGATATCTAAGTTGTTTCCATATCTGGGCTATTGTAAATAATGCTGCAGTGAACATAGAGTGTATTTATCTTTTCAAATTAGTGTTAATTTTCTTTGGATAAATGTCCAGAAGTGAAATTTCTGGGTCTATGGTAGATCCATTTTTAGTTTTTTGAGGAATCTGCATACTGTTTTCCATAGTGACTGCATCAGTTTTTAGTCCCTCTAGCAGTGCACAAGTGTTCCCCTTTCTCTATATCCTAGCCAACACATTATATGTTAACTTTTTGATAATAACCATTCTGACTCGTATAAGGTGATATCTCATTGCAGTTTTGAATTTCATTTCCCTGATGATTAGTGTTACTGAGCATCTTTTCATATGTCTGTTGGCCATTTGTATGTCTTCTTTGGAGAAGTATCTCTTCATGTCTTCTACCCATTCCTTTTATCAGATTATTTATTATTTTGTAATTGAGTTGCATAAGTTCCTTATATATTTTGGATATCAACCCCTTGTCAGATGTATCATTTACAAATATATTCTCCCATTCAGTAGGTTGCCTTTTTGTTTTGCTGATAGTTTCCTTTGGTGTGCAGATTTTTAATTTAATGAAGTCCTATTTGTTTATTTCTGTTTTTGTTTCCCTTGCTCAAAGGGAAATATCCATGAAGATTTTAGCAAGACTGGTGTCAAATAGTTTAATACCTATGCTTTCTTCTAGGAGTTTTATGATTTTAGGTCTTATATTTAAGTCTTTAATACATTAGGGTTTATTTTCATATGGTATAAGAGAGTGGTCCAGTTTCTTTCTTTTTTTTTTTTTTGTATTTATCTGTCCATTTTTCTCAACACTGCTTATTGAAGAGATAAACATTTATTGTATATTCTTATCTCCTTTGTCAAAGGTTAATTGATCATATAAGTAATGGTTTCTTTCTGAGCTCTCTATTCTGTTCCATTGATCGTGGTCTTTTGGGATTCTGTATAAATTTTAGAATTATATATTCTAGTTCTGAGAAAAATGCCATTGGTATTTTGATAGAGATTTCATTGAATCTGTGCGTTGGTTCAGGTAGTATGGTTATTTAATGGATATTAATTCTTCAAACCCATGAGTGCTGTATATCTTTCTATTTGTGTCCTTTTCAGTTTATTTTTTCAATGCTTTATAGTTTACAGAGTATAAGTCTTTCACCTCCTTGGTTAAATTTATGCCTAGATATTTTATGCTTTTGGGTGCAATTATACATGGGACCATTTTCTGATTTTCTCCTGATCATTCATTATTAGTATGTAGAAATGTGATGAATTTCTGTATATTAATTTTATATTCTGCAGAGCACATACTTTTTATTGCTAATGTGAAAGTTGTGTTAAACCTTACTTCATTATTGACAAGAAATCCAAATTTATTATAGGTTATTTAGAGATCACAGAATATATCTACACTACTTTTAAAACATTTTTAACACACAGAGACAAAAATAAACCTACTAGGATGTAATCTCTAAGAAAAATTTTTTTCAATAGCAGTAATTCTTCAAATGGAAGCCACTGATATAGTATCTTCCCAAATTTTAGCTCAGGAGCCAACAAAATGAAAATAAAGTGGGACAGAATAAGGTGGATTATAAGCAATAGCTTATTTCATAATGAGAAAACTTTTAACCTTTCAAAACACTGGTAAATATATGACAAATATTTCAACTTTGATGACATGAAATTCTCTTTCTTCCTTTGGGATTTTTGAATTAATAGAAGTGAGGTTCTAAAGAGGATAACAGATGACAGTATTTGTTGGCATGACTCCTTGGGGTTGAACAGAAAAAAAAAAGAGAAACTTGTATAGAGAGACTGTATCACTTCATGTTGTTTTGATTTTTTAATGAAAGTATCACAATTGAAAATTATTTGTAAAATCTCTTGTAATTGTGACACATATAATAAGTGAATGTAAACATTTTTATCTCTGATAAAAATAAACTATTTCTCAAGACAGTGGAACTTTAAATTTAAATATAGACTCAGAATATTCCTTTATGTTATTTTCTACAACTGTTCTATTTTTTTTTATTTTAGATAGTGAGACATCAAAAAATTCTTTTTAATTAAGTTTATTGGGGTAACATTGGTTAATAAAATTATATAATTTCCAAGTGTACATTATAATTTGACATCTGTATATTCTATTGTGTTTACCATCCAAAGTCCAATTTCCTTCAGCTACCATATATTTGATCCCTTTACCCAGTTCACCTTGCTCTTATGCCCCTATATTGGACCCCCTTTACCCTGTCTACCTCTTCCCTTCTCACCCACCCCCTACTTGATGGTAAGCACTAGTCTATAGTCATGTCCATCAGTCTCTATGTATTTGTCCTGTCCATTTGTTGATTTTAGTTTTCTATCCCACATATAAGTGATATCATCTGATTTTCAACTTTTTCTGTCTGGCTTATTTTGCTTAGCATGATTATCTTGAGATCCATCCATGTTGTCACAAATGGCCGTATTTCATCTCTTCTTATGGCTGAATAATATTTCATTGTATATATGTACCAATCATCTGTCATAGGACACTTCAGTTGCTCCCATGTGCTGGCTACTGTGAACAATGCTGCTAGGAACATCGATGTGCAAATAGCTTTTGGATATGAGTTTTCAGTCTTCGAGGTAAATATCCAGTAGAGAGATTGCTGAGTCAAATGGTAGATCAATTCTTAGTTTTTTGAGGAACCTCCATATTGTTTTCCATAGTGGCTGTACCAATTTGCAGACCCACCAGCAGTATATGAGGGTTCCTATTTCTCTGCATCCTCTCCAACATTTATTACTTGTTCTGTTGATTATAGCTATTCTAATAGGTGTGAGATGGCATCTCATTGTAGTTTTGATTTGCATTTCCCTAATAGCTAGCGATATTGAGCATCCATTCAATTATTTCTTGGCCATTTGTATGTCCTTTAGGGAGAAGTGTTCAGGTCTTCTCATTTTTTGAGTGGATCATTTGCATTTTTATTGTTACCGAGTTGTATGAGTTCTTTGTATAGTTTGGATATTAAGTCTTTAGCGGAGGCATTGTTTACAAATATATTTTCCCATTTGGATGGTTATCTCTTTAACTTGTTGACAGTTTCTTTAGCAGAGCAGAAGATTTTTAGTTTGATGTAGTCCCATTCCTTTATTTTAGCTTTAACTTCCCTTGTCTTGGAGGTCAAATTCGTAAAATCCTGTTTAAGTCCAAAGTCCTTGAGTATTGTTCCTATGAATTCTTCTATGCATTATATTGTTTCAGCTCTTATATTCAGGTTCTTAATCCATTTTGTGTTATTTTTGGTGTGCAGTGATAGACAACAGTCTAGTTTCTTTCTTTGGCAGGTGGCTTTTCAGTTTTCCCAATACCATTTATTGAAGAGGCTTTCCTTTCTCCACTGTACATTTTTGGCTCTTTGTCAAAAAGTATTTGCCCATATAAACATGGGTTTACTTTTGGACTCTCGATTCTGTTCCACTGGTTTGTATATGTCTGTTTTGCTGCTGATACCATGCCGTTTTGAGTGTTGTCACTTTGTAGTATAATTTGAAGTTGGGCGGAGTGATGCCTCCAGCCTCGTTCTTCTTTCTCAGGATGTCTTTGGCAACTCAGGACCTTTTGTACTTCCATACAAATCTGATGATTTGTGTTCTATTTCTTTAAAAAATTGAATTTTGATGGGGATTGCATTAAATCTGTATAATGCTTTAGGTAATAAGATCATTTTAACTATGTTGATTCTACCAATCCAAGAACTCGAAATATCTTTCCATTTCTTTGTATCTTCTTCAATTTCTTTTAATAGGGTCTTGTAGTTTTCATTATATAGGTGCTTCACATGTTTCATTAGATTTATTCCTAGATATTTTATTCTTTTTGTTACAATTGCAAAAGGAATTATTTTTTCTACTTCTTTTTATGTCACTTAATTATTAGAGTATAGGAATGCTATGGATTTTTGAATGTTGATTTTGTATCAAGAAACTTTACTGTATTTGCTTATTGTTTCTAGTAGGTTCTTGTAGAGTCTTTAGGGTTTTCTATATAGAGAATCATGTCTTCTGCAAAAAGCAACAGTTTGACTTCATTTCCTATTTGGATGCCTTTTATATCTTTCTCTTGTCTGATTACACTTGCTAGGACCTCCAATGTTATACTGAATAGGAGTGGTAATAGTGGACAGCCTTACTTTGTTCCTGATCTTAGAGGGAAGATCTTTAGTTTTTCACCATTAAATGTAATGTTGGCTGAGAGTTTGTCATATATGGCCTTTATTATATTAAGGTACTTTCCTTCTATACCAATTTGTGAAATGGTTTGATCATAAATAGATGTTGTATCTTGTCGAAGGCTTTTTCTGCATCTATTGATATGATCGTATGATTCTTATTTTTTAATTTATTTATGGGGAGTATCACATTTATCGATTTGCATATGTTGAACCATCCTTGTGCCTCTGGGATGAAGCCCACTTGATCGTGGTGTATAATTTTTTTATATGTTGCTATATTTGGTTTGCTAGTATCTTATTTAGGATTTTGCATCTGTGTTTATGAGAGATATTGGTCTGTAGTTTTCACTTTTTGTGTTATCCTTACCAGGTTTTGGTATCGGAGTAATACTGGCTTCATAAAATGAGTTGGGAAGTGTTGCCTCCTCCTTGATTTTTTGGAAGAGTTTGAGGAGAATTGGTATTAAATCTTCTTTGATTTATTTTTGCAGTTGATATATAGTTTCAAAGCATTATAATCAGAAAATATGGTTGGTATAATTTCAACCTCTTATATTTGTTGAGGCTATCTGTGTGTCCCAGTATGTGGTCGATTCTTACGAATGTTCCATGTGTAATAAAGAAGAATGTATATGCAGCTGTTTTGGGATGGAAGGTTCTGTAAATGTCAATTATGTCAACTTGGTCAAATGTGTCATTTAAGGATGTTATTTCCTTATTGATTTTCTGTTTGGATGATCTGTCCATATCCAACAGTGGGGTATTTAGATCCTCTACTACGATTTGCTCTGTTTCTCTCTTTAATTCTATTAGTAGTTGCTTTACATATTTCGGGGATCCCCAATTGGGAGTATAGATATTAATAAGTGTTATGCCTTCTCGGTGCATGATTCCCTTTATCATTATGAAGTGTTCCTCAGTATCTTGCTTTATCTTTTCTATTTCGAAGTCTATTTCATCTGATGCTAGTACTGCTACTCCAGCTTTTCTGTGAATGCCATTTGTTTAAAATATCATTTTCCACCCTTTCACTTTGAGTCTATATTTGTCTTTGGAGCTGGCTGTGTCTCCTGGATGCAGCATATGATTGGGTTTTGGTTTTTGATCCATTCTGCCACTCTGTGCCCTTTTATTGGTGAATTATATCCATTTACATTTAAGGTGATTATTTAAATATGAGGTCTTCTTATAACCATTTTATATTTTGCTTTCTGGTAGCTCGGTGTTTCCATTGCTTCCTTTTCCTTGTGTTTTTGTTTTCTTTATTTTGGTTGGTTTTTGTGGGTTTTCCCTCTGGTTCTTCTTGTTTTATGTTATATACTTCAGTTGTGAATCTTCTCTGTGTGGTTACCATTATAAATATGAAAAGGATAGTTATATATATATACGGCCATCCATTTTCTTCCGCATGTGCCTTATCTCCATTCCCCTTTGTGAATTTAGATATTTGAATCCTCCCCTTTTCAGTCATTGTTGTCTCAATTTGTCCCTATGTATGCTGAACATTCATTACTCTCTTGTTATAACAATTCTCTTCTTATTATTTAAGCTTATGATATCCTGTTCTTAGTGAGGGTTGCACTCCTTTGCTTCTATTTGCCTGATAGTCACTTTTCTGCTAATTATGTATTTTTTTCTGTCTTTTATGTTTTAGGTGAGCTGATCTTTTTCAGTATTTCCTGTAGTGCAGGCCTCGTAGTGGAGAATTCCCTAAATTTTGTATGTCTGGAAAGTCTTAATTTCTCCTTCATATCTAAAGGAGAACTTCACTGGATACATTATTCTAGGCTGGTAGTTTCTTTCACTTAATAGTTTAAATATTTGATTCCATTCCTTTCTGGCTTTTAAGGTCTGCCTTGAGAAGTTTGAGGATAACCTAATGGGTTTTCTTTTGTAAGTTACCTTTTTCTTCTACTTGGCTGCCCTGAGAATTCTGTCTTTGTCATTGATTTTTGATAATTTTAATACAATGTGTCTTGGTGAAGGCCTTCTTGGGTTGAAATAATTGGGTGTTATGTTGACTTTTTGAATTCCAAGCTCCAGCTCATTTCTTAGATTTGGGAAATTCTCATCAGCTATTTGTCTGAAAATGCTTTCTAGTCTCCGCTCCTTTTTCTTGCCTTTGAGAATGCCAATTATTCTTATCTTTCCTCTCCTGATGGTATCAGCTAGTTCTTGTATTTCTCTTTCATTATTTTTTATTCTTCAGTTTCTCTCTTCTTCCTTCTGATTTATTTCTAGATTTCTGTCTTCGATATCACTGGTCCTTTCCTCCATTTGGTTGACTCTATTTCTCAAGCTTTTGATTTTATTTTTCAACTCTTGTAGTGTTTTTGTTTCATTTTGTTTTGTTTTTATCTCCAGAAGTTCTATTTGGTTCTTTTTGAGGGTTTCAATCTCCTTGCTCTACTCATCTAGTTGTTTTTTCAGTTCCTGAAATTGTTGATATGATTCTTTTCGGAACTCACTGAGTTTTTTTCAGAAGTACCATCCTGAATTTCTGTCATTTAAGTTGTATATTTCTATGTCCACAAGCTTATTTTCTGGAGATTTCCCTTTCTTTCTAAGATGCCTTGTCACCTTGGTTGTTTATGGTGTTTAATGGACTATGTCTCTGCCTAGGCATTAATGGAGGTGTATTCTGTTGTTTTTCCAGAAAGGAGATTTATTATATAAAGGTCTCTCTTTAGCCTGCTCCAAAGAAGGCGCTTTTCTTTTGGTTTTTTGTAGATGACGTCTAAGCCTCTTGGATCCCTGCTTTATATAAAGCCTTAATAATGCCTTTATATAATGCCTTTATTTTCTTATAGATATTTAATCATGATTGCTACCCTCCATTTCATTCCCTGTCAGTGTTAGCAACAGTTTCAATAGCATTTGCTCAGATTCCCCTTGGGCTTTGTGGTGATCCGGCTCGGAGGGTATGGGGGGAGGTACCCTCTCAGTTAGAGGTTAGGGGCTGTGTGGCTTAGCCTCAGTTTTGCAACCACAGCTGGTAAAAATCACTTGTTGTTTCTCTGCCATCTTCTTCTCTGCTTTCTGCCCTGATGACTAATCACTGCTGCTGGCTGAGTGGAACTCACAAACTCTCCCAGGCAGAGCTGCTCAGGGAACTCCTTCTCCACTCCCCTCCCCCTATGGGGACCACTGGAGGCTGAAAGAGGCAGCTTTTTTCTTTCTCCTAGTCCACCTCCCGACATCTGGAGTTCTGACCTGTGGTAGCTCTTATGTGCAGATTCCATGCTCAGACATGTGGGTGTACAGTTTGGGTGTTTTTTGTTGAGTTTAGATGTTCAGCTTATTGTTGTTTTAAGGGGAGAGATCCGGGTACATCTCTCACTCAGTCATGTTTCCTTTCCAGCAAGACATTCTAAGAGAAGATAAATGATCATACTTTAAAAATATATTACAGAAAATATTGGAACTTATTTTTTCCAGCAGCAGGAAAGAAAATTATGCCCAGGAAAATGTGAACATCAACAAAAATTGTCACAGAAGACATTTTATTAATTACTCCGCCTTAAAGCTTATGTCGTGGTGACATGCCAATTCCAAAAGAGAAGAATACAGGAGTATGATGCAAGTCAGCTCATTGCTAATTGTCTCTATTTTAGTAAATAAGATATCCAGGCTATGTACAAAGTCATTTCTGTCCCTCTCTCCATGATAGCATGATATGAAAATCCCAAGGCCAGCTCAGAAGGCAAGGGAAAGAGATAAGGATTAGGTAGGAATGAAAATCTAAAAAAAGGAAAGAGATTCTTTAATTTCTCTAATTTTGCATCAAAGAACAGGTGAAAATATTTCTGTAAGAATTAATATCTTAATAAGATTCTCAATGGATTATAGTTTGAAATTTGCATGTTTTCTATTTTCCACATGAATTTAAATAGAAATATGCATGTATTGTGTTTCCATTAAATTTCCATGTTTCGTGAATTGGAATTTTCATGTTTCACATTTCCATGTGAATTGAAATTCCTCAGAGCAAAGTCGTGACAAGGTAGAGTGCAGAACACACCTCTTTCAGTTGTGCCCCTCCTTTTGCATTTTAGTACTGAGGCTTAAGTTCTACCTTTTTATGGAATGTAACATTATGCAAAATTTACTTCCTACATGTTTTATTAAATCGAGTAGAGATTCTCAAATGTTCTTTGCGGATATACTGGGGAAAGGGAGAGTAATATTATGTATTAAAAAGAAAGATGGCATCTTAGTGGAGAAGTAATTGAGAACTCAGGCGTCTGGAATAGTGGTAAGTCTTACATTTGTAAATGTGAAAAAATGCTCACAAGGAAGTATATGTTTATAGAATCTTTGAAAAAAACAATAAAGACAGCTTTAAATTTCCCCTGCAATCCAAGGAAAGCCTGTGATGAGCAGAGTTGCATGCCCTGCGTAGTGTTCTAGCTGAGAGGACTTTATCTTTTGCTGCGCTTGACTGTGCTGTGTGGGATCAGCCTGAGAAGGTTTTACTGTGTGGGGTTGATG
Organism: Eidolon dupreanum; assembly: GCA_028627145.1. Taxonomy (NCBI): domain Eukaryota; kingdom Metazoa; phylum Chordata; class Mammalia; order Chiroptera; family Pteropodidae; genus Eidolon; species Eidolon dupreanum. The sequence continues at coordinate 39,393,843 of CM053511.1, forward strand.
ATATAGTTTTTCCAAAGTACACAAAATGATAAAATAAATACTATCTCAATTTATCTTTCCAATACCCAATCATAGAACAAGACATAGATCTTTTTAAAAGTTGTCTTCTGTCATGCCCTGCTTGTCAGAACCTTCCTGTGCTCCCAGCATCACCACAGCAGGAAGCTCAGTGAACCATGCTGCTTATATGACACATTGTCTTTCTCTATTTCAAATATATCTTATCTATGTTCTCCCTCTTCCAAATTCAACTCCTTGTGCTAAGTCCTATATATATAATATTTTACTCCTATTTATTGGTTCATGCCAACCTTTAGGGGAACTCCAACAATTATTCGTGGAAAAATTTTTAGTATTTTTTACTTCATTTTAAGGTCTTCCACATCTTCACTGTGATTTTTCTAGGGCTGTGTTACTAGCCCCAACTTGACAGGACATATGTCAGAATATCTGTATATCTGTCACCTATTCCACTCAAAGATTTGACAGTGATGCCTAAATAAGTTCCTGAATTTTCCAGCCACATATAACTTAATGCCTGCAACTCAACATTCTTGCCTCAAATATCTGCTGTTCTGAAAGGCCCACTGCTTATTTGCTTTGTAATTAAAATGCTATAGTATTTCTAAAACTTTACACATGCTAGCTTCAAAAAGAGTCCACGATTAGCAATTATTTTAATACTTCTTGATCTTACAAATTAATCATTTCACAACTAAGTAGATTAAGTGGAATTCCTCATTTCCTAATATTAATATGATTTTCCTCCACAATTTCATATTGATTTCCTCCTTCCTTTGCAGAAGGAGATTGGAAGGTGACTGTTGTCACTGGGGATCTTGACAATGCCAGCACCAAAGCAACAGTATCCCTTTATGTCTATGGAGAAGCAAGACAATCAGGTCCGATTATTTTGGAATCTGGGAAACACCAGCTTTAACCTTGCCAGTACAGATATATTCAAGGTAAAATTGATACACCGTAACTTGCTTGCTAAGATGTATTATGATATACTTTCCTTAAAATAGAGTAGTGAGTTTTTTGTTTGTTTTGGTATTGCCTTTATATTGCATTTTCTTGGTAAACATGGAATCTTTTATCTTAAGGGAGCTGGGAAACAAGAATAATGACAGAAATATAAAAAATTTTGTTTCTTCCCTACATCTTATTTGCACAAAGACAACAAAGTATATAAACCTTAGAAAATTTAAAGATTGGAGTGGAAAAATTTACTTCAAATCCTGACATCAAGTCAAAATATTTCCCTTTTTGAGTATCTTTTCTTGTCCTTGTTCATATCTGTGAAGTGTGATGCTATGATGGAAAGGTGATGCAGGTTAATGGCTGACATGTAGTCTGAGGAAGCAGATAGACCAGATTCAAATGCTGATGTTAACACTTACTAGCATGATGACCTTGACAAGTTACTTAATGGCTATGTGCCTCTATAACCTGTACCTGAAAGGGTTATCATGAGGATTAAATGAATCAATTCATGTAAAGTGTATAGCGCAGTGCCTGAAATGCTCAGTAAATATTTGCTATGAATACTGTACTATATAAACCATTTGTAGCCCCTTATTTATGCAAAGAACCATATAGTCTTCCTAATTATAATTTGTATGAGTTATATATTGAGTATATGAAATTTACCATTTCACTTACCATAGGTAAATAAAACACTTTGCTATTGTTGGACAGTTAAATGGCTTCTAGGTTTTTACTATTAAAATAATGCTGTAATGAACATATTTTTGACCTGAGTTTTTTCTTTTTTCTAATAAAGCTCTCTTATTTTCTTATGATAAATTCTGAGAAGTAGGAATACTTTTGATCTGTTCTGACAAAGTACTTTGTAAGTGTCTAGTTTATAGCACAGTGCCTGGCAGGACATAGTAAACAATTGGTAAATTTTAATTGTTATGAAATCATTACTACACACCCCAAATCATGGTATTTATTTCTGCTGTACATAGGGTTTAATATCTTTTAATTAAAATTTCTCAGTACCTCGTTGCAAGTTTCAGTATGTGACTATGGCTCTATGCAAGATATCTTCTTACCTTTTTATTAAATGAGCTTTATTAAAGTATAATTGTCCTACCATAACATTCACCCATTTAAACATAATTCATGGTGTTTAGTATATTCATAGAGCTGTACAGCCATCATGACACTCTAATTTTAGAACATTTTCATCACTCTGGAAGAAAGCACATACCCACTAGCAGTAACTTTCCAATCTCCTTTTCTCTAGCCTTAGGAAACTAGAAATTTTCTATCTCCATATATTTGCTTGTTTTGAATATTTCATATGAATTGATCGTATTCCACAGATTCTTTTGTGTATGGCCTTGTTTTACTTGTTTTAAGGTTAATCCAAGTTGTAGTTTGTATCAGTTTTTTTTTTTTTTGGTTATGGCTAAATAATATTCCATTGTGTGGATAGATCACATTTTCTTATCCATTCATCAGTTAATAAACATTTGGATTATTTCTACCTTTCAGCTGTGAAAATGAATAATTATTATGAATAATGCTGTTATGAATATTCATGTACAAGGTTTTGTGTAGAGACATGTTATCATTTCTCTTGGGTAGATACCTAGGAATAGAATAACTGTACCACAGTGTAACTCTATGTTTAACATTTTGAGGAACTGCCAAACTGTTTTCTAACATACCTGAACTATTTTTACATTCTCATTAGCAATGTATGAGAGTTCCTATTTTTCTGCCTTTTCACAGAAATTTGTTATTATCTGTCTTTTGATAGTAGCCATTCTAGTGGGTGTGAAGTGATGTTTCATTGTGATTTTAGTATGCATTTTTCTAATTATAAATTATGTTGAGCATCTTTTCATGTGCTTGTTGGGCATTTATATGTCTTCATTGGAGAAATGACTCTTCAAATTCTTTGTTCATTTTTAATTGGATTATTTATCTTTTTACTAATGAGTTTAATAGTTCTTTATATATTTTAGATATGAGTCTTTTTATCACATATATGACTTATAAATGTTTCCTCCCATTTTGTGGGTTGTTTTTTAATTTTTTTGATGGCCTGGTGTCCTTTCTAGTGTCCTTCTAGTGTAGGAAATTTCTGCTAGTGATGAATTCTCAATTTTTTTTTTTTTTTTAAATCTGGGAATGTCTTAACTTGCATATGGAAGTCTTGGTTAACAATGTTTTTTTTTTTCCAGCTTTTTGAAAGAGTAGTCCTACTGCTTTCTGGCCTTCATGATTTGTGATGAGAAGTCAGCTATTAATTTTATTGAAAACACTGTGTATGAGACAAATTGTTTTCTTTTGCTGCTTTCAAGATTCTGTCCTTGTTTTTGGCTTCCAATGGTTAGACTATGTTGTCTGGGTGTAGACTACACTCCTGTTATTTTTCACAGCTATTATGGTTGGAAAGTTGCTGTTTTTTTAGGATATTGTGGAGCTAGGGAGAGAAACAGAGGTAGATCAAGTTATAATGCACAAACCATTCTGTTTTTACCAAGGTTCATAGTTTTCACTGAATGAAATGCTCCTCAGATTATTGCAAGCCTTTGATTAATTTCTAGAATTCATGAAAATTTGATTTCAGTAATGTTTGCCATTGCTTCTATGAAGAAAAGGATTTATGGAGGGCCTCAACACACCATTCCAGAAGTCCTTCTCAACCTCTTTTTATCCTTATTATATTTTGTTCTATTTTATTGAAACATCTATTCCTCTATTAAATCTTCTATTTGTGGCTGTGACTTCTATAATATGCTGAAGATAAGTAAGAACTGGCCCAATGTAAATGTGACTTTGAGTCTACCATATATCATGTGACCAAATCCATGAAGTTTAAGTGCCATCAGTCAAGTGGAGTTGAAACATTGACTATCTTATTACTGTCAGAGCCGTAAAAACTTTCCTATGTAACTGGTTCATGATATATGTGGCAATATGGGTCAACTATAATGTTCTACTGACTCAATCATAGATCTTAAAGGAGAACTTGATTATAGGATGGTATAGAAAGTAGAGGAAGATTCTAGCTTTAAAAAGGGACTTACAAAGTGCTGTCAGACTTTATAGCAATTTTGATAGTTATCGTCCATAGGCTATAGCTTCAGTCTTATAAGAGCACTGAAATGTCACTGAGGCCTAGGCTGAAGGGAATGAGAAATCCTCAGAAAAACGACAAAGACAAAAATCAAAGGAAAGAGTCCATGATAGCAGAAAGTTTAAAGTGTGTAGGCAGGGGCTGGACCTCATTGAGTTGCTAAATCTTGAATCTTATCCATTACTGACATAGACTAGACACTCATGAATCTATTGAAAACATGAAATTTTAATGAAAATGACTGCTAGAATTTGTTAAATATTTGCTACTCTTTCCTGAGTCATGTATTGTTGAACTTTCTTTGTGATTATTCTCACCTTAAGGGCATCATAAAGGCATTCCATGTATCTTGTACAGTTATTATTTACTTATAAACCTGTTCAGAAATTTTTATTGCATTTTTGCAAATTGAAACACTAAATAATATTCTCTGTTGCTTGGGAAAAGTTAGTGAGTAAAGCATTCACTCCTAGAAAGTAGTTTCCTGTTTCTAGTTTACTATTGTATGAAATCAATTAATTTTATAGATAAATAGGTTTAATATTTATTATGATCTCACAGGGCACTTGCATAATCATTTGACTATCCTTTATATTCCTAGAACAAAATGCAGAATATGTTTTTTATGCCATTTAAAATACAATTTATATCAACAGGAATTAGAAAACCTATATTTTAGTCCCAACTCTGACCTCTACTCTCTAAGCAAATATGGATAAACCATGTAATTTCTGAGCTCTTTAATTTTTTCCTTTGTAAAATGGGTACAATAATACTTATGATGTTATTGTACAGATTTAAAGAGTTAAAAATTAAAACACTTTATATAAAGAATAAAATATTCTTGTTTTTATTTATATTCCTGAGGCTGGTTCTTATGGTCCTGCCCACAAATTGGGGTAGGCTTCCTGATGGGGTGGAATTTAAGATGATTTTTCAGATGAATGAGGGCAGAAAGGCAGCTTGGCAGATGGCTAGTAGGTGGCTATTGCTGGCATGCGGGGTCTGTGTAAAACATGTGTGGAGGCTGGAGTAGGAGGAAGGAACAGAGGGAGCCAAGACTAGGTTGGCTGGGGTAGAGTAAAGCAGTAAGTGTGTAACTAACTAATAGCAAGAAAATTTATCTTGGGCCTTTTTGATGTTTAAAAGTTAGATGTCCATGTGGATCTACAAATTATTAGCCATTAGCTAAATTGATGCCAGCATGTCGTTTTGACTTTGGCACAACTTCATATGACTTTTTTCTTTATCTTTTTTTTCTCTCCTTGCTCTCTCCATCATTCTTCTTTATCTTCTTTCCCTTCCTTTCCCTTCCTTTCCTTTCCTTTCCTTTCCTTTCCTTTCCTTTCCTTTCCTTTCCTTTCCTTTCCTTTCCTTTCCTTTCCTTTCCTTTCCTTTCCTTTCCTTTCCTTTCCTTTTCTTCCCTTCCCTTCCCTTCCCTTCCCTTCCCTTCCCTTCCCTTCCCTTCCCTTCCCTTCCCTTCCCTTCCCTTTCCTTTCCTTTTTTGGTGGACTTAAAATTTGGAGTTCATTAATATTTCATATCGACTCCTTTTGGCAGTTTAGGAATTGCAGCACTAAGCAGTGTCCTGCTGACACAATTGATTTTCCTAGGGACAGATCTTAGGCAGATCCTAGGGACAATTTAACTTAATCTTCCTCACTCACAAAAGTTGAAGCAACATATACATGACATATACATGCAGACCACCAAATTTTTACTTATGAATTCTTATCAAGAAATGCTAGTACAGTTTCTCTCCTTCAGTATAGAATAAACTGTAGAAACCAAAATCCAATACAGAATAAATTACAGAAAGAATATAGGTACTTTTCAGGACTGCATTTTCTCAGAAGGGCTAAATATGAAAACAAAAAAAAAATTATTGGCCTCAGATAGCAATTGTTTTTTATTTATTGGAGGATTACCAAAAGAGTTTGGCATGGTTCACTCCTTAAGATGCCAAAAACTTTTGTAGAGAGAAAGAAAAAATGGTATTTGCTGATGTTAGATATTTAGTAAAGCTGAAACATGAAAGAAAAAATATCTTTCTCTAACCCTTTTTCTTTGTCTGATGTAATGGTGTCAATTCTTTTCAAATAGGTGTCTCTATTCATGGTCTTGATCACACCCTCTTCCATCTTTCAAGATTGTGTTCCATCAGCATCCTTATTCTTGCTTGCATCTTCAGTATGATTCTGTTTAACCAATGACTTTAGTCTATTGACATGCTTATGTCTTCCCTATTCTAAAAATGAGCCTTACTCTATTCTTAAATTACTGACCTTTTCCTTTTTCTTCTTTGCAAACTTTTTGAAATACTAATTTACCCGTATTTCTTAACCTCTTTCTCTTCTCATTTTTTGCTAAATCTCTTGCAGTTTAGGATTTTCTCCCATCACTTTATTTAAGCCATGTTTTCTAGGACCAGCAGTGGAGTCCTAAATGTCCCATCGGTTATCATCCTGGGTTGCTGGTGAAGGAATATCTGGACAAATAGGTAGTTCAGTGATAGGTGTGCATGCTGGGATCAGATCTCCTGAGTTTAAATTCTAGCTTCTTAACCAGCTATGTATTTGTGGGTAGGTTTTTAAAAATGTTATGCTCTATAAAATAGACAAAAATAATTGCACCTATTTAGGAGAGTTGTGAGGATTATATGGCATACAGAAAATCAAAGTAAAATATTCATCACAGAGGAGGGCACATAGTAAAAACTCAGAAATGTTTAAATATTTTTATTGTATTTGAAAAGAAAATAGATAAGAGCATTTAAAGAAAGAATAGTTGCCTGTTTTGGATATATCCCCTCCGAAGAAGTTGATATCCTAATTCTGGTACCTGTGATTGTGACCTCATTTGGAAATAGTATCTTTGCAGATGATTTAAGATACATTAATATGAGGCCATACTGGAATAGAGCAGGCCTTGATTCCAACATGACTGGTGTCCTAATAAGACAGAAGAGAGTCACATAGGGAGAATACCACGTGAAGACAGAGGCAGAAAATGGAGTCATGCAGCTATAAGCCAAGGGATGCCAAGGGTTGATGGCCACTACCAGAAGCTAGAAAGAGGCAAGGATGAGTTTTATCTAGTCTCAGAGGCAGTATGGCCTTGCTACCACCTTGATTTCAAACACAGACTCCACAATAGTTAGAGAATACGTTTCTGTTGTTTTAAGCCACCCAGTTTTTGGTACTTTGCTATGGCAGCCGTAGGAAAATAAAAGTCATCAACAGTCAGATGCTTTATAGGAACAGAGAATGAAAATGTAAAGAAGGTGAATGGGTAAATTAGTGTCTTTCAAGAGAGCTCTTTACTGATATTACTGAGAGAGCTTGTGTGTTACATGCTGTTGAGTTGAATCTGACTCCTAGGGACTGTATGAATATTGACATGCATAATGTCTTGTCCTCAACAGCCCTGCTCAGCCCCTGTAGACTCAATTCTATGGCTTCTTTTAGAAAGTCAGTCTATCTCATATTTGATCTTGCCCTTTTGCCTTCTATTATGCCCAGCATTAATGTCTTTTCTAAAGAACCCTGTTTTTTCATGATGTGCTTGAAGTAGGACAACTTAAGTTTTTCCCCTACCAATGGTTCAGGCTTAAGTTGTTCTAGGACCCACTGTTTATGTTTCTGGCAGTCCAGGGTATCCACAGAGCTCTCCTCTAACATCATTTTTCAGATAAATCTATGTATTTTTTTCTATCAGCATTCTTTACTGTCCAGCTTTTGCATCTGTATATAGTACTAGAAATACAAGTGTGTGGTTGATCTTAGACTTGGTCTCTAATGACACATCTTTGCCTTTGGTGGTCTGTCTAATTCTTCCATGTTGCCCTTCTGAGTCTCAGACTTATCTCGATTTTTGTTTTTGGCTACAGTCTCCATTTGAATTGATGACTGAAACATCGTAAGGAAATGTCTAACAATTTCACTGTCTTCATTGTATATGTTAAAGCTGTGTATTTTTTCTATAGTCATAATTTTTGTCTTTTTGTTGTTCCAATGCAGTCCTACTTTGGCAGTCCTACTTTATTTTGTCACTTTCATCAGAAGTCGTTACAAATTATTACTATATTTTGCCAGTAGAATAGTGTCATCTGCATATCTTTTTTTGTCATCTGCATATCTTAAATTATTGATATTTCACCAATTTCCACTCTTCCTTCCTTTGAGTCTAGACAATTTTTTCATATGATATATTCTATGTGTATATTTAAAAAATGAGGAGATAAAATGCACTTTGCCTGTAGGAAACCATTCTGTCTCTCCATATTGTATTACATATTCTATTACATAACTATTACAATAGTAAATGTAAGGAGATAAAAGAGGATGACAAAAATAAAAACAAGAGATCTCTAATGGAAAATTCAAGAAATGAAAGGGAAACTCAAACTTAGATTAGTTAAGTTTTAAAAAAATTTCTTATCGATTGTCCTAGGGTTTACAATATCCATTTTAAAATAATATGAGTGTGCCTTGAAGTAATATTATATTACTTCATGCATAATGTAAAGATCTGACAGAATAGTCTTAATTTCTTCCTCCATTGCCTTGTGCCATTGTTATCATACATTTCACTTTTACATGTGTATAAATATACAACACATAATTACTGATTTTGCTTTAAATGGAAGTTATCTTTTAGAGAATTATAAATGAGAAAAAAATTTTATTTACTTTTTTTCTTCTAACATTCTTAATTTTTCTTTGTAGATCAAAGTTTCTAGACTATACTGAATCCTTCTGTCTGAATAACTTCCTTCAAAACTGTTTGTTGAGTAGGTCTGTTAGGAATGAATTCCCTCAATTATTTTTATCTAAGAATCTTTGCTTTTCCTTACTTTTTAAGAGATATTTTCACTGAGCATAAGATTCTTGATAGTCAGGTTTTTTTCTTTCAGCACTTGAAGATTCACTCCATTGTCTTCTTGCTTGCTTATATTCTGACAATAAGTCTGCTATAAACCTTATCCTTTCCGCTATTCAAAAAAATATGTATCTTTTTTCCCTCTGGCTGCCTTCAAGATTTTTCTTTTGTTTATAGCACTTTGAATATTATGTTCCTAGATGTGGTGTTGGTGGTGGTGATGGTGGTGGTGGTGGTGGCGCTGGTGGCAGTTGGTGGTATGTATGTGCTTGTGTTTTAGTAAGTATCATGCTTGGTGAGCTTCTTGGATCTGTGGTTTGGTTTCTGCACCTAATTTTGATAAAAGTTGACTATTATCTTTTTCAAATATTTCTTAGACCATGTTTATTTTCTCTTTCTCGGATCTCAATTGTGCATCTATAAGACTATTTATCTGATATTGTCTTATAATTCTTGTGTTTTTCATGCTTTGTAATTTTGTTGTTGTTGTTGGAAGCTGCATATGTTGTATAGAATGGTAGATACTGAGATCAGCATTGTTTATGTTTGGAAATAAGCACACCTTTCTCTGCTCATCATTTAGTGCGGAGTTTGTGCTAATGTGATCAGTACTTGGCCTCACGTTAAAGTCTGTTGTCGCTATGGTTATCTTTAGTGTGTCATAGTTTTCATATTTCTTTAATAATACCCGTGTTTAGGAGGTAGCCTAATTTGCCAGTTTTTCCCAATTCTTGCTTTCCAAAAGAGTTGAGTCTCTCTACTTGTTTTTGGTCCTTCTCATGTATCTGTTGCAGCTCTCTCACCTGTATTCCACTGTTATTTTTACTGAACACTTGTTAGTGTGGTGATGAGAGGATGGGAACAGGTATGGTTCTCTGATGTTCTGATTAAGTCTTAAGCCAGGTACTGTGAACCTGGGCTTGGGCATAAGGCCTTCAAAAGTGTTCCTGTACCTCTCTGGTCTAGCACATATTTCTATTTCTTCCCCAGAGTCAGAAGTTTTATTTTTGTTTGTTTGTCTGTTTTTTCTTCATGTTTTCCTGCTCTAGCTGCAGTGGGTTTCCACCAGTGCCCTCAGGTGACTGTTTTTGTTGCTCTTTCCTCTGTAGATTAAATCTTCTGTTTTAAAAGGTAGATAAGAGACATAGGTCTGTTCAGAATTTCGGTAGCTTCTGTTGTTTTTTTTCCCTCCCAGACAGCACCATAAGGGCGTCTTTCTTAATGTTCTTCCTAATCTTCCTTGCAAATGCCATTGAGGTTCCTGGAGGAAATGTCTTCAAGGAGATCAAACTCATATAATTTGTACCTAGCCTATAGCAATTTGTTGAAAATTTTTAGGTGAATTATTTTACTGACTTACATTAGATCTGTTGCCATCTACCATGGATAAACAAATATTTGGGTCCTGTTTCTTCCTGTAGAAACCTATCTCTAGAATTTAGATTAGATTTTTACCTTGGAATCCAGTTCTCAAGAAAAAACATGAATTTACAGCTTGTATAGGTCTTTTTGTTGTTGTAAAGTTGAGAGTGATACTTGCCAACTCTCTAACTCTCTACATCTCTAAGCTCGAACTAGGAGTATACATGTATGTATGTATGTATGTATGTATGTATGTGTGTATATATATATATACACACACACATATATACATATATATACACATATATACATATATATGTTTATTTCCTTCTTGTTAAAATTTTTATAACTGTCATCACTAAACAGCTAAAAATAATATGTAAAACTTAAAAATGTATAAAGGCTCAGTAATCAGTTGGGCAAGTAAGATATTATTCAAAAATATAAATCCACAATGCTCCATTTTCTCTAAGAAGAGAATAAATGACCTAGACTATAACAAGAAAAAATGAAGTCCTACTGAAGAAAGAACTTCTAAATAATAAAGGTAAAATAGTCTTGGGATAATATTTATTATGTTTCCTCCTTCTCTGACAATATTAAACAACTGAAATGTTTTCAATATGTCTTAATTTAGATGAAAACAACCTATAAGAGAACTTACTTTTTAAATTAAAAATAAACTTTATAATCATGATTCAATATTAAGCTTTAGACATTTAAGAATATAGGCTTTTTAATTAGAAAATAATGAGAAATAGTTTCAAATATTTATTTGGACTAGGGAGAGCAGAAAACCCCTATCAAAGTTCTTAGGTAGAAAAAGACAAAATCTAAACAAATGTTTCATCCAGTTTCTCAGAAAGCATTTTAGGAAGACCAAATTGTTTTTTCTTTCTGAAGATAGGATCTTTAAAGGATACTATTCATTTTAATGTAATTCAGCAAGTGTTTATGGAGCACACGGTATTTTCAACACTGTGCTAAGACCTCTGATAGGTATAGAACTATAAAATATGAAACAATCACACTGAAGAAAAAGAACATATACACATGAAACAAGTAAGATGCCAGAATTTTTATGAGTTAGTGCCCCATTAAGCAATATAGATAAAAAATGCTTTAAGTGTTCTGAGTAAGGATATACAGTTCTCTCTTGGGACTAGCTAAAATAAAATCTTTTAAGCTGTTGAGTAGTAGACTTTTCAGGTGGTATCAAGAGATGCTGGAAATGTCATTCTGTAAAAACAGGGTAGCTTACTAAGCTCAAGGAAGAAAAGAACTTTGTCTCTCTTTGGATTCATAGCTTATTTTTTCTCTGTGCTTCTTTGTGCTTCTCAAATATAAAATTATCAACTCCAAACTCAGCAGCAGTTGTCCCTTTGCTGAGTATCCTCTACATCTTTTTGCCAGGCAACCAGGACTATAAATAATTATTTTTTCTAATTTCACTAAAAATGTTGGCTTATTCTTTATTCTAAACAAAATTCAGTTTTAAAATTCATTTTTGTAGCTACTTTGGGGATCAGTGTGATACATGCACTGGGACTCTATATAAATATGTTTCTTATTGTCTCATGGAGATAATTAGAGAGAGACACATGGATAGAATTTTGTGCTATTTATAAGATAGTTAGATATCATAGATGAAAACACAAGAAAAAGGTGATGACTACTATCCTGTACCTGCAGGGATTATAAAGGGTCTCCCAAGAGCATGAACATTCTCATGATCCTAGTAATAGTTAATGGATTTGATATAACTATGAGGGCTCACCTAAGAAAAATCTAAAGGTCCAGAAAAATGTGTGACAAATAAAAGAATTACAAAGCATCATCACCCAAATGCTATTCGGGAAAATATGTTGTGGAATAAGTTCATTAAAAGACTTGCTTTTTGTAATAAAGAGTAAAGTTTATTTTTATATACTATAATGAAATGATTTCTAGCAGGGGTCCCCAAGTCCCAAGCTGCAGACAAGTACCAGTCCGCAGCCTGTTAGGAACCAAGCCGTACGGCAGGAAGTGAGTGACAAGCAAGTGACTGAAGCTTTGGGTATATTTTCAACTGCTCCCCAGCGCTAGCATCACCACCTCAGCTTCACCTCAGATTATCAAGCATTAGATTCTCATAGTAGCACTGACCCCTGTTGCCAAAAAGATTGGGAACTGCTGACTAGGATATATTATATAGTGAAAAAAAAATAGAGAAAAGTGTGTATGCTGCCATTTATTTTAGAAAAGGGATATTATATAAGTATGTTCATATATATATATATATATAATACATGTGCACATATATTCTTAAATTAATTTAAAAATAAATATTTGAAAGATAAACTATAAGATAAATGATTACATATGTGGGAGGAAGGACTAGGTCAGAGGGGCCAGGAAGAAGAACTAGACTTCTTTGAATAAAGCTTGTTTTACAATTTGATTCAGAAACATAAAAATATTTTATGTAATTTAAAAAAAACTCCTAAAAATGAAGAAAAATGAAACAAATGAACCTGTATATCTAGATGATGTAGTGACAAAGCAAAAAATTATCTCAAGTTACTTTAAAACCTAGCAATTTGACTGTATAACCCTAGTAGAATATACAGTAATCATTTATTTGGCAATAGTTTTGATACTAAATCTGAAACTATAATATGTGTGTTGTGAGATATAGCACACAAATAATTATGTTAGTGTCATTGAGAACCACTTAAAATTCACTGGTTTAAAATGACTAATGAAAAAGAATATGGACAAAGGTTTACCAGGAAAAAGAAATAGTAAAAAAACAAGGGCTGCAATTCTGACAATTAAAAGCATTAAAGCCAAAAATTATTAGATGAGATTTTAAACACTTTATAATGTTAAAAACCACATTCTATAAGGGGGATAAAACAGTTATGGATACCAATGCATCAAATAACACAGCAAACATCCATATAAAACAAAAACTACAAGGAGATGCAAGGATTTGGATAGAAAACTACTAATAATAGGAGACTTTAATATATCATTCTTATTTTAAGACAGGTCAAATTGAGCAAAATTAAACAATTATATACAGATTTAAACAACATAATAAAGTTGATCTTTTGTTTTTATATCAAACACTACACCCTAATAATAAAGAATATTCCTTTTTTTTCAAATGCACATGGAATTGTTAACAAAATTTGGGTGCCAGTAGAAACATTTGTGGAGCTTTCATATAGAAAATGCTCAAGTTTCACTTTGGAGTATATGATTCTGAGGTCTGAAAAGCTATTCACATTATTCTGATCTTATCAATATCTGAAGAGCACTGAAAAAGGAGACAGAATCAACAAGGTACATTGGTAGTGTCTGGAATTGAGAGAAAATGAAATAAAATGTTTGATACTAAGAATGTTTTAGACCATCCTGGATACAGAATTTTTATAAGCATCTCTAATTTTTCTTTGCCAAAACTTTTCAAACATCTTCTGAATATTGTTTCAACAACCCTATACTTAATGGTAAGAATTTTGAAACTTTCCCATTAAGATCAGGTACAAGTCTCCTCTCACCTCTGCTTTTCAACATCATACTGGAAATCCTAGCTAATGAAAATAGCTAATGAAAATAAATTTAAAAGATATATAATTTGGGAAGTAAGAAATAAAACTCTCTGTTTGCATATAACACAATTGTCTGTTTAGAAAATTAGAAACAATCAGCAAAAAAAACAAAAACAAAAACAAAAAGCAAAAACAAACAAAAACAAAACAAAACAAAACAAAAAAAAAACTCCTGGAACAAATAAGCTAATAGAGCAAGGTTGAAGGATACAAGGTTAATATACAAGAGTTAATTGTTTTTCTACATATCAGCAATGAGCAAGTAAAATTTGGAATAAAAAATACAGTACCATTTACACAAATCCACTCAAAAATGAAATAATTAGGTATAAATCTAAAAAAATATGTACAAGATGTATATGAGGAAAACTACAAAATTCTGATAAATGAAATTAAAGAACTAAATAAATGAAGAGATATTCAATGTTAATGGGTAGAAATACTCAGTATTGTCAAGATGTCAGTTCTTCTCAACTTGAACTGGATTCAGTGAAATTTCAATAAAAATTGCAGCAAATTATTTTGTGGATCAACAAACTTATTCTAAAGTTTATATGCAGAAACAAAGGATCCAGAATAGACAACACATTGAAGAAGAACAAAGTTAGAGAACTGACCTTACTTGATTTTAAGACTTACTGTAAAGTTGCAGTAATCAAGATAATGTGAAAGAACAAATAGATCAATGGAACAGAATGGAGAACCCGGAAGTAGATCCACATAAATATAGTCAATTGATCATTGACAAAGGAGCACAGACAATACAATGGAGCAAAGATAGTCTTTTCAATTAATGGTACTGGAATAACTGGATATCCACATGTAGAACAAATGCATCTAGACACACATATTACATCCTTCACAAAAATTAACTCAAAAAAGATCATAGCCCTAAATGAAAACATAAAACTATGAAACTCCTAGAAGATAATATAGGAGTAAACCTACATGACTTTGGGTATGGTGATAACTTTTTAGATACAACACCAAAGGCATGGTACATGAAAGAAATAATAAATAAACTGATTCATTAAAATTAAAAACTTCTGCTCTGCAAAAGACAATGTTAAGAGAATGAGAAGAAAAGCCACAGATTGAGAGAAAATATTTGCAAAAAACACATTTGATGAAGGACAGATATCCAAAATATACAAAGAGCTCTTAAAATCTGATAAGAAAAAACATTCATACCATTCAAAAGTGAAATAATTAGGTATAAATCTAACAACATACAAGACCTATGTGAGGAAAACTACAAAATTCTGATGAATGAAGGCAAAGAACAGATTTAAAAATGGGCCAGAGAACTTAACAGAGACCTCACCAAGAAATGTAAGGATATGAAAAGATGCCCCACATCATTTATCATCAGGAAAATGCAAATTAAAACAAAAATGATATATCACTATATACCTATTAAAATGGCAAAAATTTGGAACACTGATAACACCGAATGCTGATGAGGATATGGAGCAACAGGAATTCTCATTCATTGCTGGTGGAAATGAAAAATGGCATAGCCCTTTTGGAAGACAGTTTAGCAGTTTCTTATAAAACTAAGCATATCCTTATCATACACTCCAGCAATTACACTCTTTGGGATTTATCCAAAGGAATTGAAAACTTATGTGCACACAGAAAGTTGCACATGAATGTTTATAGCAACTTTATTCATTAATTACCAAAACTTAGGAGCAACCTAGATGTCCTTCAGTAGGTGAATAGATAAACAAACAGTGGTACATCAAGACAATAGAATATTATTTCTCACAAAAAGAAATGAGCTATCAAGCCATGAAAAAGATGGAAAAGCCTTAAATGCATATTGGTGAGTGAAAGAAGCCAATCTGAAAAGGCTATGTTCTGTATAATTCCAACTATCCGACATTCTGGAAAAGGCAAAACTATGGAGACAGCCAAAAGATTAGTGGTTGTCAGGGGTTGGCGGTGAGAGGGATGAATAGGCAAAGCACAGAAGATTTTAGGTTAGTGAACATACTCTGTATAATATCATAATGGACACATGTCATTACACATTTGTCCAAACCCATAAAACATATAACAGCAGGAGTGAATTGTAATGTAAACTAGATTTTGGGTGGATATGACAAGTTAATATAGGCTTATCAATTGTAACAAATATACCTCTTCAGTGGGGGATATTGATAATAGAGGAGGTGCTGCATGTGTGGGGGCAGAGGATATATGGGAAATTTCTGTACCTTCCACTCAATTTTGCTGTGAACTTTGAACTTCTTTGAAAGAAAAAAGAAGTTTTAATGAAAAAAAGAAACAAGAAAAAAACTAATGGCATCTTTCACACTCATGATTTGAATCCTCTTATGCTGAATGGCTTTATCTGTTCTATATTATATCCTGTGACACTGTGCCAAGTTAAATGAACTTTGTTAAAAACAATGACTGAGTTTATACAACTGGGAAATACCAGCAACTTGGTCACAGCCTCAGTGTTTTGTCAGTACATTAGTCATAATATCACAGCCAATGAAATCAGTTGCATGCTCATGTAGTGGGAAAAAAATCCCGAGATGTTATTCATGTCTGCAGGTGATGCAGAAGGCAAATGAATGTTGCCAATAATTTCCAGGCATCTGAAACTTTGCAAATGGTGGGTCCTTATGGGTAACTTATCAAGTGTTATTTCCCAGCAGCCTCCAGGATAGATGTTAGGTGCTAAAAGACAAACACTGATTTCTCTGAGTAGAGACCATATTGCTTTGTGCGGAATGTTTATGTCTAATACAAAAATGGAAGGAGGTAATTAATGTACTGTCATTGTTTTGTTTCTTCCTAACATAGCATCAGTTGGAAAGCTTAAAGATGGACATCCTCTCAATGCAAAATCATAGACATCTATCATAGAATTGGCTCATTAACAAATTCAAAAATCTATCTCTCTTTATAAGGTTTCCCTGGCTACATCTTAGCAAAGAAGTGTAACTATTTTTTTTTTTTTGGCAGGGAATTATGGCACTGGATTAAAATTTCAAATAGAGTTCTCATGTTTTCACCCCCACACTTGTTTCAGAAACACAATTCCTAAAGTTCTACACCTTGCTATATGTGAACATATGTGCTCTAAGAGCTCATTACTTATATAACCAATCTTACAATTTATTTGGTGATAGTTTTGAATATAGAATTAGAATATTAGCTATAATATAAACTTAAGGAATGGCTCATATTTTCCTTTTGTTTTTTTTTTCTATGATTTTTTACTAAAAATATTAAAAAAATAAAAAACTGTTGCCAGTAATGGGTGGGGAAGAACATTTAGTACCTTGATGGGAGATGAATATTTTTCACCCTGAGATAGTACTGTAGTTAACGTTGCCAAGTGCTGACGATGTGGTGCCCAAAATAAATTGGAGTGCATCAGTTTAAGTTACCTTTGTCTTTAAAGTCTGATTTACCAGAGGATTAGGTTTCTGAGAGAAAAATGAACAAAATAAGCAGGTTCCTGGTGGCAGATATGCCTCATTCTTAAGTACATAGCAGAGTATTAAAATGATATTTATTGACCAACTGCAAAGGGTCATGTTTGTTTGAGATATTCCACATATGCCCTCTAATTAATTTTTCTCCACTTGCTGTGATATAGGCTGCAAAAGAACAAGTAATTTGAAAAGAATAATGGGCATACAACTCTGTAAGTTCAGATGTGTCAAACTCTGTCTCTCATATTATCAAGTTGTCTATTGGGTTAGTGACTGAGTGCAGAAGGGTATCACTTCGAAAGAGTCTTTCAAAGAGCAGATTCTTTTGAACTGAGAGTAATATTTTTTTCCTTTTTAGTCAGTAGTAATCATGGTAGTTATATGGCTAGAGACTTACTTTGCTAAAATGTGCCATAACCTAGGCCATCATCTCACCAAATCCATTCACTGTCTTGAATGCATGAGTATAAATGTATGATGTATTGGATGTGTAGTTTCGATACTTGTTTATTCATTTATTTGGATTTGAGCTTATCCCTTAACTTAGAGAGATACCTAGGTACAGTGCACTTCTTTAGCATTCTCCATAGAAACCAATAGGATGTGTATTCATTAGAGGGAGAGAGAGATTTGTTTTAAGAAACTGGCTCATGCCTTTGTAAAAGGGCAAAGCCCCGAATCTACAGGGTGAGCCAGCAAACTAGAGACCCAGGCAAGAGCTGACATTGCAGTATAAGTCCAAAGGCAGTCTGTCAATGGAATTCTTCTTCTGGGGATATCAGCCTTTGTTCTGATCAGGCCTTCAACTGATTGTGTGAGGCCCACTCATATTATGAAGAACAATGTTCTTTACTCAAAGTCCACTGATTTAAATTTTAATCTCATTCAAAAAACACCTTCACAGATACATCCAGAAAAATGTTTGGCTAAATGTCTGGGTACCATGGCCCACCAAATTGACAAATAAAATTAACAATCATAGCCCCAAAACATCTTCTTTAACAATCAAATGAAGAGGAGGATGTAGGGTGTGGAGTTCATTGAGGTACAATAAAGCTCTCTCTCCTCACAGAATGAGGACTAGTGAAATGCTGACCTTTTGATGATCTCTCAAGAAGCCCTAGTCATCAGTAAACTGGGGTCCACTGCATGGAGGTTTATTTTATCCCGCTAAGTAGCCTGACCTGCCCACCACTCTCTGCAAAGTTCTCTTGGGCTGCCTGGTGTGAATGGAAGAAGATGTCATTGCTTTAGCTTCTTATTCAGCATACCTCAGCTGCCACGAGTGTGAAGGTGGACATATTTGCATCCCCTCACATCCTCCACAGATTTGTCATCATCCTAAGCTTTGATTTAATACTGAGATTCGTAACTTATGGGAGAGATATGAACCTGATGTTCTGGTTATATCACAGATTAAGACACCTAGGTGGTCATTACAAATCATGTTTTTTGTCACTAGGATTCTTGATCAATTAAGAAGATGTGAATTTTTCTTCCTTATCTTTAGATTCTACTTGGATTCGTTCTTTATCTTTTATTTCGTAAAAATATTACTTTTGCACAGATGTAATCCTCTAGAATTTGAGTGGGTCTGATACACAGACATTGATGTGCACTTGCTGTCCTATTTGTCTTTCTTTTCTACTTGAAAACTCTGTTGTGTTATTAGAATAGTCTTTGATAGTCACATCCAATTCAACCTAGATCAACTTCACAGAGCCCACTAAAGTTTGTAAGTTCTTTCTATCTGCCAATACTACCTGTCCTATAGCATAAATAAATAATATCATTTTATAATTCTAATGAAGATGAGCTACTCATAAAGCTCTAGTTCCAGCAAATATCTGAATAGTTTTAAATTTATCCAAATGATTTCACTTGGCACTTTAACCTTCATTACGTAAGAGTTTACCTACATCTTGCTGTCTTTATTTCTAAATTCTGGGCATTCATTACTTTTACGTGGAAAGGAATGTGGATCTATACGAGATCAAATTTGCTTTTGTTAACCTGGCATTCTTTCTGAAGTTTAGAAGTACATACAGCTTGTTAACACCTATGCTATGATAAACAACTCATATTCTTACTCATACATTCTCTTTCTTCATTCTGCAATGCAGAACCTGGATCATGATCAATGGGAGATATGTATATGCTTCCAAAGGAGGCCCAGTTCTCCCAGGATATCAGAATAGCCTTGTGAGATAGTGTCAGTATTAGAGGTTCAATGGAAGAGACGGAGTCCCTGCAGTATTGAATTATGCAAGGATGCAAATAGTAAGGGACTGTTTTGTTCATAAGAGCATTAAATTCAAACATATTCTTACTTCAACTTTATTCCAGAAAGACATGCTGTATATAAAGAAGACTGTTTCTTTCACAGCCATTGTACTATAAATAAAAATAAAAATCTATTTTGCTTGGTGGCTTTGCTAGGGGGGAAAAATAGCACTCTCTCCTAGAGCAAATTGCACAACATACCTTGACCCGAGCACTGAATGCATGATATTTGCAGTGATTAGGTCAATGCTGAAAATTAAGAAGCAATTTCAGCTATGTTACTTCAGGTGGGAATCAGAAAGTCACTGGTTATGCAGTGTGATAGTGAGAGCATTTTCTTCTGAACTGCAGCGTGAAAAAGAAAGCTGAAAAACATTTGACAGTATTCCAGTCGGCAAATGGTAGCATTTTAATCAGTCAGTACTCTGAGAGTTCAATGTAAAAGTTCATCTGACAGTGCAATCAACTGATGAAAGTTCAGACCAGTGAATACTAGCACCATTCTAAACAGTGTTACACATGTGTTTAGAGCACATACATGAGTAGCCTTTAAAAATAATGCACACATCTGACCATATGTTCTGTGAACACCATTAAAATCCCTGCCATAGTTTTGAGAAAGAAAAAAACAATTTGCATTTGGCACCAATATGAACTTGTAATTATCTTTGGGATAAAAATGATACTAACAATATTTTTAAATGACTTGTATGCTAGAGAGTCTGTTTCTCAAAAGCCAATCAGTAACTGGATGAGAACTAAGGTGATTGTTTTCGACCTTAACATAAAGATTTTAGAAAGGGAATTTTTACTGAACATTTGTAATACTTGATCCTATTCTTTGGGTAATTATTTCCTTGCATATAGTAGCTAATCACTTGTTAAATGGATTTTTTTTTAAAAATCACTATTCTATTTTTTGCTTTTTCTATTATTACTATTACTACTACTACTACTACTAATAATAATAATTGAATTCGTTGTCAGTATTGTTTCCGGGAATGTTTAAATCTCCTTCACAGGCATGAGGCCTCTTAAAACTCATCATATGTTGAATTATGTTTTCTTTCATTGGAAAACAGTTGGAGATAAATCAACTGTTAACTATTATTCACAAGTAAGTTCCACCAAGATTTGTGTGTTCCTTTCTCAGAAAGATAAATTTCATGTGATTGCAACAACTGAAACATGTAATGCCTGCACTGTTCCTGTGGAAAATGTTCAAACACTGTGCTGCCTTACTGTTTAATGTTGCTACTGGAGAAGAGAGAAGGATCTTTCTAACATGACAGAAGATTCACAATTGCATATCACCACTGCCAATCATAGAGAAGGGTATGAAAGGTGGCATTGTCCCATTCCTATAGTTCTGAAGCAGAACCCATTAGTAGGCCAAATCTTTGTTTCTGCAAAATGGTAAGAGATTTAAATCTGTGCAAATGCATTAAAAAAGGATGAAACACACATGCAGAGGGCCAACCAAGAGTGGATGTCAGCTTGGGCTGCTATAACAAAGTGCCGCAGGGTGATTGGCTAATAAGCAACAGAAATTTACTTCTTATAGTTCTGGAGGCTGGAGATCTGAGATAAGGTAAGAGCCCTCTTCCAGGTTGCAAACAGCCAAATTCTCATTATGTTCTCACATGGCAGAAAGAGGAAATCTGGGGTCCCTTTTGTAAGGGCGCTAATTCCACTCTTGAGGGCTCCATGCCCAGGATCTTATGACCTCCCAAAGGCCCCATATTCTAATATCATCACATTGGAAGGTTAATATTTCAACACGTTAATTTGGGGGCACATGACAGTGGGAATCTGAATGTTATAAAATATAGTTTTATACAGAGAATGAAGAGAGAGTAGAATAAACTCTTACTGAATGGTCTCTAGGTCTCTTGCTCCTCCGAAATACTCTCTTTCTTGTTTATTGTAAAAGAACCAAAATAAGGCCTAGCTTGCAGAATGCAGTAGCCCCTGACTTTGACAAGCCATAATATAAGGTTCTACCCATTTTGGTTCATTGCGATGTGCAGATGTACAGCTTTCCTTGCAATTGTTACTGCTTCCAACCTAAGCCAGACATTGTTAGCATTTCTGCAGCATCTTTATTATAGGACCCTCACGCCAGGCTTTTCCCTGTAACCAATTGTCCCCAACTCTATCATCAATATTATTGGTCATTTTAATAATAAGATATGACATTTTTTGACACCCTAGACTTGTTTAAGTCAACATTTTCTATATCTCCTCAGGCCCCTCTGGCAGTAGTCATTGCATCTGTAACCAGACACAGTCCCTCAAATGTCTGTGAAGTGGGTAAACTTGAGAGTGATAGTGAGTCCTAATACATATTTCAGTTTAGATATCCCCAGCCATTTTTTATTGGTGGAATCCAGGGATTCAAAAGTTTGAGGATGGGAAACACTCTCTAAAGTTTAGGTTTTAATAAATTCAAGTTTATGGCTTATCTTGACATCTTTCATTGAACTCAGGATTGCATAGGGGTCCCCAACACCCAGGCCACAGACTAGTACCAATTGTGGCCAGCTAGGAACTGCGTTACATGGCAGGAGGTAAGCAGAGGGCCAGCAAGTGAAGCTTCAGCTTATTTGCAGCTGCTCCCCAGCACTAGCATCACCACCTCAGATCATCAGACATTAGATTCTCATAGGAACACCAGCCCCTGGTGCCAAATAGATTGGGGACTGCTGGCATAGACGAATCCAAAAGGAAAGCTCATTTACAACAGATTTCCTCTCTTCACAGTATTCAGCAAGTATCAGCTTCTGGTTGCTCTTCACCAAAAACCTGAATTACAGTCTCAAGGAGGGAGCTAAGTTGTAACTTAATAAAAAATATTTTATAACAAAACAATACTCGTGGAGTCAGTTTCAAGAACAGTTTGTATCCTCTTTTCTAAAACTAGTCTGTAAATTACAGAGTGAGCACAACCATGCCATGTCATATCAAGATCGAAAAACAGATGTTCAATACCATGAGAAATATGTATATTTGCCAGACTTTCATTTCCTTATAAAATATGCATATCTTCTATTAGCTATATTGGCTCCAATTGTATGATAAAACACAGATTAATGTTAAAGCATCTCATCCCCATGCATGACTTCTCAGTAATCAACCTTACAAACATCTATAAATTAATTTTATTTTAGGCCTTCATTTCTATTCATTTTCCTTTGTCTCAGTATATGTTAATGTCTCAAGCATAAGAGTTGTTTTTTACATGAGTCTAAGTACTCTACCTCTTCCTCTCCCTCTTTCCATCACTTTTTATGTCTATCTACCTATCTATATCTATCTCTCTGTCTGTCTATCTATATCTGTCATCTATCTATCTACTATCATCATTTATCTGTTAGATTAGAAAGTAAAAGGTATAGAAATAATATTCTCAATAATCCTGCAAGGATTTAAGCTGTACTTATTTCAGTTCCTTAAATGCTTGTGGTAACTCATTCTTACTAATCCAGCTGGCTAACAGATTTTATTGGGATCAATGCTTCTGTGCCACAAGTCAAAATTTAGTTTTAGCTCTCATTTTCTGTGAGAATCTTACTGTGCGTAAGGGCAAGGAGGTGTTAAGAAGAAACCCAGCCCAACTTTTATAGCTTGCAGGCCAGGAAAATGAGTCACAGTTCAAGCATGAAAGTGAAGCCTTAGGCATTGAACTCTAATTACACCTAAATTATCTCTAGCAGTTTCCTAAGTCTAGTAACAGTAGGCGATGTAAGCAATATCTACATGGTTCCTGTGGAATATTTTCCACTCTTTTTTAGTTGAACTCAGAGGCTGAGTTAATTGACAGCAACCTAGCATGCTAAAAAAAAATGTCAGACCTCAGGTTTGTCACACTGTTTTAAGGACTGTTTTATGAACAGCCTTCCTGGACACCCTGGGAATGATGCATTCACTGCTTTGCTACAGCCTTTCCTCTGTAGACTTCTCTGCCTTCAGCTCCTCAATAAACTCAATCTCTGGCCCAGGACAGAGTGGCTTCTACTTTACTTGTTTAGTCTATTTTTTGTGTCACCATGCCTGTGATTTACTATAAGTATGCCATAGTACAATATCAACACTTACAAATGGTTAATATTTGCCCCAAATGCAAACAAAAGTACAGTACAGTGGTAAAACTAGACCACTTCCTGGAGAGCACAGGAGTAGCTGTCATTCCACTTAAACTTAAAGCAAAATGGGAAAAAGTTTCTCATTCAGCTGATCTAGAGCATATTTTAATTTACTCAGTATGAATGTCATTTAATAATTTGCTCTTATTTAATTTTACTTAATATTACTTAATGTCATAGAAAATACTGTAGGATATGTGAGAGCTGGTCCTCATAGGTACAGTCACCCACACATCATTCACACACATTCACTTGATAAGCACAGGCTGTGTCTACCCAGGGGGTGATTATGTGGGAAGTGAAGGGGTGGGAAGGAAATGAGAAACTATTTGATTTGTACATTAACACACCAGTTGTTTGCTGTTTCTGTTGTGTTCTGTTTTGACTTGCTTTCCTATGTGGACCAGGTTCACCTCTTGGGATAAAATTGTCCATCTGTTTCAGTGGGCTGTGGGGTGGAAAGGACCTGCACTGTGAAATCCAACTGTCTGGAGTTAAAACCCCTGCTCTGAAACTTAAGGGACACAGAGCTTTGAGCAAATGATGTTACCTCTCTCAAGCTCAGCTTAGTTTCCTCTTTGGCAAACTGGAGAGAATTATGTGTATCTCATAAGGTTGCTGGAAGGATTTTAAATAACATCTAGTGTTTGGCAGAGATTCTCCTTTCCTCACCAAGAGTGGTTCAGGTTCTCATCACCGTTATTACACCAATGAAACATCTTTAATCTTGACCTGGTTTTGATGGTAAGATTGTGTTAGTTTTAAGTGAAAAACCCCAAATTCTTCTTATTGTAATTCTGAAAATGAATAGACTTATGAAATTCTCTAAGAAGCTCATGGAATACTAAGAATTAAGAGAGCCTTAGAGTAACATCCACATAGACTGAATGAGCACTCTAAATAACTGAAAAGTTAAAGAAAAGCAAAAACCAACATCCAGACATACAAAACTCACAATAATTCAAAGTTACTGCAGTCTCTTGGAAGTATTTCAGACTTTGTACCATGTAGGATGGGGTGGATTGTGCTTTCTCTGTCTATCAAGAACAAGGTGCTTGATGGATGATTGTGAAAATATATAAAAACTACTGTATTTTCTCAGTGTTGACCAAATACATTCTGTAGCAAATAGGCCCTGTAATGGGACTCTGTATGCCAGCGGGAGGCCCTAGACGTGGAATTTAGTTTCCCAATTTGCCCCATGAAGTAAGGGCCATGATTATTGTGTTTTCATAGCTCTCAGGTGTGCTGGTTACTTAACACTCTTTCATTTAGTAGAATTTTAACTTCATTAAGCTGACATTTGATGCTGCTCAAATTGCTTCAGCCATTTTGTTCCTCTCTTTGGAGAGGTCTGCCGTTGATCACAAAATGATAGTGCCTGTGAGCTCATTGAAAACAGTGGAAATTCTGCCACAAAAGAACCTCAGCAGATGATCTAGCCTTTCTTTTGTAGCTTAGATAATTTGACAGACACACACAGTTCTCCTCTCCTCTGACTACATCATCACAGAATTCTATCCTTTGTGACTAAATTGTTCTTTTGTAAGTCAAGTGGTTTATGGAAGAACTATTTTCAAAATATTTTATGATGTTTGTTGAATGCTTCTAAGCTTATAAAAGCTTGTTGTCTAGTTCTCAAGTTAAAATCAGGCTTTAAAACTCTCTTCAAAAGGCTGCAAGGAAACTTACAGAGGTGATAGACATGTTTATTATCTTGATTTTGGTGATGGTTTTACAGGTATATGTGTGTGTCTACTCATCAAATTGTGTACATTAAATTTGTACAGCTTTTTGTGTATCAGTTATATCACAATAATGCTATTAAAAATAAATTAGAAACTTTCTTCTTGAACTTTTATAAATAAATGTTTATTAACTGTTAGTATGTGCAGCAATTCAAGGAAAATGATCCCTTTTAATATTCTAGCCCATGTGTATGTCCAATATTGATTTATCATACTCCAGACAATGTAGTTTGATAAAAACATTCCTAACATAAGCTGTGAATATTGAAGTATATTACAAAAGAAATTTTCTTCGTGGTTCAGATGGTCTATTTGTAGACCCCCTCAATGGCTGACAGATGGATTAGATAGCTTTGTAAGCTGCATTCCAGCCCTTAAATTCTTGAAGTGTTTTTACAACAAAAATGTGTGTGTGCGTGAGAGAGAGAGAATGATAAATATCATATCAGTTCTAATACTTTAAATTTAAAAAATAGATGCCTGCTTTGAAATTCCATTTGCTAATGTTAATATTTTTTAGAACAATAGTTTGTATTTGGCTCAATTGTAGCTTATTATTATCATGGAGATTAACATATCTAGGCACAAACATTTTCTCTTTGCTTCTAATGGTATTATTACTTCAGAATTTTTAATACCACATAAATATAAACTGGTAGCATACTGATATATCCCAATTTGACCATGACACTGAGTTTTACATAGGTCTTGTCTACTACCTTTGTGATGACTGCTGAGTCTTAACTCTGTATTTCACATTTGTAACTGTGAAACTTGGGGGATTTGGTTTATAAAGAAAGGTAGGTTCTTAAAAATAAACTCTGATTCTTCAGTTATAAATAATACCAATGAGAAAAAGGGGAGAGGTATTTAATAAAGGCACAGCAACTACATAGAGTTTTCTTTGATGAACTGAAATTTTGAACGTTGTGTTCTAAATGTCTAAAAGGAAAAAATTAAGAGCATGTAAAAACAAATAGTAGGAGCTTTCAAATGGATAATTGTGAAAAAAGGTAAAAGACAGAGCCACCCAGCTCTGACTAGACTTCAATGAGAATAATCTCTAACCTGGAAATATAAAGGCAAATAAGGTGGAATTTCAGCCCCAAAAGTTCAGGATGTAGTCAGATAAAATATATGGCACAGAATGTACCTCCAAAAATATTAAAATCCTTCTTCCATTTATATTTCCAAAACTCTAGTCAAGGTCATCACGGTCTGTCACCCAGACTAGCACATTAATCTCTTAAATAGTCCCCTTGCTTTCACTTTTACCCCCTTGGAGATCTTTTACCAGGTTATGTTATCTCCTGTTTAAATCACACTCCTAATTAATGATACTTGTTTACTTCTTTGTTCTTCACCTATTCTGTGCTTCTCCTGGCCGCAATGGGCCAGGAAACGTCTTTCTGATCCAAACTAATTCCCACTTTAGGGCCTTTGAAAGGTTATGGTAACTGTTTTCTCTACTTGCAATGCTTTCTTTCCTAATAGCCACCAGCTGAATATATTTTGTTCCTTTAGATCTCAGCTCAAACATCATCTCAGAGAGGCCTTCCCTGGAATCCTATCTGGAATAGCCTCCATTCAGCCTCTGCAGAGGACTGAGCACATCATTGCTTTTCTTTTTTTTTTTGGTGAAATTTGGGAGATTTGGCTTAGAAAGGTAGATTCTTAAAAATAAACTCTGACTCTTGAATTATAAACAATACCAATGAGAGAAAGGGGAAAGGTATTTAATAAAGTCAGTGCAACTACACAGAGTTTGTTTGTTTGTCACCCCATTAGAAAGTATGCTTCACAAGAGTAGGTACCCTGTCTATTTTATTGACTGCTGTCTCTCCACAGCACCTAAAATAGTGTCTGGTATATAATAGGCTCTCAATAAAAGCTTTTTTTCATGACTGACTGACTGACTGAATGGATGAATGATTATGGGGAATTCAAAGACAAAAGAAATCAATGCAGGTTAAGGTCAGTGTCTTGATGACTTTGGAAGAGGTGAGATTAGGCTGGGACTTTGCCTAGGGTTTAGAAAGGTGAAGGAGAGACCTGAGCACACACTGTGGGCCAGGAGATTGGTAGGAGGAAAGATGTTGATGGGGAAGGCCCATAGCTATTGGGAGCTGGTGAGGAATGAGTCAGCCTAGAATGGAAGGTGCACGGCAGGAGAGTGAAAGGGAATGAGACTAAACAGAGTGTAGTCCCAATAATGGCAGAAGCGTTTGAAAACTATACAGAAAAAGTTTGCGACTATGAAAATGGAATATATATTTTGTGTGTATGTGCAAAATAAAACAATGTTTAATACAGAGGGAATTATGTCACAATATATTGTCTAAGTAATTTACTCACTTATAGGGGAAAGTCCTTTTTGTTAAATGACTCTAGAACGATTTATTATTCCATTTGTTAAATTCTGTGTTGATGT
Source organism: Eidolon dupreanum (assembly GCA_028627145.1). Lineage (NCBI taxonomy): Eukaryota > Metazoa > Chordata > Mammalia > Chiroptera > Pteropodidae > Eidolon > Eidolon dupreanum. Next base: position 39,421,852 of record CM053511.1, read on the forward strand.
TCACATAGACATAAAATATTTGTTTTCTAAAAAGAATATACCCTCTTCATTTGAATTTATCATTTGGATTATAGTATTATAAAATTCTATTTACAAAGAAAGTCATAATATATGGCCTATTTTATTTTATTTTCATGAAAGAACTATGAAAGCTATTTCATAATTGGGAAATGTGACTATTTCTTAAAAAGCTTATATTTCCTATTATAAAGCCTGACCAACCTAAATGCTCACAACCAGAGTTTTTCTATACAATAAGAAAAAACAAAACATTAAAAAACTCTCTATAATTTTTAACATTACAAAGCTAAAATATGTTAACAATTGCTTAGATCATTTTCTCATGCCAAGGTCATCTTAAGTTGTCTTGGTTAGGAAAGAATTTGATTGATAGTTTTGAACAAAATGTGCACTTAAGGTCTGCATTCTTAATTTGTATGCTTCCTATGCAACCTTGGACTGGTTACTTTAGCTCAATTTCTTCAACTGTGAAATGGATTCAATAAACAGTTTGCAAAAATGTAAATCGTAGCTAAAGCAAGCCTTATGCTAATGACGACCTGTTCTGACAGGAAATTTCCTGTCCTCTCACTTCTATCAATCCTAAGAAACGCTATTTTATAAAAATTCATCAGTTATATTTAGGTTGAGACTTTTTGTTCAGAATAGTATTTATTTCCCAACGTACACATCAAGATTTAGTAACAGTGAAAAATATCAACATGAAAAATGAAGACCTACAATCTCTGGTGCAGAAGGACATCTAAGTGGAGCTGAGTCAGAACTTCAGGCCCAGCTTTCTTCGAGGGGAACACCTGCCTAAGCAAGGTGGAAAGCACCATGGCATTGGTTCTCTGCACTTGAGACTCAGGGTGCATGCCCACTGCATGAAGCTGGCTACCTGTCTTCATCCTCATGGAACTACTTTGAGAGGTAAATGACTATTTGCTCTGCTTTTTCTTCAAGCAAGAGAATTTTATGTCAGGGTCTCAGAACCAGAAAATACTGCAAATCTCAGAAACCATGGAGCAAAAATATATGAGGAGACTGGCAGTGACCGAGCGCAAGATGTGAGGTAGAGTCTAGGAATGAAGTCCTGGAGATGGAGCAGAGAGAACTCAGGAGACGATCAGTGCTCACTGAGCTCACATGTGACGGAGAAAGGGGCAGAGCGGCGAGGGAGGGAAGGTCTGGGACCCTTGAAATGCATTACTGCAGGACATAGATCACGGTTAGGAGATTAGTGGCCTCGCAAGAGTGAAAGAAGCCTTGGTCCCCGGGAATCCACACGAAGATCCGTAAGGAGGGAATATCTTTAGAAGCAGCAGCAAGAGGAGAGGAAGCTGGAAATGGCTTTTTCTAATCTGTCACTACTAATTGTCATAACAGCAGCAGCACTTTCGCCTACCCACAGCTCTCATGTGTCTCCTAGTGCCCATATTTTGTCTCTAATAATGCATACCACCAAAAAGAACCAGGTTACATTGATTCTATGTCTTCAAGCAGGAAAATACAATTGGTCTGGAATATCCTCTTGTTGTCTGCTCTCAATGAGAGCATCAAAAATGTCAAGGGCAGTGCTGAAGGACAGAAGAGCAAATCTGAAGAGGCTTGCAGTGGCTAAGCTGGAAGTACCATCTTCATAATAGTGATAATAATCATAATAGTTAATTGAAAAAATGGAGACTGTGAAAAGCCATTAATTAGTAATTATATTCAAAGCAGAAAAGTGAATATAAAACGTAGGAAATGTAGTTGTGATACAAAGAAGGGTATATATAATGGTATATGTTTATTTAGTGATTTTAATAAGTAAAGAAATGTTAATAACGGGGTTCCTGTAAAGCCATGTGCCATTTGAAATTTCAGTAAATTAGCTTCTTTAAAGGATATAAACCATCTCCAAAATGCAACAGAAAAAATTACCTGGAGAATAGAATATTTGATTGCAGGAATCTTAGCTTTAGATGTATCTACCAAGATTTGGGGTAATTTTGACATCATTCAGCATAGCATGGTTTTTATTACCTGGAATATAAAAGAAAGAAATGAGAAAAAGTGAACAATCAATAATTTAATTTAAATGATGTGCAAATTCTATTTTTATGTTTTGAAAATTGTATCTTCTATAGATGCAAATGTGTTAAAATTAAAAACTGCTAATTCATTTTATTTTATAGATATCGTGAATATATGAGTATTTTCTTATTTTAATTATATATCTGTTTATAAGTACAAAAATGTATTTATTTTTATCTATGTGGGAAGGAAGGAAAAAGCACAAAGAATTGGGAGTAATTCACATAGCCCAGTAAGAGGTAGGTATTACGACAATGCAAGAAGAACTGCTTCGACCCCACAGCGATCCACAATAGCCGAGTGAAGACAGGGTTCACCATGTGCTCCAGAATGGTGAAATGCCTAGAGGAAAGAACTATGCACACAAAATCTCTCATCTTCTAGGACATAAGACCTTTAGATGGCCTTGCTAATTATAACAAAATTCTGGTAAGTACATATTTTTTTAAAACTTTTTATTTTTAAATAATTGTAGATTCACAGGAAGCTGCAAAGGTGGTACAGAGAAATCCCATGCACCCTTCACCAGTTTCCTCCAATGGTTTCATTTTACATAGTTACAGCTCAGTATCAAGTCAAGACTTTGCCATTGGTACAATCTGTATATATAGTCGTTTTATCAGTTGTAGATTCGTGTAACCACCTTCACAGTGAAGATATGTATAGTGATTTTCATCCCACCAGAGATCTCCCTTGTACTATCAGTTTATAGTCACAGCCCCCAACCCCAGCCATGTACCACCAGCATCCTTGGCAAACACTAATCTGTTTTTAATCTCTATAATTTTGTAATTTCGAGCATATTATATAATTGAAATCATTCATTATGTGATATTTTGAGATTAGCTTTTTCCCCTTTATTTAGCATAATTCCCTCAAGTTCCATCCAAATTGTTGCATGTATCAATAGTTTATTTCTCTTTGTGGCTAAGTAGTAGTCCCTGGTATGCGTGTACCACAGTTTGCTTAAGCATTCACCCACTGAGGAACACTTTGATTGCTTCTAGTTTGGGACTATTATAAATAAAGGCATTAGAATAATTGTGTATGGGCTTTTGTGTGTATGTAAATTTTCATTTCTCTGGGATAAAGGCTAGTAGTGTAATTGCTGAGTGGTATGGTAATATATGTTTAGGGTTATGTTTTTTTAAGAAACTGCTGAACGATTTTCCAGGCTGACTACTATTTTATCCTCTCACCAGCAGTTTATAAGACACATAAGAGATTCAGTTTATTTTTGACAGCATTGCAAAATTTGGCATTGTCATGACTTTTTAAATTTTAGTTGTCTTAATAAGTGTATAGTGATATCTCATTGTGGTCTTAATATATACTTCTCTAACATAAAACATCCTTTTATGTGCATATTTTCCATTTACATAATCTCCTTGCTAATATGTTTCTTTATATCATTTGGTCATTTTGTTGTTTTTAAATATTGACTTTTGAGAAATTTGTTTTATATATACATATATATCTATACATATATATCTATAGATTCTAGATTTAAATAGATAGATAAGTAGATAGATAGATATAGTCTAGACTTATATGTACTAGGTGTGAGTCCTTTTTCCTATATGTGGTTTGCCATGTATTTTATCTCATTCTGTAGCTTGTCTTTTCATCTTCTTAATAGGTTTTATTGTGGAGCAAAAATTTTTAATTTAATGAAATCTAATTTATCATTTTTTTCTTTTATGGATCATGCTTTTTTGTCACATCTAAGAATTCAGACTGTATTCTTTGTGTGTGTGTGCGTGTCATTGCACTGGTTAGAACTTTCTGTACTGTTATACAAGAGTACTGAAAGTAGATGTCTTTGCTTTGTTCCCATCTTAGGGGAAAAGCATTCAGTCTTTCATTAAGTATAGTATTAGTTGCAGTTTTTTGGGGAAAATGCTCTTCATCAAACTGATATCTCTATATTTCTGAGAAATTTCATCATGAATAGGTGTTGAATTTTGCCAAATGCCATTTTTGCATCAATTAATATGACCATGGGACTTTTTACTTCAGCCTGTCAACAAGCTGGGTTACATTGGTTGATTTTCAAATAATTAACCAGACTTCATGTCTGGATAAATCAATCTTTATTATGTTGTATAATTCTTTTTTATATGTTGCTAAAGTCTATTTGCTAAACTTTTTGTTATGTATTTTTGTATCTATATTCATAAGTGATTTTGGTCTGTAGTTTTCTTTTTGTGATATCTTTTATCTGATTTTTGTTATCAGGATAACAATGGTTATACACAATGAATTAGGACGTGTTCTCTCTTTTTCTGTTTTCTAGAAAAGAGTGTGTAGAATTAATACTAATTTTTCTTTGAACATTTGATAGAATTCTCCAGTGAAACCATCTCTGGGCCTAGAGATTTCTTTTGGAGAGTTTTAAAATTCAGTTTCTTTACTAGTCATAGTGTTAAAATGGTTGATTGAATATTGGGTGAGTTGTGCTAGTTTGTGGGGTTTTTTTTTTTTTTTTTTTTGATAAAGTGATCTACTTCATCTAAATGGTAAATGTATGTATGTAGAATTGTTTGTAGTATTCAATTATTATCCTTTTGATGTCTACAAGACTACTACATAGTGATATCCCATTTTATTTCTAATATTTATCACTTATTTTTCTCTCTATTTTTCTTTTTCAGTTTTACTAGAGGTTTGTCATATTTATTGTTCACTTCCAAAAAAGTTTTCGTTTCATTCGTTTTTCTATTGTTTCTCTGTTTCAATTTTATTGATTTCTGACATCTTTATTAAATCTTTCTTCTTGTTTGGGTCCATTTTGATCTTCTATTTCTAATTTTTGGAAGTGAATGCTTGGATTATTTATTTGAGTAATTTCTTCTATTCTTGCATATATGTTTACTGCTATAAATTTCCCTGTCAGAACTGTGTTACCTGTGTTCCACAATTTTGATGTATTTTCATTTTCATTCAGTTCAATTCATTTTGAAAATTTCCCTAAGACTTCTTTGATCTATGGATTATTTAGAATTTTATTGTTTAGTTTTTAAATATATGAAGATTTTTGGGTACCTTTTTATTATTGATTTATAGTTTGATTCTCTTAAAGGCAGAGAACATGCTCCATGTTTTTAATTTTTGAAATTGGTTCAGGTTTGTTTTATGGTCCAAGATATGGTCCATCTTAATATATGTTTCTTAGGCACTTGAAATGAATATATGTATATTCTGAGGTTTTGAGATGGAATGTTTTATGAATGTTCATTAGATCCTGTTGGTTGATATTTTCTTCTTCTGTAGCTCTGCTAATTTTCTCTCTAGTTGTTTTAGCACTTGTTGAGAGAGAGGTGTTGAAGTCCCCAATTATAGTTGCAGATGTGTTTATTTTTCTTTTCAGTTCTATCAGATTTTGACTTATTCATTTGGCTTTAGTTATGTGAAAGATATAATGAGATGTCTGACTAGAAAAAAAGTAGCTAAACCTGAGAGCAATTGACTTGGGCTTGAAACACCAAGAATAAATAATTGTATTAGAGAAAATGGCACTTGAGCAGAATCTTAATGAGAGAGAAAGTTTGGGGCAAGCAAAAATGAAGGGGAGGGCACCTTGGGCAGAAGGACAAGTTATCACTGTAGTACTTTGAGAATAATTTGCATTTCTGTACAGTCAACATACTCTGAATTTCTATTGCCTGCCTTGTGGAGAAATGCTTTTGCTGGATAGCACTGATTTATCTTCTTTCTAACTACAAAATTCTATACATAATCAATATTGTTATATCTTTTACTTTTGGAAATTTATGCAGTTAAGTTTTTCTTTTAAATATAAAGTTGAAAAAATATGCATTATAATTGTATGATGTTCTCTAAATTTCAATGAGGTCAAGTTGGTAGATAGTATTGATAAAGTCTCCTATATTTTTATTGATTTAGTTTACCTATATCAATTATTGAGAGTAGGGTAATAAAATCTTCAACTATGATTGTGGGTTTGTCTATTCCCTTTTGTTTTATTGAATGTTTCTTCCTGTTTTGAAACTCTCTTATTAGGTTCTGTCACATTTAGAGTTGTTATATCTTCTTGTTCAATTGAAACTCATTGTAAAGTAACCCTCTTTTTCTTCAGTATTACTCCTTGAAGTCAGCATTGCCTAATATTAATATAGCAACCCAGCATTCTTATGCTTAGTGTTTGCTTGTTATCACATATTCCCACATTTTTCCTTTTAAACTGACTGTGTCTCTATCATGTGTCTTTATCTTTATACAACTATTGTATATTGCATATAGTTAGATGTTGCTTTTCTTTCTATTCAACATGATAATCCATGCCATTTAATTGAAATGTTTAGTCCATTTACTTCTTTATTGTTGATATAAAATTCATATAACATAAAATTAACCATTTTAAAATATACAACCCAGTGGCTTTTAATACATGCAAAATGTGCAACCACTACCTGTATCTAGTTTTAAGACATTTCATCACCTTAAAAAACAGTAAGCAGTTACTTCCTTTCTTCCTTCTCTTAGACAGCTTCTGGCAAACTCTAATCTGCTTTCTGCCTCTTTGAATTGGCCTATTCTGGTTATATCATATGCAGTTGACCCTTGAGCAATTCAGGCATTAAGGGTACTGACTCCCATGTAGTCAAAAACTATGTATAGGGAGGAAAAAAATGGCGTAGATGATAGAGGTTTATCTCTCTGGCGATCAAAATCAAAGCTGTTATGGAAACAAGGAGTAAGCAGCAAGGAAAAATAGCCTGAGATCTTGATGAACAAGCCATACAGCTAGGGAGAAATCCAAGAAATCACCCTGCAACTACAGAAACTAAGACGGGTCGAGGACATGGGGCTGCCTGGTCCTGAATGGCTGAGTGAGATGAAGGCTGCGGTGGCAGCAGCAGCAGCAGCAGCAGCAGCAGCAGCAGCAGCAGCAACAGCAGCAGCAGACACCTCTTGAAGGGGCCGTGACAGCGAAAGGATTTTTGTGGAGTTGGACCTGCTCACTCTGAGCACCAGTGCCGATTTGACTGTGCACAGGGGGCACCAGGGACTTACAGAGAGACAGTGTCAGAGTGAGGGCTGAGGAGACACTTTCCCTATACAGAATTGCCGGCGGTATCCATTAGTTTCTGTTGAGCCCTCCTCTCTCTCAGAGTGAGAACACAGCAACACCATAGCTGACGTCATCAAACTGGATAACAGAGGTCTCTCTGCCAAGAGGATTCCCTGAAACTCTACCTCCCCCAACCACAGCCCCACCCAAGCCACATCCAGGTGTATTCTTGGTGAGTCAGGTGCTCCTTGCTGAGCAGCTCCTAAACTCACACTGGTGGCAGCTGGCCTCAGTTTCTGGTGTGGCCTTTTGAGGCAACTATAAACACACCATCTGCGGATTGCTTGATGTATCTTAACAGGTGGCCCTGGAGGGGCACAGGCTTGGGCTAAATTTGACCTGTAGCTGAACCCCTCTCAGGACTGTGCCACTGGACACCTACTTCACAAATCTACACTAATAAGACCAGAAGATTTAGGAGCTTTGCGTGGTACATAGAAATGGACATGGGTAGGCGGTCAAAATGGGAAGACAAAGAAGCAGAAACTATATGAGAGAACAGAACAGAGATCCAGATAGAATGGTGTCAAGTAATCTATCAGATGCAGAATTCAAAACACTAGTTATAAAGATATCTAGTGAACTTATAGGAAGTATAGGTGAATTCAGCGAGAACTTCAACAAAGATATAAAAAAATAAAAATAGGAATGGAAATTATAAAAGGGGACTGGTCTGAAATGAACAACATATTATCTGACATGAGAAGTATATTAAATGGAATAAACAAGGAATAAACAAAGTGAATAAAGAAAAGGATCAAATGACCTATCTAGAGGACAGAAAAGCCAAGGACACTCAATCAGAATATCAAGAAAAAAGATGCCAAGCCTGTAAAAATAATTTAACGAGTATATGGGATACTATTTAGGGTCAAAATATCTGATTAGCATAATTGAAGAAAATCAAGATGTTGAAAAGCTATTTGAAAAAATAATGATGGAAAAATTTCCTAACCTGGTGAAGGAAATATCAGAGAATCCCCAAAATCAGGGATCCAAAGAGACCCACACCAAGACACATCATAATTAAAATGCCAAAGATTAAATACAAAGAGAGAATCTTAAAAGCAGCAAGAGAAAACTAGATAGTTACTTGTAAGAGAACATCCAAAAGACTGGCAGCTGATTTCTCAAAAGAAACTATGCAGAACTGAAGGGCTTGGAACAAAATATTTGATGTGATGAAGACCCAAGATCTACAACCAAGAGTACTTTATCCAACAAAGCTATCATTTAGAGTCAAAGGACAGATAAAGAGCTTTCCAGACAAAAAATAAGCTACAGGAATTTATCACCACCAAGCTAGTTTTCCAGGAAATGTTGGAGGGACTTCCTCGAGAAGAAAAAACATGTATCAAAAAACAGAAATAAAGAATGGTAACAACTACATTCCTATCAATAAGTACCTTAAATGAAAAAGAATTAAGTGCTCCAACCAAAAGATAGAGTGGCTGAATGGATAAGATAACAAGACCCCTACATATGCTGCCTATAAGAGACGCATTTCAGATTAAAAGACACACAGACTAAAAGGAAGGGTATGGAAAAAGATATTGCTTTGATGGACCTAGAAGTTATTTAAGCAGACAGAGAGGGATAAATACTATATGACTTCACTTATATGTAGAATCTAAGGAATAAAAAGAACAAACTAATTAAAAAAAAAAAAAGACCCACAAATATAGTGGACAATTTGGTGTCGGATAGAGGGAAGGGAGGGTTGAAGGGTTAAAGAAGTACAAATTAGTAACTGATAGATGGTCATGGGGATGGGGAGTACAGGATAGGGAATGCAGTTAGTATTAATACGTTGGCTAGATGGAGGGTCAGGGGAGGAGGGAGCAATTGGGGGGATTGTTTTACAAACTATACAGATGTCTAACCAATGTATTGCATACTTGAAGCTAGCTAAAATAAATAAATTTAAAAAGTAACCATGTATAACTTATGTTGGCCCTCCACATATGTGAATACCCAACTACAGATTGAAAATGATGATTCCTCATATAAGTGGACCTGTGAAGTTCAAACTCTTATGGTTCAAGGGTCAACTGTAAATATACTAATGTATGGTCTTTCTATCTTGCTTCTTTCACTTAGGATACTGTTGTTGAGGTGCATCTTTGTCGGTGCTTGATTTCTTTTATGGATGAGTAATATTCCATCTTTTTTATGTAATTCATCCACTGATGCACATTTGGGTTATTTCCATCTTTATTCTGTGTGAATAGTGCTGCTGTAAATATTTGCTTACAGGTATTTGTTTGAACACCTGTTTTCAATTCTTTTGAGTGTATACCAGGAGTGGAATTATTGGGTCATATGGTAATATGTTTAAATTAATGAGAAACTGCCAAATTGTTTTCCATCATGGCTGTACCTAATTGTTTTAACAGTTCCTTTTATATTCTGGTTACTACAACCTTGTCAGATATATAATTTACAAGTATACTTTGTTCCTCCTTTTCTACTTTTTTGGGATTAAACAATTTTTTTTTCTTTTTAGTATTTAATTCTAGCTCCTCTTTTGGATTTTTACCTGTGACTATTTCTTCTTTGTATTTTTTTTCGTGGTTTATGTATGTTTTAAAATATGTACCCCTAACATGTCACATATAATATAGTAAATTTTTAAAGTGCTATTCCTTTTACGCCCCTTTCATCCTTTGTGCAATTATTGTTATATATTTTATTTCTTCATATGTTACAAATCCTAATAAACCTTGTTATATTTTCTCTGAACAGTCAACCTTTTTGTACAAAATTTAATAAAACTAGAAAAAATTATCTTTTATGCAGCCCACATATTTACTCTTTCCATGTTCTTCCTATCTTCCTGTAAATCTCATCATTATCCTGAAGCCTAAAAACTCCATATTACATTTCTTGTAGTACAGATTGGCTGGTTATAAATTTTCTTAATTTTTGTTTGAATGAAAATATATTTGCCTTCATTTTTGAAGACATTTTTTGCTAAATATAAAAGTATAGGTTGACAGCTTTTTATTTTACTTAGCGCTTTAATGACTTGTTCCATTGTAATCTGGTTTGCATTATTTCTAAAGGGAAGTTAGCCACCACTCTTATTTTTATTCCCTTATATGTAATGTGTCTTTTTCTTTGTCTTCTTTAAGATTTTTTTTTCATCAATTGGACTATAATTTGTCTAGGTGTAGATTTATTTATATAGCTCTTGCTTGAGATTCACTATGATTTCTGAATCTGTGAGTTGTCATTTTTGATCAAGCTTGGAAAAAGTAAATTTTTCTTTAAGTATTTTCTCTGCTCTATTTGTCTCTTTCCCTTCCAATACTCTAATTACATATATGTTAATTTACTTGATAATGTCTCACAGGTCACTGAGGCTCTGTCGAATATTTTTATTTAGTTATTTTTTCTATTGTGTACTTCACTATAGATAATTTCTATTAATCTGTCTTTCAGTGTACTGATCCTTTTTTATTTTCTGTCTAATCTGTTACTAATCTCATCCAATTAATTTTTATTTCAGTTATTGTAATTTTGGGGTCTGGGATTTCCTTTTTAAAATAATTTCTAGATAGCTCCTGAAAATTCCCATTTCTTTACCCCATTATATCCATATTTTCCTGTAGATTCTTTGGTATATTTATGATACCTATTTTAAAGTCCTTGTTTTCTAATTTTTACATCTAGATTGTTTACTGATCTTTTTTACTAACTGATTTTTTTTTCTTTTGACTATGGGTCACACTTTCCTGTTTCTCCATATGTTTAGTGATTTTCGATTGTATACCAGACCTTGTGTGTAATAGCATAGAGCCTATGGATTCTGTTATATACTTCTGAAGAATGTTGAGTTTTGTTCAATTGCTGATGGATCACCTTTAATTTGTGGAAGTTTGTTTTTATACCTTGTTAGGGCAGATACATTTAATTGTATACTTAGCCTTGGGAAAATCTCTAGTAAACAGATATAGTCTTAATTTCTAATTCATGGCAGTTCTGGGTTCAATGGAGAGCCCCAGGTATTTACTATGCTCTTAATAACTTGGCGGTACTCAAACTCTAAAGTCTCTTACTTGTGGCAAGCAGTAGCTGAAACTGTCACTCAGTAACAGCCTTTTCCTTTTGACTACTTTCTCTCCAAGCCTAGTGTAGTGGTTGGTCTAGGATTTGACTGACATTTATATCCACATTTTAGGGCTCACCCATTTTTGGTTCTTCTATTCTAAGATTTCCCCTCCCAATTTCCAGCTACAATGGCAGTCCCAAGATCAATTTGTTCCTTTCAACAGATTATACTATAGTTTTCTGCTTGAGTTCTACCCAATTTGTGCCTTGTAGTACTAGGAATGACCTCAAGGCAAAAGCAATGCAAATGTAGATTTTTCTCATTTTCAAGAGTAAAGACTCCTCTTCCTCAGTAGTTCAACGTCAAATCCCCTTTCTATCTGTCTGCTTTGGTGGTTTTCTAGTGCCTTCACACAGTTCTTTATATTTTATCTAGTATTTATTTTTATTAATGCTGAAGAATTAGGTTAATATAAGTTACCATTAATGAAACTGTATCCTCAATACAGAATTAGTCACAATCTGTTTTTATTTGTCTAAGATGTATCAAGAGTTATGAAAAAATTCAAAAAATATCTTCTCTGTTAGAATAAGCCAAAGATATATACTATGGGACATTGACTCTAATCTTAATCATACAACTCTTTTATAAAGATATCAAGACTTGTTTTCCAACAGAATTTATTCACTGTCAAAAATATAGATGTCATACTAATGTAAAAGCCATTTTTTCATTCATTTAGATAGCATTAATTGGGTTACAAATCACTAATAAATTTTTTTAAAAAATCAATGTGTCAAAGTATGACTAAAAACTTTTTTCTATTTGAATTATGGAGACTCAGATACCTACTAGGAATATGTTATAACAAATTATCATAATTTTACAAATTATTGTCAAAACTTTTTGTACACCAAGATTTGATAGAAAGCAAAGAAAATGAAAGAAACATATAAATATTTAAAAAGTCAAGTTATTTATTTAACAAAATTTATATTCATCTATTAAATACCAAATGCTGTGTAAATACTAAGTATACAGAAAAGAAGACAGAGCCCATGTCCTCAAACAGTTGAGTCTAGTGGGGGAGATAATAAATTAAGTCAACAACCATGAAAGACCAAAGACTAAAGTTCATTAAGTTTTCTAAAGAAAGTAAGAATACAGTGTGTAATGTACCCAGAATTTGTTTAGAGCTAGTAGCTGTTAAATCTTTAGAGACATAATTCTGGGTGTGTGAAAAGCTCTCACTCTGAAAGTTAAAATCAGAATCAGGGACTGGGGGCTGGGAAAACACATTTTCTGAGGAGAAAAACCTAGTAGAAGCTGATATTGCTAGGTTCTTTAAGCCTTTTAAGATTGTTGAAAAAAGGACTTTTGAACTTAACTAGAGACTGGCTCCAAGAATGAAAAAATAAGGCATTCTTCAATTCAGAGTCTCCTGCCTACTTTCAGAAGGAAGTCTAAACATTCTAAGAAATATCCCACATATAAGTGATATCATATGATTTTCAACTTTTTCTGTCTGGCTTATTTCGCTTAACATGATTATCTCGAGGTCCATCCATGTTGTTGCAAATGGCAGTATTTCATCTCCTCTTATGGCTGAATAATATTCCATCGTATATATGTACCAATCATCTGTCATAGGACACTTTGGTTGCTTCTATGTCCTTGCCACTGTGAATAATGCTTCTATGAACATCAGTGTGCAAATATCTCTTTGGATATGGGTTTTCAAGTCTTTGGGGTAAAAACCCAGTAGAGGGATTGCTGGATCATATGGTAGATCAATTCTTAGTTTTTTGAAAAATCTTCATACTGTTTTCCATAGTGACTGCATCAATTTGCAGTCCCACCAACAGTATATGAGGGTTCCTTTTTCTCTTCATCTTCTCCAGCATTTGTTTTTATTTGTCCTGTTGATTATAGCTATTCTAATAGGTGTGAGATGATATCTCATTGTGGTTTTGATTTACATTTCCCTAATAGCTAGTGATGTTGAGCACCTTTTCATATATTTTTTGGCCATTTGTATGTCCTCTAGGGAGAAGTGTCTGTTCAGGTCAACTTTCCATGTTTTGATTGGATCATTTTTGTTGTTATTATTGAGTCATATGAGTTTTTTGTATATTTTTGATATAAACCTAAAAGCAGCAAATGAACAAGAAAAACAAACAGAGACTCACTGACATGGACTATAGACTAGTGGTCACCAGAGGACTATAGACTAGTGGTTACTAATGGGGTGGGGGAGGAGGCGGAGGTAGACGGAGTAAAGGGGGTCATATATAGGGGGATGGGGGAGGGTGAAGTGGATAAAGGGGATAAAATACATGGTAGCTGAAGGAAACTGCACTTTGGGTGGTAAACACACAATAGAATATACAGATGTCAAATTATAGTGTACACCTGAAAATTATATAATTGTATTAACCAATGTTACCCCAATAAACTTAATAAAAAAAGAAATAAAAGTCCTCCTTTATGAAAAATCTGAGTATTATTTACTCATTAAGCCAGGAAAGCTTTCTTTTCCAGTTCTTTCAAGAGGAATGACACTGTTGGCTTATAGAAAAGGACAGAGGATAGGGTCCCTGGAAAAGTGCTCAGCAAGAGTAACCTATAAAAAAATATGGGAGTATCTTGCTTCCAGTTTTATTGAAGTATACATTGGGACTGATTAACATAAAGAATTTTTACCTAGGACATATGTAGGAGAAAAAGCATATTATTTTCATTTTTGTGTTATTCAATATAACAAATTGTATATACTTTTGGATATGTTTGTTTTTTGGTAGTGTCACTACCTCTTAACAATTTACCTAATGATTTTTAGTAGTTCTAACATATTAGAGCTCAAGTTTCCAGTCTATACTTCCACATTTCTTTCTGTGCTTTGAAGCTTTAATACTCTTTCAAATGGCAATAAAAATGTAAACTGGGCTATCCTGTATGAAATGGGATATTGAGTTAAGATGAAACACCCTAGATGGGATATCAGTGATCACAAAGCTAATTTGTGTTCCACTGTGTTTTTCTAAACCATGAAAAGATTTCTAAACAGAGAATGCAAACTTTGCACAACATGAAATTTGCTTCTAAAATAAAATAAAAATTTAAAAATAATTTATTTACTATTTATGAGAAAATATTGAAGTTTTTCATAAAGAGATTTAGCATCTCCAAATTAGAACAATCCAACTGGGCAGTAATTACATATGCAAAAAGGTCTGGATGAAGAGATACATCTAAAAGTAGGTACCTAAAAAGGGGATATTTTTTCCATAAACTTTATATATGAATATTCACAGATCTATCCTGCTGTTTTCTTTGAAAATACAGGATATTCCTATATAGTTCTATATCTAAACATTCTCTAATATGCTATGCAAATTTTAGGATAAAAGGCCTCCATCTTTGAAAATATAGAATATGCCTTTTGTTGTGGAATTTGCAAAGGGAATGTTTAATCTTCAAGTTCATTTTTCAACTTTGAGAATCTTTTCTGCTATTTTTTACATGAATATATCCATTTTTATTGACAAATAAAAATGTCCTTCTTGTGATAATCCTCAATTTTTCTCTTGAATAACCCTCAAATACTACTTAGTTTTCCCAACTATTTCAGTCAAGTGAGCTTCAAAAAAAGGATCATGGCAGTCAGAACATAAAATACAGTACAAATCCTTCTGGTTATTCTTTAAGCGACCTTGCCACACCTCTTTACCTTGCGCTCTGTCCTGAGACCTGTCTGGTCTGTCTTATTTCCCTTTGTTTGTCCTTTCATCTGAACATGAAGCTCAGTGCTGTAGGGTAAAAAACGTTGAAAAAAAAAATACCTGTAGGCTTAAAATAAACAGTCTTTAGCTTCCTGTTCTCCATTGTATTCATCATCTACTTCCTTCTGATTCCCCTTTTGTAATAATATACTTACTAAGATCACCACTATTTATTGAGAACCCAATACAGGCATGATTGTTTTATTGTTTTGCTTTATTGCACTTCAGAGATGTTGCATTTTTTACAAATTGAAGGCAAGACCCTCTACCAGCAAAAATATTGCTACTCATTTTATCACAATATTCACTTTATTGTGATAACATTGAACCAAACTCACAGTATCTCTGAAGTGCACGTGTGTTTATTTGACCATTTTTTTTGCTAATTAATGTGCCATTTATCCTTATTACCTCCCAATAAAGTGATTCTTTATTCCCTCAATTTTGTAAATGAAGAAACTAAAGTTTAGAGAGAAGATATAACCTGAATAAGATATCAGTGCCAGAGGGTCTCAGTGTGTGTGTTTGCAGTGGATCCCTCTGTTTTAAAACCTATACTCTTATATGTTTTTCTTGATACCCCCCTCAAAAGTAGATGTTCCACATCCATTTCTTGGTAGCAGCATCTACATTTATTAAGTACCTATCCATATATGAAAATATACCAGATTCTATTCAGAGGGAATAAAATTTATAATTTTCAAATTTCGAGAACACTGAACACAGATTAAAGAAGCACATTCACCCTTTTGGTTTTGCTCATGCCATTTCCTGCCCATTCCTCTCCTTCATGAACATGCTGCTTATTTCTCAAAATCCAGCTCCCTCACTACCTGCCCTACTTGTAGTAATCATCTCATCATACTTTTCTTATCCCTCTGCTTTGCTTGTTTTTCACTTTGTGTCAAATTAGTTATCTCCATCTCTGTCCTCCCAAATTGAATTGTGAGAGCTCTGTTTTTTTACGTTTATGTGCTTGCTTAGAGTGTTCTTTGTATGTAATAAGATTTTGTTAAATGTTTAAATGGTTTACTTTACTTAGTATACATTTAAACTGTTCTTGGAAAAGTATAAATAATAAGCAGAACCATCCAAAATGTGGATATACAGAGTGCTTTATTTACTTCCTTAAATTTAGTGTAGACATACTCCTTTTTTGTTAATAATGTTAGGAACCCAACTGAGAAATTCTCAGGTAACATTTAGAAGAAATCTTTATGTTCTGGTTATGTATTGGGAATTTATTGATATTGTTATGATTTTCAATATGTGACATTAAGCAATAGGAATGGACTATATTTCCACATTTCTTCTGCCTTTGTCTTTCTGACCCTGTATCTCAATCCATATGCCCCATTTGGTCCTCAGGTTGAAACCAATTTTATTTTAATCTATGACTGTATACTACTTTAAACATAATTCTTCTTCTAGAGAGTAACTGAACCACGATGCTATGCATATGTATGATGAAAAGCCATTATCCTACATTGTAGAACCACTTTTTATTTGTTTGTTTTTCATTTTCAAATATAGAAATTAAATGAAAAAAACTAAAAATAGTTATTTGCAAGAATAATTTCTTAGCATATTGGATTTTCATCTGATTGAAGCTGGGGTGACCCAGGTTGACTGTATTAAACCAGAAATACCAGTTCCAAATCAGTTTGGCTAGAACGATAAAAGTAATTTCATTTTGGTTCTGATTTTAATTGGCAAACCCATGAATGCATGGTGTAGGTGTAATGACTTAGTTTCTGTACCATGGCACCACTTAGTTTTGTTTACAAATATCTATTTTTATCAGCAGGGTTATACATATATAGAGTTTATTAATTTCAATTTCAGTTATCAAATATTGGTTTTAATTTCCATCTGCTAGTGCTGGAACCTGTCTTTAGGTTAGTCTTATCTTTAAGTTAGATAAATTTAGGCATTTTCTAATTAGCACACAACTCTGGTATAGCAATAGCTGCTAACACTTGTTGAGTACTATAAAATTTTATATATAAGCTAGGTACTATTATATTTTCCATATAGGAGACACTGAAGCTTAGAGAGGTAGAAAAACTTGCTGCAGTTTAGACAATCAGCAAGTACAGAGGAACTTTCAAACTTAGATCTGATTGCAAAAACAGGTTTTAGTCACCACAAAATTTTTCCTTAGGGTACATGTTGGAGTATGGCTGCTATTTTCTATCACATGTCTCACTACTTTCAACTTTGGGGATTAGTGTAAAAGGTTGCTTAACTGTACCAAGCACAAATATTAAGATCTACATGATAGTATTTTTATAACCACTTTGTTCCAGAAATAATAGGAAGGATCCAACTATTTAACTAAACTCTATTAAATTCTGTCTATGTATTCTGACGAAAGGGTATTTTGGCAGGAGGACAGAATTTATTCAGAACAATTATCTCCAAAACTCCAACTCAAAATTATATTACCAATATAAATATTTTAGCAAAAAGAAGTGGCTGGGCTATGTAAACTCTAAAGAAGAAACTTCCTGTGGTAATGTGAATGTTTCCAAAGAGGAGAAAAGAATTTGGGTTTAAGGAGACAAAGTACCAGAAAGCAGGTAAAATTGTTTTTAATTATAATATCACATAGTATTAATTTAAGTACCTTAAAATAGTGAGATAGCTTGATTGATTCAGGAGGACCTAATCTAAATCATGAGTCCCTAAAGTTAACATCTTTCCCTTGCTGGTAGCAGTGGGAAAGCCAGATTCCAAGCATAGGAAGAGTTGACATACCATTGTTGGCTTGGAGATGAAGGGGCCAGATGTCAAAAAAGAGGAATTGTAGTTCCTATAATCACAAGGAGCTGGATTCTGCCAATGACCTGAATGATTCTGGAAGCAGAATCCTCCTCAGAGCCTCAAGAGAAGAGCCCAGCCTAGCCCACACCTTGATTTCATCTGTGAGGCCGGAGCAGAGAACCCAGTCGAGCCACCCAATGCCTGGATTTCTGACCCACAGAATTAGGAGATAATAAGTGGGTTTAGTTTTGAAGTCATTAAGCTTGTGATAATTTATTATGTTTATTGAACTTTGCTTTATTGTACTTTGCAGACATTGCATTTTTTACAAAAAGATACAACTTGTTAAAAGCTCAGACAATGGTTAGTATTTTTTATTGATAAGTTTTTTTTAAAGTAAGGTATGTACATTATTTTTAGACATAATGCTATTGTATGGTTGGTGGGATTATAAATTGGTACAGCCACTATGGAAAATAGTATGGACGGTCCTCAAAAAATTAAAATAGAATTACTATATGATCCAGTAATTCTCCTTCTGGAAATATATCTAAAGGAAATGAAAACACAAACTTGAAAAGATAGCTGCACTCTCATATTCATAGCAGCATTATTTACAATATCAAGGACATGGAAACAGCCTAAGTGTCCATCAACGAATGGATGGATGAAGAAGTTGTGGTATGCATATACAATGGCGTATTATTTGACCTTAAAAAATGAGGAAATCTTACCATTTGTGACATCATGAACTAGCCTCTAGGTATTATTCTAAGTGAAATAAATCAGATACAGAAAGACAAATACTGTATAATTTTACTTATATGAGAAATATTACAAAAAATTTTTTAAAAACTTGGAAAAGAGATAAGATTCATGGTTATCAGAGGTGGAAGGGAATTGGTAGACAGTGATCAAAAGATACAAACTTCTAGTTATCAGATAAAAAGTCTTAGGGATGTAATGTACACATGTT
Source organism: Eidolon dupreanum (assembly GCA_028627145.1). NCBI lineage: Eukaryota > Metazoa > Chordata > Mammalia > Chiroptera > Pteropodidae > Eidolon > Eidolon dupreanum. The sequence goes on from CM053511.1 coordinate 39,440,604, forward strand.
GACTATAGCTATTAAATCCTATGAGTTCTCATCACAAGGTGAACATTTTTCTTTTTTTAAATTTTTTTCTTTTCTTTTTATTGTATCTATATGTGAAAATGGATGACAGCTGTACTTATTGTGATAATGATTTTACAATATACATAAATCAAATGATTATGCTGTATACCTTAAACTTGTGTAAACAGTGATGTATGTCAATTATTTCTCAGTAAAATGGGAAAAAAATTACAGTCATTCCAATATAAAGTCACTCTTTTTTTAGGGCTACCTAGTTAGGCTGAGTTTAAATACAGAAACATATATGGTTTAATAGGAAAATCTAAACTGCTATAGACACAAGAAAATTAGATTACCTTCTTCAGGTCTAACCACTGAATAAATAATGTATATAAATATACTGTTTAATTACAATAAAATATTTATTATGCAAGATAATAATAGTGAGTTGCTAAAAAATATGTAGTAAAAACTAGATGGATTCAATCTATTAGTTTTTCCATAGTCAATAGATTTGTGCTTTGCCATAAGCAACATTTCATAATGTTACAAGTAACTAGTTCTAAGGAAAATTATTAAGGAATATGTAAGGGGGGCAAGTAGATATTGAGTTCAAAATTAAATATAAATTTTCAATCTGAAAAATCAAATCAGAAATGTAAGCAATCTTATTTCCTTTTTTTTCTTTGTGTTGCAGATTTATCTAAAAGATATTGGTGAAAATAAAATACATATCAGACATGACAACAGTGGAAAGGATCCAAGGTAGTATATGGAAGAAATCAGACTTGAAAACATAGACTCATGTGAGCTGTTTTGTCTAACTATTGGTTCCTGGATAACTGAGAATGAAAACGGTAATGATAGATGGAAAGAAATGCCAATTGTGAGAACTAATAAAGCAACTTTGCCAGGTATTTAATTTCCTTTGTGCAATGTATTAAAAATTTAATTAATTGAGATGAATCAGAATAGAAAATACAAACTTTTTTCAGTAAAAGACTAGACACTAAATATCTTATGCTTCATGGGTCATAGAGTCTCTTAAAACTATTCAATTTTCTCAGAGTTTTATAATATCTGCTACAGATAATAGGTCAACTAATGGTGTAGCTGCATTCAAAAAAGCTTTATTTTTGGACAATGAAATTGGAATTTTATATAAATTTTACTTATCAAAGAATAGTATTCGGCTTTTAATTTTTTTTAATCATAAAGAAAAGTAAAAAGCATTCTTAGTTCCCAGATTGTATAAAACAGGTGCTGAAGGAATTGGCTTACAGGCCAGTTTTCCTACTCCTGATTTAGAGCTTTAGGCTTTAGGATTAACACTTGTATGACTGTCAAAAGTGAAAATGTATATACAAGTATGTATGTGTGCTGTCAATTCATTTTTCTGTAAATGGTTTGCCAGCCATTTAAATGTGGCTTTCTTCTTGGCTATAGTATGTTAACAAATGTCAGCAATCATGAGTGTAGGAGCACCTGAATTTCCTTACTTAGTTTTTTTTTTATTGGTGTTGTTTTTTGTTTTGCCTAAAAGTGAGCTCACACAGTGCCATAAATGTCTCTCCAGTCATTCTATGTATCTCTGATAACCACCTTATTTTTGCTTCTACTGCCATAGTAAAATAATCTCTCTCAATAGACACTGATAGCCATTTTATCCCAAATTAAATGTGTATGTGTGTCTTTTCTGTGTCCTAGACCTTGCTACTGTATTTGACATTGTTGATCCCTCATTTGAAGAAGCAGATATTTCTAAAGGCTCGAGAATGAGACATACTGGTTTAGTCTCAGATTGGTGATCTATTTAGTTGTGTTACCCTGAGCAAGCCACTTATTCTCCCTTAGTCAAAAATATCTCATTTATGAAACAGATATGAAAATAGTGCCTATGTCATAGGATTATTTTGAGCACATGAGATAATGCACTCAGTCTCTAGGATAATCTATTTATGGTAATTTATTCCTGGAACAAGGTAATCATGCAATAAATACCATTATCATTATTGTTATTAAATACCTACTCTGGTCTCCATGACATAATACCAACTTAGTTCCTCATTATTTCCTCCATATTTTTTTTTTGCATTTTTATCACTGCCTCTACTTATTCCTCTTTCCTTGAACATGTGGGTTTAAATGCTTCACTCTTTACTACCCTTTTGAGCCTCACCTTAACTTCTATTGCTAACTCTACACAGAGGAATAACATATCTTCATCTTCAACCCTGTCCTCTTTCTTGCTTAGAGTCCCTGTATTCCATTAGGCAATTCACCGCCTCATCATCTTTAATACCAATTCATGGTCTAAACAGCCATTCTACACAATAAAGGAAAACATTTGTATACAAATGGGTATTAGGTTCTTAGCGTGTGCCAGGATTAATGAGAACCAGAGGACACAAAGATGATTCAGACCGGGCTCCCATCCCCAGCAGTTATTTAGTTTTCATGGCTTTGGTTATCATCTTCAGTCTAATGACTCTCTTCTTTCCGCCCTTTCATCACTTTCTTCTCTGAGCTTTCCTCAAAAGGCTTCACTTCAAAGCTCACTGATGCTTTGAACTTCCCTCATCCCAAACCAAAGTCATTATCTCCGCTACGCCATTTCAGTCTGTTTTCTCTAAATTTACATGGGGTGTCTAGTCTTTCAATACTTGCTTCATATTGATTAGCCTTGTCTCCCAGTAGGGGCTTCATTTTACATATTCTCAATCCCTGTTACAATGGTACAGAACACATGGGCCATGTGCCATGTAAATACTTGATTAATTCAGATATGGCAAAAAAAGATTCAGGATAAGATCACTTTAATGAAAAGAGAGATATTTAATAATATTAATTTTTTTATATTTGTATATATTTTGACAGTTTGAAAAAGCATTTTTAAGTGAAAATTTCATTTAATAAAGCTGCAGTTTCTAATGGTTTTAATTGTTTTACAGTTATGTGAAGATGGTAGTTGTGTCCAGGGATGTTCAGATGACTAAAGTAGAAAAGATAGAAGGTTCCTAAGAAATTTAGCATAACAAGCCAATACTCATGTTAAATATAGATTAAAAAATTCTCAACAAAATATTAGCAAACACAATTTAACAGCACATTAAAAAGATCTTAAATCATGATCAAGTAGGATTTATTCTAGGAATGCAAGGATGGTTCAACATTCTCAATCAGTCAACCTGTACACTACATTAATAAAAAAAGGATAAAAATCTTATGATAATCTCGATAGATGAAGAAAAAGCATTTGATGAAAACTAACATCTTTTTATGATTAAAAACTCTTTATGATTAAAAACTCTCAGTTATAGAGGGAACATCTAATGTAATAAAGGCCATGTGTGACAAGATCATAGCTAACATTATAGTCAATTTTAAAAAGCTGAATGCTTTTCCTCTAAGATCAGGAACAAGACAAGGATGTTTACTCTAATCTATTTTATCCAACACAGTATTAGAAGTTCTAGCCAGAGCAATGAGGCAAGAAAAAGATATAAAATGCATGTAAATTTGAAAGAAGAAATAATTCCTTCACTATTTTTAGATGACATATTATTTATAGAAGATCCTAAAAGCTCTTTCAAAAAACTGTTAGAACTAGTGCACAAATTCAGTAAAGTTACAGGATACACAATCAATACACAGAAATCTGCAGTATTTTTTACACCAATAATAAACTAGCAGAAAGAGAAATTAATAATACAGTTCTATTTACAATTACATCAAAAAGAATAAAATACCTAGAAATAAACTTAACCAAGAGCATAGAAGACCTGTATATTGAAAACTATATGATATTAATGAAAAAAGATTGAAGAAGATACAAATAAATGAAAAGCTATTTCATGCTCATGGATTGGAAAAATTAATATTGTCAACATGTCCATACTACCTAAAGCAATATACTAATTCAATGCAATCTCAGTCAAAATTCTAATGATATTTTTCACAGGAATAGAAGAAACCATTCTAAAATTTGTATAGAAATACAAAAGATCCCAAATAGCTAAATCAATTTTGAGAAAGAACAGCAAAGCTGGAGGCATCACAGTCCCTGATTGCAAACTATATTACAAAGCTATGTAGTCAAAACAGCATGGAATTGGTATAAAAACTGACACATAAATCAATGAAACAGAATAGAGAGCCTAGAAATAAACACACCCATAGATGATCAATTTAAAACAAAGAAACCAGGAATATACAGTGGGGAAAAAACAGTCTCTTCAATAAATGGTGTTGGGAAAATTGGATAGCTACATGCAAAAGAATGGAGCTGGACCACTAAGCTACACCATACAAAAAAATTAACTCGAAAAATATTAAAGACTTAAACATAAGACTTGAAACATTTCCAGAAGAAACATAGATGATAACTTCTTGATGTAGGTTTAGTGATGATTTTTTTTTTTTTAAATCTGACACCAAAAGCAAAAGCAACAATAGCAAAACTAAACAAGTGGGCTTATATCAAAAGAAGCACAGCAGAGGAAATCATCAACAATATAAAAAGGAAACTACAGAGTGGAAGAAAATAATTGCAAATTATGTATCTGATAATGGACTAATATTCAAAATATATAAAGAATTTGTACAGCTCAAGAAAAAAAATCTATTTAAAAAATGAGCAGAATATCTGAATATATTTTTCCAAAGAAGACAAAGACATAATCAACAGGTACATGAAAAGATGCTCAACATCATTAATCATCAGGAAAATGCAAATAAAAATCACAATGAGATATCACCTCACACCTGTCAGAATGGCTATTATCAAAAGACTAGAAATAACAAGTGTTGGTGATGATATGGAGAAATGGGAATACTGTTGTAGAAATGTAATTGGTGCAACAACTATGGAAACATTATGGAGTTTCTTTAAACAATTAAAAATAAAATTGTTGCATGATTCAGCAATTCCACTTCTGGTGTTTATCCAAAGAAAAAGAAAATACTATTCAATAAGATATGTTTATAGCCATTTCATTGCAGCATTACTTTCAATAGCCTAAATATGGGAAAAAAATCTAAGTGTCCGTAGACAGATGGAGGGATAAAGAAATCGTGGTATGTAGATTTATAGTCAAGATGGCAGAGTAGGTAGAGGCTGTGCTTACCTGCTCTGATGACCACATCAAAATTACAACTAAATTATAGAACAACCATTTACTACCTGAAGTCTAGTTGAACAGAAGCTCTACAACCAAAGACATTCAGAAGAAGCCCCCTTGAGAATGGTAGGAGGGACAGAAATGTGGAATGAGCTGGTCCCATACCTACATGTGGCAATTAAAAATTGTGATGAATATCTTGGCTGTGAGGTCTCCTGGAGGAGTGAGAGGTCCAAGCCTCACACCAGGCTCCCCAGCTAAGGGTTCCAGTGCCAAGAAGAAAATTCTCCTGGCTGTAAAAATCAGCAGAAATTGTTGTTGAGTGAGACAGAGGGTGGCTGGAATCCCAAGTGTTCTTTTTAAATGCTTGTATACAGACTTATTCACTGACAGACTCACTTGCTCTGTGCTCCAGCCTTGGGGAAGCAGCTTGAAAGTCATATAAGAGGAGGAACTGAATTGTTTGGCTTCAGGGAGAAGTCTGGAGGGGAAGGTTTCTCCTAAACAGAATTGCTGGCAGAATCTATTATTTCTTGGTTGAGCCCTTACCCCACCCAGACTGTGAGCAAAAGCAGCCACCATATCTGGATCTCCATCAACCTAGCTAACACCATTAGCTCCATCCTGATAATTCCCTGAAAATCTCCACCCAGATTATGGGCCCACCTAAACCACTTCCAGTGGCTTTTCCATGACCTGTTTTGGCTCATGAGTGGACTTTTCTAAAATCTCTCAAAGGCTTACAAACACTAAATAAGCAGTGCTAGCCTTGGTGTGCCCCATACCTCTTACAGAGCAGCCCCAAGCCCAGCACTAGGGCCAGCTGGCCTTGGTTCAAGACTTGGTTTTTCGAGGTGGCTCACATCAGGTGACTGCAGGCAAGGCACAGGCTGTAGCTGAATTTTTCTTGCCCTGGGGCTCCTCCCAGGAGATCCTGAGTCTGGTACATCTGGTGGTCACCTTTGGACCAGAACACCAACTAAGACCTCATCTTCAGATGACATACCCAAAGGGCAGACTAGGCAGGCACCAGAGCCCTGCTAAAATGAATCTTGCTCTGTATGGTCAGCCCCTGCAAAACTGCTCTTCCACTGTAGTCACTGACCAGTGCTCATGACCAGGCAGCTGTAGGTCAATACCTCCCATTGACAAACAAATAGCAACCAAGGCTCAATTACAATAGGAGGGCATACATATAATCCATACAAGGGATATACCTAGAGCTCCCAACTTAGGCAGGGAGATTGAGCCACTGGGCTCCAAAGGACACCTACTACATAAGGCCACTCTACTAAGACCAGGAGACATAGCAGCCTTACCTAACACATCAAAATAAATGCAATGAGGCAACCAAAATGGGAAGACAAAGAAACATGTCCCAATTGAAAGAAAAGAACAAAGTTCTAAAAAAAGAGCTAAACAAAATGGAGATAAACAATCAACCAGATACAGAGCTCAAGACACTGGTTATAAAGATGCTCAATGAACTTAGGGGAAGTACAAATGAGCTCAGTGAGAACTTTAACAAAGAGATAAACAAAAGTGGAGCTAGAAAACAGAAAAAAGAACCAGTCAGAAATGAAGAATACATTAGAGTAGAATACAACAGTAGATTAAATTAAGCAAGGGATCAAAACAGCAATTTAGAAGATAAGGTAGCAGAAAACACCCAATCAGAACAGGAATAAGAAAAAAAAATCCAAAAAAGTGAGGATAGTTTAAGGGGCCTTTGGGACAACATCAACTGTACCGCCATTTGCATTATAGGGGTAAGAGAGAGAAAGAAATTGAAAATCTATTTGAAGGAACAATGATGGAAAAAGTTCCATAAATTGGCAAATAAAATAGACATACAAGTCCAGGAAGCACATTTAGCACATATAGTCCCAAACAAGATGAATCCAAAGAAGCCCACACCAAGACACATCATCATTAAAATGCCTAAGGTTAAAGACAAAGAAATCTAAAAGCAGATAAAGGAAAGCAGTTAGTTACCTACAAGGGAGCTCCCATAAGATTGTGAGCTGATTTCTCTACAGAAACTTTGCAGGCCAGAAGGGATGAAAAGCAAGGACCTACAACCAAGATTACTCTACCCAGAAAAGCTATCATTTAGAATTGAAGCACAGATAAAGATATACCCAAATGAGAAAAAGCTAAAGGAATTCATCACCAAGTCAGTATTACAGGAAATGATAAAGAGACTTCTTTAAGAAAAAAATGATGAAGATGAAGACAAGAAAGAAGAGGAGGAGGAGGAGGAGGAGGAGGAGGAAGAGGAGGAGGAGGAGGAGGAAGAAAAGAAAGGAGGAAGAAGAAGGAGGAAGGAGGAGGAGGAGAAGGAGGAAGAAGAAGAAGAATAAGAAGAAGAAGAAGGAGAAGAAAGATAAAAGTATGAATAATAAAATGATGATAACTACATATATATCAAAAATTACTTTCAATGTCAATGGATTAAATGTACCAATCAAAAGACAGGATAGCTGATTGGATGAGAAAACCAGACCCTTACATATGCTGCGTACAGGAGACCCACTTCAGATCAAAAGTCACACACAGAGTGAAAGTAAAAGGAAGGAAAAATATATTTCATGAAATAGAAATTTTAAAAAAGTTGAGGTAGCAATCCTTATACCAGACAAAATAGAATTTGGAACAAAGACTATAACAGGAGACAAAGAAGGACCCAGTAATCTGCATATGTATCTGAAGAAACTCAAAACACTACTTCGAAGGGACATGTATATCCATATGCTCATTGCAACATAAGTTAAAATAGACAAGACACAGAGGCAACCTGGGTGCTCATTGGTGGATTAATGGATAAAGAAGAGGTGGCACATATATACAATGGAAAATTACTCCACCATAAAAACAAATGAAATCTTGCCATCTGCAACAACATGGATGGACCTAGAGGGTATTGTGCTGAGTGGAGTAAGTTAGACAGAGAAAGACAAATGCCATATGATTTCACTTACATGTGGAATCTAAGGAACAAAATAAACAAATGAACAAAACAGAGAAAACTCATGGATATAGAGAACAAATTGGTGATTGCCAGATGAGAGGGTGGTTGGGGGTCTGGGTGAAAAAAAGGAAAGGATTAAGAAGTACAAGGTGGGAGTTATAAAATTGTCATGAGGATGTAAAGTATAGCATTAGGAATATAGTCAATAATATTTTAATATTTATGTATTATGTCAGATAGGTACTGGATTTATCAGGGTGATAACATTGTAAGTTATATAAATGTCTAATCACTGTGTTTGACACCTGAAAGTAATATAATGTTGCATGCCAACTATAATTAAATAAGAAAAAAATTAAAAAACAAATTGTGGTATGTACGCACAATGGAATATTATTCAATTATACAAAGAATGAAATCTTGCCATTTATGACAACATGGATGGACTTCTATGGCATTATGCTATGTAATATATGCCAGACAGAGAAAGGCAAATTCCATATGATCTCTCTCTTATATGTGGAATCTAAAATAAAAACACAAACAAAAACAGAACAAAGCAAATAAAACAGTGATAGCAAAAAATAACCAAGCTCATAGATACAGAGAACATATTGATGGTTGCAGGAGGTAGGTGGTGAAGGATGAGAGAATTAGGTGAGCTGTTTTTATGTGTTGTTTAAATAAACTGAATTAAATTTTTTTAAAAGACTCAGAAAATTATACGTTCTGTTACATCAATCATTTTTAACCTATATAGGCATGTAAGAAATTACAGAGTATATATGAGAAAATATTAGAGCGGATATCCCAAAGTTAAAAAATAATAAATTTAGAATCCTAGGACCTATCTAATTTACCCAGTTGCTAACATCTGTCAAGGATCCATTCTGCTTCTTAAAACTGATATAAAGAAGAATTTTTAAATTTATGGTGCCAATGAGAAACATAATAAATCTTATTGGCCTGATACTTGAGTTATAACTCAATTTATAGTGTTTTTAAAAGCTGCATTATTTAAAAATGAACGTTAAATTTTATTGAACTATTTTGTATTTCTTCCCATTGCCTCAGATTTGACATATGCATAATTTGTTACGTGCAAAAAGAAAATGTAGAAAGCAGTTGTATGGGTTTAAAAAAATCTAAGATACGAAAGAAACTTCATTGTACTTTAAATGAACTATTGATTTTTCGGTTCATTTAACTTGAGCAGCAATAAAGGCTCAGCATGTCTCCCCTGCATCTTTCTGTTCATCCTTTTCCCAAACGAGCTAATGAAACTTTGTCTATTAGCATCTCCCACTTAAAGGGGTAATTTCTTAGCTGAAGCATACCAAACATTTCTTACAGCAATTTCTCCTACAAAATAATATAATGCAATACATGATACTTGGAGCTAATCTGATCCAGTCTTCTCATTTTATTCCAATTTGGAAAAATCAATCCAGCTGCCCCTTTCTCAGACTGAATATTTGTTCATTTAGGGAAAATCATTAAAATAAGAAAATAAAAATATAATGACACATCAATGTTCAGGAATTAAGTAGGAACCAAAACCTACCAGTGAGTAACGAGCAGTCTGGGCTTGCTGAGTACTGCTTTTGGAGTCATTCTTGGTGCCTGCAAAAGGTTCATTTTACTATTTCTGTGATATCAGGGGAAGGCAGACCAGAATCAGACTACTGAATTCATGCTTCTCTGATTTGGGTTTGAAAGGAATGAGGAGAATTGACCTTTAATATTTTGGGATTGCCTATCCATCTGCCAAAACATTCTAAAACTGGCCCAGGGGAGAACATGAAGAGTGAAGTAGGGGAACTTTTTTTAAAAAAATGAAGTTATTAATTCTTAGGCTCGCCAAGCTGGATAGAGTCCTAGGGACACGCTTGAGAGTTTTATTTAGTTTTTAGTTTAGTAGCACAAAAAGAGTGCTTTTCTTTACAGTTGGCCTTTATACTCTGAACCAATTAATTTTGTGACTTTGCCTCTTCTTTTTAAACGATTACTGGAATGTTTTCAAAAGAAAAAGCGTTTTTGAGAATATTAGTCTATAAATCATCACTCTTTGGGAGCTGAGCTAGATTGATGGTGGGATCAGAGTGATCTCTTCTCGGACACTAACACTGCCGAGCTGAGCTTGTCCACATAAACTCCTATTTGTTTACTGTCTGCCATGTTCTTGGGTAAAGGCACCAGGAGTTGCTTATCACTCTTGCTTGGTTTTCTTAAAAATCTTTAGTTAATGGCCAGCAGGGATGGCCCAGGGCTGAAAAGAGTGCCAATTGAGCTCACAGTGGCTACTCTACAAGTTCTGGCTCCAGGCTTTCTTCAGGTGACAATGACAGGTGAAGTTTGGGGTTTGAGGACAAGAAGTGTTTGGGTAAAGAAGTGTTTGACGCTGGGTTTCAGCAAGCTCACAGGTGTGCTTACAGGTTTATTTTGAAATCAAGAAATAACTCTCTGTGATTGTAAGAAGGTATCATCATACTAGAAATGTGTCTGCTTCAAAATATTTGTATTTATCAGATTTTAAGTAGTGAGAAAACACTCATTTCCAAAACGCTTTAGGATAACCCACAGCAAGTTTTGGATGATAATAGCTGAGCCAAGATAAGTTTAAAAAAACAACCAAGTTTCTTTTAATGCTTTAGCCTTTATCACAATACACATGTTCAAGGGGAAAATGTGGGCTTCAGAAAGAACAGACCTCTTTATTGACAAAACAATTAAAGCTCAGAGAAGCAGAGTATTGCTTCAAATCTTGGTCTCAATCACTGGCTTTGTGAATTAGGGTAAGTTGCACAGATTTTCTGTCTCAGCTTGCCTATAAAATGGGGTATATAATACCTATTATTAGAGTAATCACCAAATAATTCACCATCCAAACCATGACATTTTTCAGAGAGAAGAAAGGCTCTGTTAATAAGTTTGTAAGAACAACAGGTGTCAATCAGGACCATTCAGGCAAACCAGAAATATGGTCACCCCATGATGTTTCCATCAGGAGTATGTGAAAGGCTATGACTATAGAATTTGTCACATAGCAGGCACTCAGCATACAATTAATTTTTTTGTATTCTCCCCTTGACTTGCTTTTCTCTTTTTTTCCTTTGTAGCATTTAGTTGATATCATTCTGAGAGAGCAAACACAAAGAACACCTCAGGATTAAAACAGGCTATTCTCAACCCCACAGTCAGAGGGGCCTTCTGAAAATATCAGTCATATTATGTCATTCCTTTGCTTATAACTCTCCAAAGTTTTCCTAACTTACTGAGAGTAAAGGTCAAAGCAATCATAACCTGCTCACCTGCTCACAACTCCAGCCTCAGTGCTCCCTGATGGCACCAGACCTCCCCGCTTCTGTCCTGTCTGCTGTCCTATGCCTCCACCAGGACTCTGCATAGCCAGCTCCTTGACTTTCGGTTAGGTCTCTGGTCCAAGGGACTTTCTCAGTGAGGTATTCCTGGTGATCTGGTATAAAACAGTAAGAAATTCCACTTCCCTCCTCACCCTGGCACTTATTTCTACAGCTCAAAGGTACTTCTTTTTCAGCAATAGGATGAGTATATTCAAGAAGCACATGAAGATTCAGTCCTGAATCACCAACATGTATGGTCTTGGATCACAGACCTTCAGTGCAGACTGAAGTGTCTACACATATTTAACACTGAATCTCATTAACCATCTGTTTCTGAGATCTGACTTCTTTGGACAGTTTGTATCAACATGATCACACCACAATGAGTGCTGAAAAAGCTTAATTCTTGGTGACCTGAAAGAAAGCACTGAAACAGTCCATTAATCAAATCAAATTAAAGATTCAGCCGAAGGATTTGTCTCAGGGAAGTTCAGTTGTGCTGCTTGTAAAGCAGGGATCCCCAATCCCTGGGCCATGGACTGGTACTGTGGCCCATTAGGAACCAGGCCACACAGCAAGAAGTGAGCAGTGGACCAACGAGTGAAGCTTCATTTCTATTTGCAGCCACTCCTCAACTCTAGCATCATTGCCTCAGCTCCACTTCGGATCATCAGGCATTAGATTCTCATTGGAACACTGATGCCAAAATGTTGAGGACCACTGCTGTATAGTTCCCCAGGTTTCAGTGCCAATGCTTATACTCCTAAGGTGGTGTGAGCAGTACATAGGTACCCATGTGCAGAGAAGGGTTGGCTCACACCCAGTGTCTACATAAGGGTTTGGCAGGGCAAAGTCATTCAGTATTATCCAGGAACATTTGAAAAGTATGACTAAAAACATGGCATAGAGAAGTCCCCCAAGCATAAACAATCACATTTCTTTTTTCTGATTAAAAAACATAATCAGAGAAAAAAATTTAAAAAAAAACTTACATTTACTAAAAATATCGTGTGTATTTTGACGGGGGTGGGGACACAAACACAAAGTTCATGGCTTTCTAACCCTTACTTTAGACTCTGATCATTTGTTTATGTCACAAAAAATTGGTAAGACCTGAGATGTTTTTTGTATCCTGAGACTGAAGAAGGGGGACTGAGAGATTGTAGGCCCTGGGTCATTTGCTAGCTGGACAAAGTTGGTAGATTGGCCCTTTGATACTACATCTCTGATTGAGGAACTAAATATGTGGAAGATTTTGCATGGAAGAATATTCCAGTTAGGGCTCTACTTAAGATTTAAGTTCTCACAAGTTTCACTAGACTTTTAATGTGTTTACCCCCAACTCAGGTCATGGAGAGTGTGTGTGTGTGTGTGTGTGTGTGTGTGTGTGTGTGTGTCCACCTACACACATTTGCACAGAAGCATGTCTCTTTAGAATACATGTCATAGGTCACTTCTCAATGAAAATTTAAACAATGTACCCTAGAAGGAGAACTGAAGTCTGCAACATTCAGGATACAACTGGAAGAATGATATTTTTTATGGAACTCTATTATTTATTTGAAAAATGGAGGCTTTTTGCAACACAGCAGCAGCAGCAGCAGCAGACTGAGAATTCTTGGATGGTTTGAATTAAAATAGAATAACATCACTGGGTCATAAGAAGATGAACAGTCATTTAAAATGAATTCACTTAAGAGAAGCTTCTAATACATGTCTGGCATAAAGGACTTTACAATGCTTGTTTCCTGCCCATCCCTTGCCTTCTTCAGTCACTTCTGGGACTGGTGTGGATGATGCTCTTTAGAGAGAGTCAATCTGGGAAGCCAAATTCTCTTACTCATTCCTATTAACACATCTAGTTCTAAAACTAGGAGAGAAAGCCAAAGAGCCAGGAGTCAGCTGGATCCTGAGATAAACTGCAGATGAGAGCAAAGTTGGTAGTGAAAAGAAGGGAGGTAGAGTTGGTGCAAGGACATTCTGGGTAAAGAGCAGCCATAGCATATTTTAGACAATTTATACTTAAGTAGTTCTTTTGTCAACCAGCAGAGAGCAGTACACAACTCTTTTTGATGGATGGATTAATAAGCATTTATTTATTCAGTATTATTCAGCAAACATTTACGTGTGCTAGGGGTTCAAAAGTGAAAAAGACCTGAGCCCTTCACATAAGACATATGGGGTTTAAAAGAGGGAGACCAAGAAGCTCAATATGGGTGATTCACTCCTGCAGGAGAAAGCTCAGTGTGAGGGTGGACAATGGCTTGGACTACGGACAATTCTATGAACACAGCCATCACTTTTTGATAAATCATTGATAATTTCAGATGACATTAATATTGTCAAATATTCCTTCATGATTTATTCAAAATCATCCTAAATTGAGAAGATTGCTTCCCTTTAGGACATTCCTCTGGCAATGGCTGCCTAAATCTAGGCGGAAATTTTTCTGGTTCAACTAATTTATTAAATCTTTTAATACTGATAAATGGCAGGCTGTGGGAATAGACGACTGCTCTTTTCCACATTTACTTCTGGGCTGGCTTTGTTTGGCCAATAGTACTTCTTAAGTTTAATCTTAACATCTTCGACTGGGTTAGTGGTGATCCTTTTCTCTTGATGGTGTAAGACTCATTTTTGTTCTAAAAATAAATTTCTCATGTCCAAAATTTAAATTTAAAACACTTTGTGAAAAGGCTTCCATCATTACAATATATTTGATACCTTAGATAATCAAGAAATGGGCCACCAAGGGAATCAGAAACTTCTGGCATGACAGGATATTAGGAAGTGATCCTTCAGATGGAATTCAGATTAAAATTACAGAACTGTACTAAATATATTTTGTAAACAGTTTATTGGATTCAATTTCTTTATGTGTTCACTCAAAATAGTCAGGCATCACGTATAAGAATCTTTCTAGATGTCATCCATGTTATTACACTGCACTGTTTTTACCATCACATGATGGATTTGAATCTTCACAATTATAACTTTGAGGTGTACAAAAATATAACTTTTTTTCATTTTCCATAACTGATTAAAATTATACCCCTCAGGAGAAAACTTTTGGGGATGATGGAAATATTCTCTATCTTGATTGTGCTGGTACTTACAGGACTTGTAAAATTTGATAAAACTCATCAAATCATACACCTTAAAAGAGTGAATTTTGCTACATGTAAATCATATTTCTACAAAGTTGACTCAAAAATAATCTAAATCCCTGTTTTCACTGATGATGGAAATCTTAATCATTTAATTCAAAATAAGCTCAGTCACTTCTAACATAAAGTTTAGTTTCTTTTAGTCAAAAACTGGTCAAGAGTTCTCATTCTGCTCCCTTTTCTACTCCATCTGGATACCTTAGTTCCTGAATATCACCTTCAGATGTAGAGAGGAGCACTGGTGTGAAGGTCATCCTTTGTTTTCTTTGGTCATTCTTGAGGTGTCTTTTTCTACTTCATCTCTAGTATTGCCTCCTTCCTCTTAACTTTTGATAAAAGAAACACACATCCTACAATGGCTTTGGTTTCCCTCTCCTAAACTTCCTATGAAAAATTATATTTGAGGAATTTATTTTGACCCTCTCCTCAGCCATGAGAAATTTTTAATATATCCTTGTGATTAAAAAATTATATATGTCCCCACGAAGAGCCATATACTCTGTGCTTACTGCAGTAAGGATACTATTTATTTTAAGGATACTACTTATGGAGATGTTAATGTTTGGAGTTGATGCTGATAAGTCATCATTAACAAACTCTTGACACAAACTCTGGCCTAAAATGATCTTTGGAAAAAAATCCTGCGGTGAAAATGTAACAAATTTTTGTGTCACTAATGAGATGAAGTTAACTCTTATTATGTAGGCCATAAGTTTATGAGCCCAAAGAATGCTGAGCTTTGACAATAATACGTGTACTGTGTATTACTTGAGAGATGGGGAATTGTTGAAATGACAATAAATATAGGTAAATGAAAGGATGAGAGTACTGAAGATGATGACATTAAGAACACATGTGGAAAAAAATGCCCCCAAAACGTTTAAAATATATAATTTAACTATCAAATGAACTGGATGACAATTATGGCAAACAGGAAGACAAATGTTTTATTCTATACTTATGGCAGACTTTGCCAGAGTGAATAAGGCTTTTATAAGCTACTGACTAAGTCTCAGAAAGAAAAATTTAGCATCGACTATGGTAAAAAGAACATTTAAAAATTATGGCAAAATGTCCAACATACATGGATAACCTAAGCCAACAAGTTAACAAATTCAGAAACTTTTAGCTAAATCATGGTGATAGATATATTAATGATTACTTAAAACTATTGCTTTAAGAATGATTATAGTCAGAATGATTGACTCGTAATACTTGTGTTTGAATATGTTCTAGTAAAACGATCTCTTCCATTCTGTATAACATCGATTTCTGGAAACCCGGCCTTGTATTTTCAAGTAATCGAGCTAATTTTAAGTTCTCTTGCAACTCACATTTTGGACTTAACTGTTGAGCTCCCTCACAAGTTCACCTCCTGTGTGTGAGAGGTCTCTCTCTCTTAGGATAAAGATAAGTCGTTAGCCTTCTGCAGTTTTTTAAGTGAATGCATGTCTGTTAGCTAGAGCATATGGCTCTGCCTTTAAATCAACACTGAGCCCTGACTTTCATGCCCACGGTGAGGGATTCAACAAAGGATCTGCTGCAATTTTCACTTGCTAAGATGTGTTTAAAATGTGCTATTTTAGGGCAAGTCTAAACAATATATTAACTAAGCATTCTTTAAATTCTCCTTTTGAGTTAAGTTTAAGAAGAAAAAAATTTATATTGCCTTAAGGATCATGAAAAAGTTTGGAGTTAGAATATATTGTTATGAATTTAGACTTTTAAAAAAGAACCTACATGATTTTGTTGCAGAATTACAGAAATGTTTAGTGAATTATATTATCTAATACCATTAAAGTGAAGTCAATGTCAAAGATCCCAGCAGAATGGCTGTTTATCTGGATGGGATTATGTTTTCTTTTAACTTTCAGGTCAAACTATGTTACTCTTTCTGATGTGGTTTGAGAATAAATTTTACTGCTCAACTATGATAATTTCTTTGTTCTAATTTTCCAGTACATTTACTATTCTTTGCATTTTAGATGGCAAGTTATTTTTTTTATTTGTTTATGTATATTCAACTTAATTTATAGCAGCTTCTGGGAACAGTGTTGAGAAATATTTAAGGTGTGTGCAGGTAGCAGGCAAGGGGCATGATTTGATCATGGGATGTGTACAGTGGTTGAGGGAGGGCTGAATGCTGTTCTTTGTGCTATAAATATACTCTCTCTGTTCTAAATAATTGTTGATATATACTTTTTAAACCTTTAACTATTAATTTATTTTTAGTTTTATATGTGTTTTAGTATTTTAAATGTATTTTTTTAAAGTTGTAAACATGTTCACTCTTCATCTGAAATGAAGAAAAAATTCTCAGCAAACAGAAGCATGGTTTCCCTATGAAGACTTTCAATCATACTTGTTCACGTACTTGTTTTCATGAAGAATTCTAGTGTAAGTTTTGGCTTAATTTGGTTTAGGCAATTTCACAGGTTGTAAGACCAGGTCTTTGTTATAGGTAGTTTAAAAGATGTCTTTGGTCATCCTAAATTCATGAGAAGTGTTCTAATTTTCTGCTTAAGCTCAGCTGGGTTTCACTCTGGGGTATTGTAGAATATGTAAGACTGCACAGAGAAACTGATTTATCTTCTATGCTTACACCATTTCCCAATATACCACATTTGTCTTTTCAAAGGTCAGGCATGATAGAAACAGACAATGTTTCTCACTTACCTTGTTTTCTGACTTGTTGATTTTCATCTCTGAGTTCTTTGGAAAATGTTAATGTGAATTTCTATAAATGCAACTGTTCAACTGCATAGAGTATGATTTATAAAGAGTTCTAGGACTTGAAATAAAAATTACTCATTGTATCCAAGGTATTATTCATATTAGTAGTATCAGTGAGAATAATTTCTTTTTTAATTAGTGACTTTTACCTGTGTCACAGATACTGCTTAATTCTAAGGTCAAATATAGTGGATTATGATTTGCTGGTTCTTCACTGAGCTTTTTCTTTAAAATTATATTTAAATTTGCATCTCTCTAGAATCTTTGTATTTTTTCTATCAAGAGGGCTATTAAAAATCTCCATTATTAGAATAGTAATCTCCATGAAGGAGCAGCACGAGTGACCAGCTGTGATTAGAACAGCGAAACTTCAAGGAGAAAATTTGCCATTTTCATCTAATTAAGAGTTTTTTTTTTTTTTTTAAATACAAGTTCTCATAATAACTGTAAAAATGTAGTGGTTAATGGAAGTACATAATTGCTAACAATAATTATTTTGAAATAGTAATTCTGGGAATAGCTGATAGTCTGCATAAATGAGGTAAACATGAAATGGCTAAGAATATGTTTAAATAGGGGTACACATAAGAAAAAAGTGGGGCCAAGTACTACAGAGAAACACATGTCAACTAGATTAAATAACATTCTAATTCCTCTCCAGGATATGTACTATATTCAAAGAGAAAATAAAAATGAGAAAGATAATATCAGACATCTATGATATTTTGGTGGTGGTTATGAGATCTACATGTACACTGGCAGGAAGCCAGGTGCCGAGACAGAGTCTAATGTATTTATCAATTTTTTTGGCACCAAAGGAGGTTTGGGTAATCAAATCCCACATCAATCCGAAAACAATAAAGTCAATTTTCAGTGTGGACAGATAACAGAAAGATTCTTATCAATTCATACCTACCATCCTTCCTAATTTCTTTAAGTAAAAAGACAAAACAGAAAATTCCTGAGTCACTCATTTGGTACCATCCAGGAAGAGCAGGAAAGTGTGGTCACTTCTTGCTGTGCATCTTATTGTTCTGGAGTTGAGTCGAGGTTGGACTTAACCAAACAATGCAACCATAAGTAACTTAGTTTCTTCTTTTATTAAAAACAAACAAACAAACAAACAAACAATTATGATTTTTCTTCCAGCCAAGGCAGTCTTTCTTATAATGAAATGGCCATTGTAAGTGGAAACATAAAAGCAAGAAGCCAATCAGAAAATGAGAGTGAAGAGCCTGAGATGCTGTGCAGAGATTTAAGAGTTTTCCTGGGGCTGGGGTTCGATTCTAGCCTAGAAGCAAAGACAAGCCTTCATAGACTCCCACTTGAAAAGTGGAACCTTCATGTGAGTTCTCCCAAGGCAGAGCCTACAGCAGGTCTTGAAGGTCACTAATGGAGAAGGTAATACCAGGAAATACAGGGAAAAAATGTGGAGAAGGACAGAAAGAAAGAGGTAGAGAGAATATAATACAGGAGTGCATTCTGGAGGTCACTGCTATTGGTAGCAGGGATGGGTTACCTTTAGGACCTCAGCTGACAGACTGGGACCATGAATAGGGATGACTAAAGTGGCCTTAAAGGGAGGGAGCCCACCTCCTAGAGCCATGCACACCTCCATCCTTGTCGTCATACTTACTCCATCCATGGGCCCATTGCAGGACAGGTACTGTGATAGCCAATGCAAAACCTCTACATAGAAAATTACAAAATATTATTTAAAAAAACTTTAAAGATATAAATTAATAATATATACTATGTTCCTGGATTCAAAGACTCAATATTATAAAGCTCTCATTTCTTTCCAAATTCATTTGCAGTTTCAATACAATACTAATCAAAATACCAGAAATATTTTTTATAGAAATTGGCAATATAATTCTAAAATTTGTGTGGGAATGCAGTCAATTACACCTAGAATAATCTTGATGATTATTAATCTTGAGAAAAACAAAATCGAAAGATTCACTCTATCAGATATCAAGATTTTTTATAAAGTTAAGATAATTAAGACAACATTAATTGGTACAAGGCAAGACAAACACAGCAAAGAAATAGAGTTAGGAAAAGATCCACATATTCTAATGTAAATTATCAGGGAAAGAATGGCCTTTTCAATAAATTCATAGAGTAAATTGGATATTATTATAGAGAAAAAGAAATTAAGAGCCTTATTTTACATGAAACCAAAAAATCAATTCCATGCAAATTCAGGTCTAAATATGAAAGGCAAACAATAAAATATCTGAAAGATAACATAAGAAGAAGTTTTCATGACCTTGATGGTAGTTAAGATTTATAAAAATTACAGTAAAATACACATAACAAAATTTACCATCTTAACCATTTTAAGTGTATGTTTCAGTGTCATTGAATATATTCACATTGTTGTGCAACCATCACCACCATCCATCTTCAGAATGCTTTTCGTCTTGCAGAACTGAAACTCTGTGCCCATTAAACAGTATCTCTCAACCCCCTCTTTTTTTCCCCAACCCAGCCCCTGGCAACCACCATTCTACTTTCTATCTCTATTAATTTGACTACCTTAGGTACCTCATCTAAGTGGAATCATACAGTACTTGCCTTTTTGTTACTGGCTTATTTTTCTTAGCACAATGTCATCAAGTTTTATCCATGTTGTAGCTTGTGTCAGAACTTTCTTTTTCTTAAGCTTGCATAATATTTCATTGTATGTATATATCACATTTTGTTTATCCATTCATTCATCAATGGATTAATGTAACTTAGGTTGCTTTTACCTTTTGGCTATTGTGATAATGCTGCTGTGAACATGAGTGCACACATATAAACTAAGACTTTAAAGACAAAACAGAGAAAACATGAAGCATGTATAATACAAGAGCCAATATAATACAAGTGTGCATGCTAGAGGTCACTCCTGTTAGCAGCAGGGACTGGATACCTTTAGAACCTAAGCTGACAGACCAGGACCAAGAGCAAGGATGACTAAAAGAAAGAAAAGATAAATTACACAATTTCAATAGTAAAGACTTATTCTTTAAGGTACTATTAAGAGAGTAAAAAGGCAAGTCACAAAGTGAGAGAAGATATTGTTAAATATGTGCTGGCAAAGGACTTGTTTTCAGACTATAAACATAATGCCCAAAAATCAACAAGAAAAAAATAAATAACCCAATTTAAAACATGAGCATGACACTTGAATATAAAAGAGAATATTTAAATATCCAATTAATGTAAAAATGTATCCAAATTTATTAGTAATCAGGAAAATATAATAAAAACCATAATGAAATGTCACTGTCCACAATCAGATGGCTGATGGCTTAAGCTTAAAAAAAAATGACAATACCAAGTATGTATTGTCATATGCGGTGCATGGACCTTGACCTCTCATCTCCGAGCATTCAGAGTGTACATTGGTCTAAATGTTTTTGAAAACCAATACTGTCTACTAATGCTGTGTAACCCAGCAGTTCCCAAACAGTTATGTACACAAATACACACAAAAAAAAGACACGCAAGAATGTCTAAGCAATGTTATTTATTATGCTCGAAACCTAGAAAGAACTATTACCCATAAGTAGTAGAATAGATAATTTAGAATACTATTTAGTAACAAAAATGAACAAAATGCTGTTAAATAAATTTTACAAAAGTTGAGTGAAGCAAGCCAGTCAGAAAGAGCACACATTATATGATTCTGTTTATGGTCTCAAACCTGGAAAAACTAAAATTAAAAGTGTTAAAAGGATAGTGATTACCATTAGGGGAAATAATGACTAGGATGGATTGCGGAGGGATTGGTCTTGGAATGTTGTTCATATTTTATTACTTGCATGGTGTGTGCATTGAGTATGTTATGCATTTGTAACTTGTACACGTTATGTCTAATTAATAGTTTATTTAAAAACTTTGTATATGTATATGTATGTATGTGTATATATGTAAATATACACACACATATACATATTTCAATAGATTATTTAGAAACAAAAACTACTGAGAAGCAAACAACAACAGTGGAAAGCTTGCATTCTGGTGGCAGACTGCCTGGGTTTCAGTCCCAGCTTGGTCACTCACTAGATGTTCTCCTTGGGCAAGTAATTTAACTGTATGTCTCAGTCCCTTCAACTGTAAAATAAGAAAATGAGTAAGAAATTAGTAGTAGTAGACTTAAAATAATTGTTATAATTAAATTTAAAAAAACGTTTTTACTAGGCTGTATGATTGAGGAGGACAAAATTTATGTTACATAAGGCATAATGTAGGACTTTGCACATAGAATAGTAAGTGGTGATTTTTTATGGTAGTAGTAATGATATAGTAGTAACATTTAGCAATATGGTAATGTAGTAATACAGTACTGTAATTACTAATAATGTACTAATAGCAACACTATTTTTTTCTAGAGAAAAGAGATGTCCTATGGTCCCTCAGTTTCTTTCTTACTGTAAAGGCTGATATTTTTCCCGTCGAGGCAGTGTCTCCTAGAAAATGGAAGAGAGTTCTGATTAGTTATGATGGGATAGGTCCAGGTAGGATTTTCTTTCTTGATAAAAAGCCTGTTTTGCAACTTTATTAAAAGTAACATAAAAGACAGGTGAGAGAAAATATGAACATACAGATCCTTTTAAGAAATTAGAGTTAAATGAAGTTTTGTCAAGATTAGGCTAATTATATAACTTAAAAAGCTCACTGTTACATTATTTTGAAGAAAATTTCCTAGGAAGACAAAAGCTTTATTGTGTGTGCGTGCGTGTGTGTGTGTGTGTGTGTGTGTGTGTGTAAAATCTCCAGACCCACTAGGTAGTATCAAAAATTACATCTATCATATTTCCTTATAGACATGTTTCTCCTGGGTCCCTTATCCCACACCTTCAGCCAACCTATAACTTAGAACTCATCCTCAATTCTCCCTTTCTCTCTCCATCTTCAATCCCTTCCACACCTGTGAAACTAAGTCCTGTCACTTCTACCTTATTAATATCTTCTTTACTGTCTCTCTTAGACCTATTGAATACAAACATGTTTGACTTTAGAACTTGTCTTCTCAACTGCTAAAATGCAACTACATATTTTAACTTATGGTATCTTTTTTTCTTTTGCTAGAGTTTGAGTTTTTTGAAGTCTGGTATTATATATTATTCAACTTTCTTCTTCTAGTGCCCAATATAGTGCTTTAATGTATAGAGGTTTAATTAATGACCATTTATTGAATGAATGAATTTAAATCAGTGAAATTATTTTGAGTAAACCTTTTTAAAAGGAATGAGGAGAGCTTAAAATGGCCTTTACAAGAAAGAAACATGTATATTTTGGATATAAACCAGAGAAAGGAAGAAGAAAAGGAAAGGTAGCAGTGTACAGGAAGAACATAAACAGATGCTAAACTGGGTTGAGGGCCCTATAGGGGAAATAAGAAAGAGGCAGAAATAAGGAATTGAATAGACTGAAGTGACCCCCAACTGTTTTGGCACGAGGGACTGGTGCTCCTCTGAGAATCTAATGCCTGATGATCTGAGGTGGAGCTGAAATGGTGATGCTGGTACTCGGGAACAGCTGAAAATACAGATGAAGCTTTGCTCACTCGCCCGCTGCTCACTTCCTGAATCATGGCCTGGGTCCTAACAGGCCATGGACTGGTACTGGCCCATGGCGCAGGGATTGGGGGCCTCTGGAATAGAGGAAGGAAAGACATAATATGCTGCCTTCTGCACACGGTGTCACTGTAGAGTGGTATTACTTTTGGATTATTTTCCTGAAACATGGAAACTTACTTTGAGTTTTGTTTTGTTTTGTTTTGTTTTTGCTGTTACTCCAAGTCTCCCCTGCAAACAGTACATGGATTTGCAGGAAAGCTGATGAGAACCAAAATCGTAGACTTTGGCAGGGATCAGAACAGAATAGGTGATAGAAATCTTTGGCTTAACCAGACTTCACTTTTTAAAAATTATTTTGAGACTCCTCTTGATTGTGAGAGAAGAAAACAGTGTTAGAAAGTCTAACCCCAAATACTGAAAGTGCCAATGCCGGAGGGACCATGGTAATAACAGCAACAGCAGCTACGACGCAATCACCAGGCGCTCTGACGGTAAATGTAAGAAGAGTTAGGGGTTTATTTGAAGGAGCAGACTGGACATTTGAAGAGTAAAGAGTTATTACCAGGTACCAGGTTGTTTGATACAAAAACATAAAATGAAAGAAACATTGTGATTTTAAACATGTTTAAGGAGCTAAATTACTCATGAAAAAAAGACATCAGGTGGAGGAAGCAACAAACTTCTAAATATTTGTGTGTGTGTGTGTGTGTGTGGAACACTAATTAACAAAACTTGTGCAGATTTAGGAATGACTGCAGCTACACTTGCAAGCTTTTTGTTTTCCTTCCCATTTTCAAAGTGACACTATTTAATACATTATTCCTTTAACTTGAACAAGCTTGTGTCTGTGAGTATCTAATCTCAAATAGAATAAATAGAAAGCCCTACATTTACAACGAACTTTGTAAAACCTCAGAACATTTGGGAATTATCTGTGTATCTTTAACGAAATAGACTCCTGGGCCCACCCCCAGAGATTCTGATCCGGTAGGTATTGAATCATCAGAAATATGCCACTTTTTTTGTTTGCTTTGTTTCATTGTTGTTGTTGTTGTTGTTGTTGTCTTTATTTATTTATTTATTTATTTATTTATTTATTTTTACAAGCACCATAGAGGATTCAGATCCACGTGATCCTCAAACTGTTCTCGAAAATCACTGCTTTCTGATAAGAGTTCTTTCTTTGTTGACGGCCTGCTCAGAGGCTGGGCATTCAAGTGTTCCTTCACAGGCAGGGAGTAGTGGGGGCAGACACACAGAAAATAAGCAAGTATAATAAATATGACCCAAAGTCTAAAATTGGCACTATGAGTGCTAATGTACCACATGCAAGGGAACCCAGCCTAGTCCAGAAGAACATGAAGATGCTCTCCAAGACAAGATGAAAACGTGACGGGGAGGCTGGGAGTGAGGGCCATGTTTTGGCAGCTTCCTCAGGAATTTCGATGGGTTTCTCTGACTGATGGGATTAGGCTAAAGAAAGTTGAAAACAATTACAATAACATGAGTTTTAGATTCTTTAACTGAACTATCCTTCCTACTTTCTGCACATTTTTCAGTAAAAGAAAAAAATTATCATAATAGAGTATCTAGGCTATGTCTTTCTCTATTTTGTTTTTCAAAATTGTATTATATAAAGTCTGATAATCCACCACCTAATTTGAGACTCGAACATTACCAATACCAGTGCTTCTACCTGCACTCGCTGCTCCTATCCTCTCCTCAAATGTTGCCATCCTAAATTTTTTGTTTATCATTTCTTAATAAGAAGAAAAAAGCTTTAATAATTGTGCAGATATCCTTGAAAATACTTTTGATAATTTTCGTGTTTTGTAAAGATTGTGACATGCCATGTGAAGTCTTTGTGACCTGATTTTTTTTTCATTCAAGATTGTGTGTCTAAGATTCATTCATTTTTTGTGTGATGCTATAGATTATTTTCATGACTATGCAATATTCTATTGTGTGATCCTGTGTAATTAATTTATTCATCTCATGTTAATGGATAGTTGTGTTTTTTCCAGTTCAACTGTCACTAACAAACTGAAATGAACCTTCTTGTGCATGTCTCCTAGTACATAGAAACAAGAATTTTTCTAGGATGGTAGTTCCCAAATGGAGGTGAGTTTCCTCTCCCAGAGATATCTGGCAATGTCCAAAGATTTTTTTGGTTATCACACTGTGGTGGGGTGCTATTAGCATCTAGTGTAATGCTTCTAAAAATCCTACAATGCGTAAGATAGTTCCCAGAGCAAAGAATTGCTAAGTCAAATGTCAGTAATACTGAGACTGAGAAATCTTCCTTTAGGGTAAATGCATGAAATTAAATTGCTGGATCAAAGGACAGAATTATATTGAGCTTTACATGAAAAAGTACTTTTTTCAAAAGTGATTATGCTAAGTTTTACTCTTACCTACAGTGTACAAGTATTTCTATTGTGTCATATTCTCACAAACACCTGACACACTTAATTTTTGCCTTTATTAAATGGATATAAAGTAGTATCCTATTGTGGTCTAATTTGCATTTTCCTGATTTCTAAGAAGAGTGAGAATTCTTTCATTTTTAAATTGTCTATCAAGTTTCCTCTTTTCTGAAAGCACATATTTTTGTCTATAATATTTAGGGTAAAGCAAAAGTAATGTTAAAGAAAATGAGGTGGAAACTGCACACACTACTCTGGCCATATTTAATTGCTGAGAAATTAGTCTTACAGTTGCATAGCTGCAAAAACACCTGGGAAATGTGGGCTTCAGCACTGCAATGATTTAAAAAGGGGAGAGCATCTAGCAGTTATTATCATAATATTTTGCCCAGTTTGTGGTATATTTTAATGAACTAAAATTAATTTTAATGTAGTTAAATTTAACAATGTGGTATTTTTTCCTAATGATTGGCATATTTTGTATCTTGAGCAATGTCAACTCTACTCCCAGGAAATTATTCGGTCCACAAATAACTACATAAGTAATAGATATGCATCCTGATCAGTGACCAATCACTTTACTTCTTTCAAAGTCTGTTGGTGATATGTCACTGACCACATGTTACAAGTTCATGCACAGACAGCAAATCATATCATTGTATTGACTCTGTGTCTCCCAGTGATAAATCCATGTGACATTTTACAAAATGTATACTTCAAAGATGAATGCATGTCAAAGAAATAAAAAGTGATAATACTGGAAGTGAATTCACATCAAACATATGGATTATAGAAGAAAAATTCAACCGTGGGAATGTTGAAACTGTCATTGTTTGAGAGTCTTTGGGTAAACAGCCAGAGTAACTTAGTAAAGGGAACTTATGACCATAAATGAGAAAAGTGCTTGTGACAAAAAGGATGAACATGTCCCAGATGATGTGATATTGGTAAAAACTTCACATTAGAAGAACTCTCAGAGATAGTTTATGATATTAAAAGCACAGAAGATAAAATCTTGCAAGTTGATTGAAACTTAGAAAGGAGTTTAACAATTTGTTAGGGCACAGAAAAGATTCTTGCTCTTTGCGGTAAGTTATATGGTGAGAAAAGGAAAGCATGCACCATTCAAAATACTCTTGATAAATTTGTTGTGTGTGTGTGTGTGTGTGTGTGTGCACATGTGTGTGTGTGCGTGCGTGTGTGTGTTTTACAAAGAAATAGATCTTTTAATTCTCAAGTTTTCTGTTTTAATTTATAGTATGCTAAATACTAGTGTTAATATATTTTTTCATTTTCTTTACATTTCAAACTAAGTAGTAAGAGAGTTTTTGATCTTTTGGCAAAAAATGTTTCACAATAAATAATATAATTTCCCCCATTGATTGTTAAGATTGTTTGGCATGGTTTCAGCATGCAGTCCTTCATCTGGTTCTTCATTACTGCACCAAGCAAGGACTGCTTGTATCAAGTGTGTGCAAATGTGTAGATCAATTCTGAACTCTTTTTTTTCTGTTCCATCAGTCAATTTATCTATGCCAGTACCAATTCTGTATTATCTTAATCAGTATAGATTTATAATAAATTTGAGTACCGATAGGATGAGCCTCCTACCTTACTCTAATTAAAAGTGCCTCTAGTATTCTTGAGCTTTATTCCATTTATTTTATCATTTGCTTGTCAATTTTCTTGTAAAACTCTCTGGTGAATTTGATTGAATTACATTGAAATTTTAGATTAGTTTGAGAGAAACTAATGTCTTTATAATTTCTTTGTACTTACAAATATGGGGCAAATCTCTAATTATGTTTTAGCTGTCATTCCCAAAATTTAGATATTTTTTTCTATAAATTATGCTATATCAATCTTTAGAATACTACTACATTCTTAAATTTTTATAGCAATTTGATATTGTAACTTTCATTGAATTATGCTTCTTAACTGTTTCTTTCTGGTCAACAGAAATGTAATTGATTTTTATATATTTATTGTATATCTAACATTTTTCTCGTCTCTTTTAATTCTACTATTTTTTGTAACATCTTTGAGTTTTTAATTTAGAAAGTTATATTATCCATGAATAATGACAGTTCTGTTTCCTCTTTTCCAACATTTATTATTTTTTATTCTCCTTCCTTCTTTCTTTCTTTTGCTTTTCTTCTTTTTTCTTTATTTAATTGCATTGATAAATGAATTTATCAGTGGTAACTTCTAAATTTTCACCATTAAGAATGATAATTGATTGTGACTTTATTATTTAAATATATCAGTTTTCTATAAATCATGTACGAAATGCTTTTATGTATATTTATTTCTCTCTTCATTCTTGGCTTTTAAATCCCCCTACCTTTATTTATTTATTTATTTTTTAGAATTTAATAGAGTTCGTGTCCTTAATAGGGAATCTTTTTTTTCCCCCTCTGCTTCTGCTACTCTGAGTAATTATGTCGTCACTCATGCTTTCATTTCTGTACTGGTATAATTTGGTTGTGCGTATTTTTGTATTCAAATTACCAAACAAGTGTACTTAAAAAAGAATATTTAGAGAGTCTATGAATAAAGTCACAATGCCAGTATATTTTATGCTAAAGAGTCAAAATGATTTTCTTTGTCAATTTACACAGGTAATAAATGGTTTCTTGAGAGTATTGTTGTTAAATCTGAAGAGGAAGTTGACAATCAAGAGGTTCTGTTTCCATGCAACAGGTATGCTGTAACTTAATAGCTCATTATGCAAAATTAAGCTCCCTGTTGTCCAGTTCATTCCAGCTGTGTCATCAGCATGTCTCCTGCCATCCATCTGGCTACATTATTCCTTCCTTTCAAACCAGAAATGAAGGCTTTCTCTCCTCAGGAAGCTGTTCTTTATCAACACTAGTAATTCTCTCTTTATTTGTAATATTTATTATTTTCTTTTCTGGGATAAGCATGCTGAAATGGAAAGAAAAATAGATTAGGACTTTAGAAAACAGTTTTTCTTTTATTCTGACCTTATTGAAACATAATAAACAATTAGTTGCTCATATTTACATTGTACAATTCAATGAGTTTTTTTCAATTATTGTTGTCATACAGCAATATGTCAGTTTCAGTTGTACAGCATAGTGATCAGAGATCCACATAACTCGCAAAGCGATCATCTCATCAAATCTAGTACTTCTCTTCTCCCTTACATATTTATTACAAAAATATTAACTATCTTTCCCATGCTACACTCTACATCTCCATGTCTATTTTGCAACTATCATTTGTATCTCTTAATCCCTTTGCCTTTTTTTTGTCATCCCCACAAATCCCCTTCCCATCTAGTAGTCCTCAAAATATTCTCTGTATCTATGAGATTATTTATTCCTGCTTTTGTTGTTGTTGTTGTTTATTTTTGTCTTTTGATTCCACATGTACATGAAATCATGTAATATTTGTCTTTCTTTATCTTACCCATTTCATTTAGCGCAATATCCTCTAGGTCCATTGAGGAAATATCTTTTTCCATCTCTTTCCTTTTAGTCTGTGTGTTTCTTTTAATCTGAAGTGAATCTCTTGTACACAGTATATGTAGGGGTCTTGTTTTCTTTTCTATTCAGCTTCCCTATCTTTTGGTTGGAGCACTTAATTCTTTTTTATTTGAGGTACTCATTGATAGATATGTAGTTATTACCATTCTTTATTCCTGTTTTTGATGTATGTTTTTTTTCTTATTGAAAAAAGTCCCTCCAACAATTCCTGTAATACTGGCTTGGTGGTGATGGTTTCCTTTAGCTTAATTTTGTCTGGGGGGCTCTTTATCTGTCCTTCGACTCTTAAATTATAGCTTTGCTGAATAAAATATTCTTGGTTGTAGATTCTGGGTTTTCATCACATAGAATGTTTTGTGCCAAGTCCTTCTGTTTTGCAAAGTTTCTTTTGAGAAATCAACTGCCAGCCTTATGGGTGCTCCCTTGTAGGTAGCTAATTGCTTTTCTCTTGCTGCTTTTGAGATTCTCTCTTTGTATTTAACCTTTGGCATTTTCATTATGATGTGTCTTGTTGTGAGTATCTTTGAGTTCATCTTTTTTGGGACTCTCTGAGCTTCCTGAGGTTGAATGTCTATTTTCTTCACCAGGTGAGGGAAGTTTTTCAACATTATTTCTTCAAATAGCTCTTCATCATCTTGTTTTCCTTCAGATACCCCTATAACATGTTTTTTTGTTTTGTTTTGTTTTACATTTAATCGTGTCCTGTAGGCTCCTTAAATTATTATTATAGTCTTGCTTTTTTTTTCTTGCCATTCTGATGGAGTGTCCTTGGCTTCCCCATCCTCTGTATTGGTGTTTTGATCCTCTTCTTCCTCCACTCTGTTGATTCCCTTTAATATACTCTTCTTCTCAGATAATGTGTTCTTTATTTCTGGTTCTCTTTCATAATTTCCATTTCCATTTTTATATTTTTTATTTCTTTGTTAAAGTTCTCACTGAATTCATCTACTCTTTCTCTAAGTTCATTGAGCATCTTTATAACCAGTGTTTTGAACTCTGCATCTGTTAGATTGCTTGACTCCATTATTCCTGAATCTCTGTTCTGTTCGCTGGTTTCTGCTTCTTTGTCTTCTCATTTTGGCTGCCTTTTTGAGCTGTTTCCATATACTAAGCAAAGCTCCTAAGTCTCCTGGTCTTATTAGTGTGGCTTTGTGTAGTCGGTGTCCAGTGGCACAGTCCTGAGAGGAGTTCAGCTGCAGGCCAAGTTTAGTCTCAGCCTGTGCCCCTCTGGGTCCACCTGTTAAGATTTAACAAGCAATCCACAGATACTGTGCTTATAGTTGCCTCATGAAATCACATCAGAAACTGAGGCCAGCTGCCACCAGTGTGAGTCTTGGCATTGCTCAGCAAGAGGGACCTGACTTGCCAAGGACACAACTGGATGTGGCTTTGTGGGGCCACGAGTTGAGGGAGGCAGAGTTTCAGGGAATCCTCTGGGCGTTGTGACATCTGTTATCCAGTTTGATGATGTCTCAGCTATGAAGGCAGGGATTTCGTACACTGGGAGAGGGGAAGGATCAACATAGGAACAATAGATACTGCTGGCGCTTCTGTCAGGGAGAAATCCTCACCTCTAGCCCTCACTCTGACAGCTCATTGTCCCCCTGTAAGTCCCTGGTGCCCCTGAAGCAGCTAACCCAGCGCTGGTGCTCAGAGTGAGCAAGTCCCTCACTGTGGAGGTCTGCTAGGGGACACGGTCCCTTTAAGAGGCGTTTGCAGCTGCCGGCTGCTGCTGCCACAGCCTGTCCCACTCTGCCGCTGGGGACAGAGCTGCCTCATGTCTTCATTCCCTACCTTCTACCGTTGCAAGTTGATTAATTATTTCTCTCTCTAGCTGTAGTGCTTCTGTTCATCTAAATTCCAGGAGACTTTCCTTGCTGTTTGCTGTGTGTTTCTGTCACAACTTTGATTTAGTCACAAGAGGAATGAACAAAGCCTCTAACATCTACGCCATTTTTTTTTCGAAAACAAGTTCTTGATTCTGTTTCTCAAAAACTTGCTCTATTCCCTGCTAGTTCTGAGAATGTTGGTACTACTCTCAACTTCTTTCAGGTTCAATTTCCTCATATGTAAAATGAGAATAATACCCATTCTTCCTAGTACATTTGATTTAAAATCAAATAAAGTATGTATATAAACTGTGACCTCCAATACGTTATTCTAATATTATGTAGATATAAATTAGGAGAATAAAGTTGCAAAAGCAATTCTGTAATTCATTAGTCATTTATAGGTGAACCAAGCTCTCTGATTCTCAGTTTTCAAAATTTTATGATGAGAATGATTAAATCAGCCTACCTATTTTATAGGGTTGTTATGAATATTAAATATATCTTAAAACAAAATATACTTCAAATAGAAATTATAAAACTAATTCTCCTCTATTATAAATTAATCTATAGAATATATTGATTCATTCATTCAGTCATTGAACAAATAGTAATTAATCACCTACCACATCAAGAAGTGGAATATATAAGGAGATCCGGCAATAAGGGAGTATAGTCCCTACCTGCAAGGACTTAATGGATTCCCATTTAAAGACAGATGTTAACGTTTTAAGGACCATGATAGAGACCTGTGTGAAAGCCCAGGTGCCAAGGTGAATGTCTATGTGATTGCAGGTTATCTGAATCTAGAGAACTCATGCATTATGCTTATTCCTGTGTTTATGGGTTTATTCATGAGAAACATCACATGCTTCTTATCAGGCACTATACCAACTCTGGGATCTACAGAGATAAAAAATGAAGTGCCCCTATCTTTAAGGAGCTCCCACTTGATGATAAGATAGGGGAGGAGGGATGTGGTATTAAATGTAATAGAGCTAGTGTGCTCTGGGTTTAGTGGGATTTTGGCATCATTATCTGCTAAACTGTTATACACTCTTTCAAACAGACAGAGAAGCACATTGGCGGACTCAGTAAATTTTACCTTCCAATAGTTTTGACCTTAGGAAATAACCATCATTTTAAATTAATAAGGAGTTGATTTCTACATGAACAAAATTAGCTGTTTGTTTTCTTAATACACATCCATTTAAAATGCATATACATTGTGGTAGTTATTACCATTTTATAACATTCAAGCTCTGGGAAGAGATCTTATACATATATTTTTTCGCAAGAAATATTTTTATTTATTAATGAGGAGTGAAAAGAGCAAAGATTGAAGTTTTTCAGACCTGAATTTGAATTACAACGCTCACTAACTACTTTTAGGAACCTCAGTTTATTCTATGTAAAATAGCAAAACTGAACCCAATTTTGCAGGGTTGCCTGAAGATTTCACACAATGTCCATAAAGTACCTGAAAGCACATCTTTCAATTATTAGAAGCTCTTTGATGATGTGTTATTGTAATAGAAATAATTTTAGATTAAAGAATTTTTTAGATATAATGCCATACACTCAAATGAAGTAGAAACACTCACTTTTATTTCTTTTATTTGAAGTACTAGAACTCTAAAAATAATTGATTAAATTTTATTTTTAAAAATCTAGATCTGCACAGTCCAATATAGTAATCATATGGCTCCTATATTTAAATTAATTAAAATTAAATAAAATAAATAATTCAGGTTCTGGGTTGTACTAGCTACATTTCAAGTGCTCTATCAGCATATATATAACATTTGGTTCTACATTGCATCTAACAGCATAGTTTTATTATTCTGAATACAATGATAACTATGAAATAACATAAGTACTAAATAAAATGATTAGTATTTTTATAAATGTATTATATTAAAAAAGTTGAGAATATTCAGAGCAGGAGATAGTCTCTACCAGATTTCAAAAGTGTAGAATGAAAAAGAATGTAATAGCCTTAGTTCATTCAGCCTGCTTTAACAGAATACCATGAACAGGTAGCTTTTAAACAACAGACATTTATTTCCCACAGTTCTGGAGGCTGAAGTCCAAGATCAGGGCACCAGCACAATCGCGTTCTGGGGAAGGCCCTCACTGAATTTCACACTGCTGACTTCTTGCGGTGTCCTCACATAGTAGAAAGGGTGAGGGCTCTCTCTGGAGTCTCTTTTATAAAGGCAGTAACCCCATCCATGTGGGGCTCTACTCTCAGGGATTTTAGTGCTTCCCAGAGGGTTTCAACATATGAATTGTGGGAGGGGGAACACAAACATTCAGACCATAACAGTAATATATCTCAGTTATCATCTATAATGATAACATATTGAAATGATTATGATTTGAATTTATTAAAATAAAAAAATATTAAATTTGAAAAATTTTTAAACTATTTTTTTTTACATGTGTGGCTCACATTATATTTCTCTAGAAGAATTCTCTAGAGTTTGAGGTTTTAGCTACCAAATACACTTGCTAGTCACAGGAAAGGAGAGAGAGTTTTCCACTAAGGAAACTCCAAATGATAAATTTTTACTACTTTTAAGATATACTTAAATATTTGCAATGTTATCATATGATGTTTCTAAAAATTGAAATTTTAGGATGAATCAATGTAACTTGAGGTAGGACAAAGGTTTACCGACACGGTACTCATTTGTTGTGGCTCGAAATCTTAAATGCTTTTTAAAATTTCTGAGCTTCTCTTTGAAGGCCTCTTTAAATCCTTTCCATATTTTATATTTCATTCTAAGAAATGTGCCTTCTTTAAACACTCTGTAACCCTAACCCTAACCCTAAACCTAACCCTAACCCTAACCCTTCTTCTTTCCCTAGGAGGCAGGTGGCTAGATGAGTACTAAGATGATGGCAAAATTGAGTGAGAACTGCTTGCAGAAAAATTGCTACAGTGCAGCAGGAGAGACTGGATCTGTGGCCTCGTGAAGGGGCCATCTTAGGTCTGTCGCTCTACTGTGGCTTCAAAAGGCTATTGATCTGATTGTGATATTTGCCTTTTCCTTGTACTGGAGCAAACCCCTGGGGAGGATCAGTTTGTGCTAGGCACAATCATGGCTTTGGAGAATTTCAAAGGAACACAAGGCAACAACTGACCAAGATCAACCTATAATATCTGGGGCACACATATTCTTCTCCTTCTCCTTCTCTTTCTTTTTTCGTCTTCCAGAAACTCTGATACCTGCTAAGTATACTGAAGTGTTTAGGTAGCCTTAGTAGAAAGTAACTGAGGTACATAACATTTGATTGCTGTAAAATAATTATACATATGTTAATTTTAAAGTAGAAGTCTTATTCTTGGATAATGGTATGTCTTTTTTAGTACTGGTCAGAATATCAAGAAGAAAAGGTAAAAAGAAAACAATTGATTTCATTAAATTGTGTTTCCACTGCGCTTCTTGTTGGTCCTCATCAAGTTGGCTTTGTGGGAGCTGGTCACTGAGCCTGCAGTGGGCAGCAGCAGAGCATCATTCAGGGAGCACACATTGAAACAGATATCTTCTGTCATTAGCCACTTTTCCCAGTTAGCCTCAAAAACTTACCATGGTGCCACAGGCAGCTTCTTCCACTCCTTCAAATTGGCATGAGCTAAAACCCATTTGCCAGCCTAGGAGAGACCATGTCATGGCTCTGATACCAGAGACCTGTGTTTGAATCTCAATCCCGCCACAGTGAGGTAGAAACAGTCATCATCTAGAAGAGAAAACTGAGACTTAGAGGAGCTTGCCCAAACTCATAGAATGAAATGAATAGCAGAGCAGAACTTAACCCAATAGTATGCCTGCAGACCCCCTATGTGTACATAAAGTGATCCTTTACATATGTCCAGTTTTCCTCCACATGTTTTAGGTGTCCCATGAAATCACACAGATAGACTAAATAATTAAATCTTGCACACCACCTTCATGACTTTTATCATAGGCAGTTACCACCTGTTCCATTATATATTTAACATTTTTTTTTAAAGATAGCTTATCTTTACATCTGAGTTCAAAAACACATCAAGAATAGAGCTTCAAAGAAAGATTTGAAGTTAAAAACAGCTTTTTTTTCTAAAGAAGTCAACAGACTACATTAAGGTAAGAGTAATGAATATATGTCACGCAGGCTGCGGGAAAGCTTGGCGAACCACCTCTCTTCTGTGACGATGCTTACTGCACGGTTCCTAGCACAGAGCAGATAGTGAATATCCATACTTACTTACTAAGCAAAAGCTCAGTAAGCATTTCCTCTGTGCCAGACACAAAATCAGGCATGGGGGATAAGCTGGCAAACAGCACAGTCGTTGTCCTTGCCTTCAGGGGGGCTTCTATCCTAGTGGGGAACTGAGTGACTACTACAAGATTGAACACAGCACAGTGCCACTTGCTGCTAAATCACAAGCCCTTTGGAGGAGGGATCATTTCGTGCTCCTCTTTGTATACTTAGTTCTTGGCATGCCTCCTGACTCACAGTGAGTGTGCCATGCCTATTAAATGTATGAATCATCCCTGTCTTATAGTACAATACACCTTTTCAGTGATTAGAATACTAAATTATGCCTGATTCTGCCTATATTTGTATGGAATAAGTACTCACAAATTATTAGTCAATTCCTCCATTTTTACAAACTCATTACAACCATATATTTCACTTCTGAACATAATCCTGCTGCTTTCTCGTCACACAGGTTGGAGCTGGATGTTTCCCAATTCTAACCAGTGTCATTAGTTACAATCTGTCTCCTGATGAGGAAGATGGAGTAAATACTGATTTGATCCATTTTGTGTTGATCCTTGTTTATTTTGTTATCACAGAACTCATTTTCTTAGACATTGTCCAGATCTGGGACTATCTCAGTCTAACGCCCTTATTATAATGGCTATATTCTGAAAACTTGAAAAAAGACTCAAAAACCATATTTATTTATGGGTTTTCTGAGAAAGCAAAAAATTAACAGAGTACATAGTGCAAAAAAGGCAGATAGTAAAAAAAAAAAAGAAGTAAAGTTTGAGTGGAAAAAACCTCTTTTTGTGTGTGTGGACAGAATGACATTAATTTATAATCTAGAAACCTTCCATGCGTAGTTCTTGGAAATTCTGGAGAATGGGAGAAAAGTATAAAAAAAGGGCCAAATTCAGAATGTGACTCATTTCGTGGATCATCACAACTGTCTAGCACAATCCTGGTGTCTTCTTGTGTTTTCTTGTATCTCGTGTAAAGTCAAGAGGGAATGAAGAGCACTTTTGTCTGATGGGATAATTCCTCTATTTTAATGAGTAAATTGTATTAATGGTTAAAGGATATGGACTGCCTTCAGGTTCTAATGTTTTCATATAAACCTCTCAAGTAGACCTAAGTAAATATTTGTGATGAATTTGTCATATCAAGGGATGATACAATTTCTTTATGTATAAAAAGGTTGAGTAGAAAATGTAGGTAATATAATTTCTTGGAGAGCTAAACTAATTGTTAGTTAGTAGAGAGAAAGGCTTTCCAGAAAGGCTACCAGAGTTAGGTTTTTCCTATAGTTACCAGGTTTGATAGTACTTATAAATAATTACATTTTAAATTACTTTAAGATGCAAAGAAATATTGCAAAGTAGGCCTTCCTTTATGCTGATGTTTATTGAATGAAGGTTCATTTTAATTCTTTCAGGTGGTAGAGTACAGTATACCGGGAAAAGGCCCTCAAGTTCAGAATTAATCTTGATTCTCCACCACAAAGAGTATACATGTAACATCTGTTTCCTTGGGCTGTTTCCATGCTTCTGTGACAGAGACTACAGAGTACCAATTAAATTGATTTTTAAGTTTATAAACATACAAAAATGTGATTATAAGGTCAACATTAATATTTGCAACCTTAGCTATATCAAATAGGACTTGTAAAAATTTAAAAATGCAGTCTTAAAATTTAACTCTAGGTATGTAGATTTAACACCAAATTTGCCTCCATTGACAAGAGACTTTGTTAACTAAAGTATAGATCAGAAGGAATTTTCTAGGATGTGGCAGATAAAGTAAAAGAGATGACATATATGAATGAGAGGTTAAGAGACTCTGAGAATAAAATGGTAAGTAATATTTCTAATCAGATTTCCAGAGAGAATACAAAAAATGGTGGAGAGGCAATAATTCAAAAACATAAAGATTGAGAAGTTTCCGGAAATGTTGAAAGACACCATTTCACAGATACCTCAGTTTCCAGGAGACCAATAAATCTTAAACATGATATTTCATAAGAAAGCCATTTCTTTTAACCAACATAGTAAAAACTACCTAATACCAAAAATATAGAGAATACTTAGTGAGCAGCCTGAGATAAAAGTTAGCCTACTCTTGAAGAAACAGAATGTAAACTCACAGATGGTGTCTCAAGGGCACCACAACAAACCAGAGAATGGAGTGATAGTTTCAGAATGTTGAAAAATTGTAATGATAATTCAGAATTCAAGCCAGGGAAAATATATTTTCAAAATAAGGCTAAAATGAAGATATTTCAAACACAAAACACACAGGGGATGGGGGATGAAGGAGGGAGGGAAAGAGAGAAAAAAGGGAGAGAGAGATTCTGAGAGTCTATCACCAGTTTTTCACTAAAAGGAATTTTAAAGCAGGTTACTTTCACAGAAGAAAATTATTCCGCATGGAAGAACTGAGATACATGGAAGAATGACTATCATAGGAAGTGGTAAATTTGTAGGCAAACCTAAAATAACATTGACTGCATACATATAATACTATTGGGTTAAAAATAAAAAGAGATATAATTAAAATAAGAAGCAACAAATAACATGTTAGTCTATGAGTTGGGAAAGGAAAAGTGGAGCACTGTATTTTAAAGCTCTTGTATTATTTAGAAGGAAGATAAAAGTATTAGATTAAGTATGTGTTTTTGAATTTCTAGTGTAACTACTGAAAGAAAAAATAATAGAATAAAATATTCAAACTAGTATAAGTGAGATTAAAAGGTTTAATCAACTATAATGATATTATAACTTTAAATTAATATGTCACTAATAATACAGGCTCAAATTATATGAAGTAAAAATAAACAAGCACAAGTAAAAATAGACAGTTATAACATAATATTGAGAGATTTTAACACATACTTCTCTTGGTAATTGAGAGAATAAGTTGGGAAAAAAGTTAAGGATATAGAAGATTTAAATGAGATGATTAACAAAGGATATAATAGATAAATATAAAACACTACATCCAACAAATGTCAAATGTACACTCTTTTCAGATATACATGGAACATCATAAATATTGGGCATGCATTAGGCCATAAAACAGCAATAAAACTGAATGAACTAGTTACATCGATAACATGGGTCAATTTCAAAAACATAATATTGGGCAAAGAAGAACAAATATATACATGTAATACAATTTATATAATTTTAAAGACAATCAAAACATTTCATATGTAATGTTTAATTATATTTATATTTAAATAATTATATTTAATTATACATGGGTTGAGCTGTTTTGTAAGTCTGAAAATGAGAGTGGTGGATCAGTTTGAGAGGAGCTTCCAGGTAAGAGGCAGCATTCAGTTATTGGCCTTTTTATAATGTTTACGTGGGTGTTGATTTTATAATTATTCTTTATACCATTCATATGTGTTTTTATGGTGAAATTTACTATGCTAACTATTTTCAGCTGTACAATCCAGGGCATTAAATATATTCACAATGTTATGTAAGCATCACCATTGTCCAATTCCATAACTTCCCAAACAAAAACTCTGTGCCTATTAAATAATATCTCCCAATTCTCCCATCCCCTCACCTCCTGGAAACCTCTGATCTACCCTCCATATTTTTGAATTTGCCTTTTCTGGACATACAAGAAATCAGATAAAAAATTTTTAAAAGTTACCTGTAGTAGGGCAGAGATGGGAATGAGAAGGGTCGAGGATGAGAGTACGAATGAGTTTTTTCATATCATTTGATTATTTGTTTTGAATCACTAAATTTTCATCTTCTTAAAAAATTAAGAATGAATGGTTAAACAATAATTGAAATTGCATAGGGAGAATCTTAACTAAAAACATACTTAAGGACTAGGTTCTTGGAGAACTTCTTACCTACTAAAATTCTGGGGCAGAGATGTACCTACCCTGACTTGCTACTTGGAAAGTGCAAAGAGAGAAGGAGCAAACAAAAAAAGTCAGGAATTAATAGCTCGAAAATGTTCATGTCATATTACTTTATTTCTCCCACTTGACAATACATTTCTTGAGAGCAGGAATTTAAATCTTATTTATCTTTATATCTAGAAGCACAATGCCTGGTCAGTGCAAGCACAAAAAAATTGTGTTTCCTTATTAGCAATTAAATATATTTAGAAATAATGGGAATTAATAGAAAGGCTAAAAAATGGAAATCTTTTAGAAAATTCATCTCGTTTTCTCTTTTTTTTTTTTTAAAGTTTTTGTGATTCTGTTTTAGACCAGTAAGATAGTCTCAGAAAAGAGATTTGAGAAGTCTGTTGTTAGCCAAGTGTCACTGTCAGTTAATAGAAAGAGGTAGGTTCTTTAGAAAGACTTAAGAAGTTAAAAATGTATTGTGAAGTGACAGTCCCAGAAGCTGTGGGTCAGAGTGCATGGAGAACACTCAAGAATTTCCTCAAAATGCTTGGAAACTTTAAAATTGCTTGACAAAACTTAATCTAATATCTTTCTTGGATCATTTTGCTAACACAATCAATGAAAAAACAATACAAGTCCTTGAAATTATGCACATATTAGTGATATTAGACTGATGAGCATATTGATAAAAGAAGACTCAGTATGAGCTCATAAAGTGTTCGTTTTTGTAAACTTTCTGTTTCTCTTCATTATTTTACCACCCATCTCTCCATTGTTATAACTTTTGTGACCTTCATTTATTTTACTGCTAATCTTTCTGTCAGAATTTAAGATTCCTGGCTTTCTAAAAAAATTTTTATTATTTTTTAAATTAAATTTATTAGAGTAACATTAGTTAATAACATATATAAATATTAGGCATATGACTTTTTGTAATACCACATCTGTATGCTCTATTGTGTGTTCACTACCAGAAGTCTATCTCCTTCTATTGTCATGATTTGCCCCCTTCACCCTCTTTATCTTCTTAAAGTTTAATAATAAAATTAGTAGTTGTTGAAGGGAGGTCAGATTTAAGCATGACACAATCATTTGAATGTTTCATATACATTTAAAATTTCAGCAGATTGACTAACACTTAAAAATTCTTTTTATTTCTTGAGTTTAGTAATATAACTAAAAGGTTATATTCCTTAAGATCTTTTCTGCATTCTAGCTCCCTGTCACAGACCATAGCTGCCGACATGCCCCCCACCCCTCCTCCTTTAACTTCAGTCTTTAATGGGCATGCAGACATAGACATTATTTTAGAATGGAAGCTCTTAAATAATAAGGTTAATGGTTTTTGCTTGTTATTTTATGTTACTCTTTTGATGATTATGTGCACATAAACAAAGACTATCCAAATGAGAAAAAAAAAAGGCTATTTATTTATTAAGAGCTTGCTGTAGCAAAGAGAGTCAGTCACCATCACTTGCCTTTGTCAGAGACTCAGGACAGGGAGAAAGGGTGGATGCTTTAGTGTAGAAAAAAGAGAAGGCTTCAGATGTGCCTTGATCTGAGACTGTTGGCCTGGGGAGTGATAGGCAAGCTGACTAGAAGCTGGCATTCTTTGGGATTGATTAGAGAGTGTATATTTGGCTTTTTCTGGATGAACCTAATTTCCAAGAAGGGATGAAAATTAGAGAAGCTAGCAGTTGTTGATTAAGTCATGGCCATTAGAGGCTAATGCTATTGACGTTGTGGTTTGACTTCTGGACCGATTGCTGCAGAGGTCATGGGTCAGAATTCTATCATCATATAGAGTCTGTCGATTGTTTGCTTGTTTATTCATCTCTCAGTTTAGCACCAGAGTTTGTGGTTTAGGTTTCATTTGTATTTACAACACTTCCTCTTTGCTTTTATTCCCTAAGCTTTTATTTCCATTCCAATGCAAGGAAAAGGAAACACTAAGAAATAAAATTCTTTGCCCAAAGTCACCTGTTGACATTTAGGAGTTCTAGTCTCTAATCTCATGGTATTTTTGGTTTTATTTTAATACATGAAGTTATCTTTTAGTTTCTCTTTGTAATTTCTAAATGCAGGTGATTAGAGAATTTTAAATTCCTTTTGAATCATGTTTTCTGCCTTTGAATACATTTTAAAAAGAGTTTGCAGGACTGCCTGAGGAAGATGGTTTTCCCTAAGTGATTCTGATCAAGGTATCATTCCCAAATGTTGCTGCTTGTCAGAACAAACCAGAAAAGTTGTCTAAAATGCATACCCCAAGCCCACTGCAGAATTCATGCACCAGACTGTCGGGAGCGGGGTCCAGAGCTATTTTGTTGGTTTGCTTGTATGAGTACAAGAAGCTCCCAGGGTGATTTGTATGCCATCTGGAAAGTACTGGTCCTTGGGCTGGCATTGGGCCACCATTGAATCAGGAGTTAGACTACTACTTGTTGGTGAGACTGTCTTGTCACATCACTTATCCTTTTCTTTTCTTTTTTTTTTCTTTTTTTTCTTTTTTCTTTTTTTATAAATGTTGCCTTTGACAGTGTGCTCACATTCACATTTGTGTTTCTTGAGGTTTAGAAATTGTACAGCCTGGGAGTTTTCTGATTGACCGCTGTTATATCTTTTTCACTACGTGTGGAAGTGGGGATAGGCTAAAGAGGCCACGTTGATCAGACTGTGTTACTTTCAGCCTTAAATCCTTTGCCAAATTTCCTAAACCCATAACAAACAAGAGGAACAAGTCTTCCTGATGTTACAAAGTTCAAAAAAAGGCAGTGTTGCAGAATGCTTATGCAGGAGTATATGTAACATGTCACAGTTAATTTAATGAAGGGAGTTGCTATATCATTTTAACCATAGTGACTAAAATAGCTTTTGCTCTAAATTCTTTGAAGCCTGGCAGCACAAAGTGACAGAAAAAGTTTCAATACTGTGTCAGACAATAAGTCACCTGCTTCTTCCAGAGTTGTTCTTCACTGAATGTTAATTAGAATTCTTTTCCTGATACTCCTGACAGTTCCACACACACACAGCAGAAGGAAACCCAGCTAGGCAGGGACTCTGTCATGATATGGATTTACCCCTGGCACCATCCACTTCCAGGTCATCTGGACCTTCCAAAGTAATGCTATCAATAAGGAAACGCACCGCCTATGGGTATCATCCCTTCATGGCTTTCACAGGTTCATGGCTTTCACAGGTTCATGGTTTTCACAGGTTCCTGGAAACATCGTAAATCTTCTCAGGACAGCCGTGGTGACTTTACAGCACCCTAATGCTCAGACACTGGAGCCCCGAGCGAAGTTGTCAGCCAAGTACCTCTTCAGCTATTCAGCCAGCCAATACTCCTTTGGTATGGCTTCCTGTATTTATTTACTCATTCATTCATGCCATAAGCACCGCAAATTATGTCCCAGGAGTTTTCCCCCAGGCTGGATCCAGAAATACAACTGCGGCTTGGTCCAGTCTCAGAGAGCTCAGAGTGTAGCAAGAGGTTTGGGCTCAGACCTTGGTGCCGTGATATACGTGCTCTGTCTGATAAGAGGTGTGAATGACAAAGGCGCTATATAGCAGGCCTGACAAGCTCAGGGGAACATATGGCAGGCCTGACAAGCTCAGTGACTAAAAGGGATTGCACAAGATGGTCTCATCACAAATTCCTAACTGGGCAGGCCATGGCAGGTAGTCATGTCCCAGGCCTATTGCTTCCTTAGCAAAGGTCAACTTTACCTTAAGTGAGCTCTACCCATTGTTCTTATGATTCTAGGATAACATACCTTGGAAATGTCAGGGTGATTTTTTTTAGACCCCTCGAACACACACACAACTGAACACCAAAACACAAGACCACCAGAGCATGAGACAATGAGACCCCTCACTGCTATCTTGTTGAAGTGTACCCTCTCTATGTGCTATAAATATTAAATGTTAACTGTCTTGTACCCACCAATGTAAAAGAAGTATGTGTTTCTCCATCATGCTTTTTATCCATTCCTAGAGATTTCCTCACTTTGCTTTCTCCCACCTCCTTAATTTACCACCAATGACTTTCATGTAACCTTCCTTACGTTTTCTCATTTGGTTCTAAATGGATATAATTAACTGCAAAACTGCTGTTCTCTGGAGTATTTTCTCAATTCATTGAGATTTTGCTTCTGGGCATGTTCTCAAAATTTGGCTCAAGTAAATTCTTATAAAAATGTTCTGTAGGTTTGGGTATTCTTATGTCAACAGAAGTGACACTCAGGCATGCAGAAGCTAAAAGGCCTGGGCTTGGGCCTGGGCCTGGGCTTCCAAAGGTTGTAGGGATTCTCAATCACCATGTGACACCTGCTCTGTCTTCTTGGGCTCTGACGTGTGGTGCAAGGATTGTTTACTAATCATAGACTAAAATGACAAATTACGAAAATAGTTACCTGTGCTTTGTAAATTAGAGTGGATTCAGTCACTTATTGACACTTAGGTCCTGTTCTAAAAGATTTGCCTAAATTATCTTATTGGCATATAACTGGAGACATATACTGACACCTACAGTAAAGGCAAGGATACCAAGCTACCAAGAGAATAGGAACTACAGCGACTGTCAGACCAGTAATTCAAGCCAGGTTATTTGCTTCCAGTGCCTGAGATCTTACCACTCCACTGCCCGGATGTATGCTATTTTCCATGGGATCCAGACCTAGTAGCTTAATCTTTCATTCCAGGAACTCCACTGTCTTGTCCTATCTCTCTCCTCAGTGATCTTGAACTAACTTCCTACGCATTTCATCCTGCAGCCAAACTGAATTCAGCCCTTGTGAGATTGTGTCCTTCCTTTCTCAAGCTGGGTATGTTCCTCCAGGCTGCTCATGGAATTCTCTCTTTCATACTTAAACTTTGAATTTTCAAATTACACCTGTCTTTCAAAATTTGACTTTCTGTATTAGTATTCCTTTATGTGAACCATCCAACAGTTACAGTGTCCCTGAATAGACCTTAAGCATTTAAAATATGGGCATTAGGTTTTCCCTGTAAATCTTTGGATGAATTATGTTATATAAAGTAAGACGATTGAAGAAACATAGACATATTTTCTATAAAGCTGATGCAAATTAAGAACTGTCACATCAAGTTAAAAAGAAAAATCTCAAAAAATGTTTAAGCAAAGTAATTAAGCCATTTCAACTTGCACTCTACTGTGCTGTCATCTTTAGCACAGGATGTTAAATGTCATCTTTTCAAGCAATAGTGATCTTTGTTACCGGTGCGTGTTAGCATAGGTGGTTCAAGTTTTAACTGACATTTCTAAAAAAACTACATAAAAGTAACTGAAATTCTCAGTGTAACAATATTAAGTGTTGCCACAAGAAAAAATAATATATTTTTGAAAATTACCTTTTACAATGTCCTCTATCTCTGTACTTTTTAAGGTTGTGTTTCTTCTCTTAGGATTTTAAATTTCTTTAATATTTTAGATTGTTTTTACAACTTGAATTATTTTAGTGTTTTTAAAATGCTGATGGGTTAAAGCACCTATATTTCCACTTCATTTTAGAAAATTTGATTGATTTTGATTAATCATTTTAAAGGCTACTCTAAAGATAACATTTTATAGTTACTATTAGATGACAGGGAAAAGTATTCTTGAGGTCACAAAACATCTCAGTGGTTCTTTTTTTCCTCTTAT
The DNA here is from genome assembly GCA_028627145.1 of Eidolon dupreanum. NCBI lineage: Eukaryota > Metazoa > Chordata > Mammalia > Chiroptera > Pteropodidae > Eidolon > Eidolon dupreanum. The sequence goes on from CM053511.1 coordinate 39,485,102, forward strand.
GAATTATTCAAATGAATTAAATCCTGGCCAAGTTATTAATCACATTGTTAACATTTTTAGATGAAAATGTATGCCTCTAAGTACTCAAAATCCTACTCTCTGTCTAGCCATGTGGCTTTCGTGGGCAGTAAGAGCCAAGGTTAGGGCTTGAATACCAGCCTGACCACCTATCATTTGGATGACATGGCGGGCCAAATTGTCTTTCCCCCTCACTTTTCTCATCTGCAGAGTAGATAATAATCACAGTGATGGTGTGAAGCAGTGACTGCTATAGAGCAGCATTCAGAAAAAGTAGCTAATATCACTCTGTTCATATGTGTGTATGGAGTCCTTTTTTCTGATACAATATTTCTCTCTATTATAATAAATGCTATAATTGTTGAAGTGAAATTACCCAAATATACTAATTTTTCTTTAGACTTCTTTAGCATTTATTGAGTTTCATTTTTCCATAGGCTCAAATCATTTCGTTGTCTTACACAAGATCACAGCAAGCCTCATACCAGCGGCCTTTGTTTCTTCAAGTGGTAAAAATTGAGTGGATTTGTTTGTTTCATTCACTTGGGGTGGGGTTTAGGGCAGCTGGGGAGTGTGGCAGTCTCCTCTCTTGATCCAGGCTCCCTAGCATTACAGACAGAAGCCTGCCTGTGAGCATATGGAATTAAATAGGGTCAGAGGCAGTTGTCCAGGTCTTTTCTATTTGGATCATGCTGCTTTCCCTCACTTCACTTTACCATTATCACCAATTTCAGGGGCTCTAGAAACATGTTTCCTTTGTATAGACAGGGAAGTCCCATGACTGGATTGACCACACAATTAAAGAACCACAACCCCCAACCACTGGGGTGTTACTGACCCTAAAAGGTACAATACCTCTGCAGAATCCACTCAGTGAGATGCTCTGTTATATGCCATCAAAATAATGATTTAAAGTGAGGGTTGGTGAAATTTAAACTACAGTCCATAGTCTGTTTTGTGTTGTCCAAAGACCAAGAATCATTCTTTGATTTTAAAGAAAAACAAAGAAAAACAAATGAAGACTATGTGACAGAGACCATATATGGCCTTTGAAGTCTACCGTATTTGCTTTATGGCCTTTTACAAAAAAATCTTGCTGACCCCTAATTTAAAGTTTCTAAAACAAGCTAAAAATCAGTGCATTATTTTAATTTAAAATACTTCTAAGAAAATAAATTTTAAAAGTAAGAGGAGACACTGTGATACAGTAAAGAACTGAGGGTCCCCTGAGTGGACCTCATCCTGGTCCTGCCTCAAACTTGCCCCAGGTCTTGGGCCAAGGATGTCACCAATTCAGGCTGCAACCTACATACCACCAGCCAAGTCATCATTCTTTCCCCAGAAAACATCTTAAACAGCTGAAAACACTCCATTTTCAATTATTAACACACACGTTATTCCTAATTTCTTTTTAATTTCCTGATCTCCATCTAACCTGCTTTGCCCTAGGTTTCCTGAAATGTGTAACCACTCACTGCTCTATGCATTAAATTAATTGAATGCCAAGAATAAAGTGGGAAAACAACTTCTTCGTTCACATTCCTGATGTAATTTCTTTTCAAAGATTGCCCTTTCACACAAAGCATGTTTCTATACTTTGCACTGCAAATGAATTCTAATGACAAGAACAAGTACTTCATGGCAACTAGGGACAGATTCATTAGACCACACAGACTCTAGTCATAATATTGCTGGCTATTGCGTATTACAGAAAGACCAGGAATTTTGAAGGATATAGAAAATCTGCAGAGAGAATGATAAATAAGGAACTAAACTGTGATTTAATGAACAAAATCTATAACAAGAATAAGACAATTAAAATGAAGAAATACAATTTATTTTCTAAATGACACAGGAAAAATCTTCAAAACTTATTAACTCCATCTCATATTACTATTTGTAAAATACAGACTCTTTTCCCTGAATTTATCAAAATAAGTGCTCGTGTTTTATTTAACAATTGTGATGCAGAATGATGATATCTGCTTGTTTGTTTTTGTAGACTCACTTTCTGACTTACTGTGCTGTCATTTCTGTCCTCATGACTAACAGGTTGCAGTGTCTCATCTGATGAGGATAAGGCATTCTTTTCAGTTAGCTTGAAAAATTCCAGTTCGTTTTAAAATGTGACTTGGTTGGTTTGAACAATGTTGTCTCTCAGGAACTCAAGATTAATTTTTTTTAAAAAAATCAGATTTATTAAAGTGTAACTTATGTACATAAAATTAATTACATAAAATTCACATTTTATAAAAATAGACTTTATTTTTTAGAGCAGTACAGAGCATGTACCCTCTACCCCATCTTTCCCCACAGCCTCCTCCATTATCACCATCCCTAATCAGGGTGGTACATTTGTTATAATCAAACCCACATTGACACATCATTATTACCCAAAGTTTATATTTTATATTAGGGTTCACTCTTGGTGTTGTACATACTATTAGTTTGGACAAATGCATAATGTTATGTTTTCCTCATTGTGGTATCACACAGAATAGTTCATTGTCTTAAAAATCCTCCATGCTCCACCGATTTATTCTTTTCATCCCCTAACCAACCCCTGGCAACCACTGATCTTTTTACTGTAGTTTTGTCTTTTCCAGAATGTCAGAAATCACACAGTATGTAGTCTTTTCTGTTTGGCTTCTTTCACTTACTAATATGCATTTAAAGTTCTTTCATGTCTTTTCATGACTTGATAGTTCATTTCTTTTTTGCACTGAATACCAGTCTATTGTCTAGATGTGCCAAAATTTGCTTATCCATTTATTTACTGAAGAAAACCTTGGCTGCTTCCAATTTTCAGCAATTATAAACAAATCTGTGTGAAGGGTTTTGCATGGACCTAAGTTGAAATATTCGGTAAATATCCAGAAGCACAATTGCTGGTTCATATGGTAAGAATATGTTTAGATTTATAAGAACTGCTAAACTGCCTTCCAAAGTGACTGTACCATTTAGCATTCTCATCAGCAATGAATGAGAATTGCTCCATGTTCTCATCAGCATTTAGTGTGTAAGTGTCTTGAATTTTGTTCATTCTGAAAGATGCATAGTGGTACGTCATTGTTGTTTAATATACATTTCTCTGATGACATATGACGTGGAACATCTTTTAATGTGTTTATTTTCCATCTGTATATTTTCTTTGGTGAGGTGTCAGGTCAGTTTTTAATTGGACTGCTTGTTTTCTGATTATTGTGTTTTAAGATTTTTTTGTATATTTTGGATAATAGTCCATTATCAGATATGTTTTTTTGCAATTTTTTTCTTCCAGCTTTTTTTTTTTTTGGTCTTTTTTTGTCTTTCACAGAGCAAAAAGTTATAATTTTAACAAAGTTCAACTTATCAATTCTTTCATGGATCATAACTTTAGTGTTGTATCTAAAAAGTTATCATCAAACCAAAAGTCATTTAGATTCTCTCCTACATTGTCTTCTAGGATTTCTATAGTTTTGCATTCATATTTGGGTCTATGCTCCATTTTGAATCAATTTTTGTGTAAGGTGTAATGTCTGTATTTAGATTTATTTCTTGTAACATTTACTGAAAGGACTCTCTCTTCTAAATTTACTGTTTTGGGGTATACAATTTGATGGATTTTGACAAATGTATTTAGTCATGTAAACACCACAACAGCTAAAATATAAAATATTCCTATCATCCCAAAAAATTTCTGGTGTAACTTTAGAGTCAATTTCTTCCCCCAGCTTCCAGCTCCTGACAAACACTGATCTATTTCTGTCCCCATAATTTTGCCATTTTGTGATATCTTACAAATAAAATCATACCATATAAAGCCTTCTGTATTTATTTCTTTTACCTAGCATAATGCTTTTGAGATTCATTCATATTGTTACATGTATTAAAGTTATTTGTTTTTACTGTTGAATGTTATACCATTATATAAATGTATCACAATTTGTTTATCCATATACCAGCTAACAGACATTTGAGTTGTTTTCAGTTTGAGACTGAAAACATAAATAAAATTGTTATGAACAGCTATGCATAGGTCTTTGTGTGGCATCAGTTCCCATTTCTCTTGGGTATATGTCCCGGGGAGGAATTGTTTGGTCACATGACAAGTGTATATATAAATTATAAGAAAATGCCAAACTGTTTTCAAATGTGGCTCTATCATTTTTCAGTCCCACTGGCTGTATATGAGAGTTCAACTACTCCACCTTCCCACGAACACTTGGTACTTTCTATCAGTTTTTAAATTTTAGTCATTCTTGTGTGCATAGTGCCATCCAATCAGGTTTTAATTTGCATTTCCCTGATGATTAATGATATTAAAATCTTTTCAAGTGTTTTTACATCTCTATCTCTTCTTTAGTGGTGTTTGTTCAAATATTATCTTTTTTATTCCATTAGGTTAAGAGTCATTTAAAATACATTTAAAATAAGAGTCATTTTCCCAAAATTGATCAAGAACAGGATGTACTTATCTCTCTACCTCCAAATTTCTTGTGAATTTAAAGTGAAAAATACTCTTCCTTCCCTCCACCCTTTTTTTTTTTAAATCAAGAGAAGAGAGAAAGGGCTTCTTGTCTCTGTGCCCATGAGGCCACTTTTGAATTCATTCTTTACTCAGTTTTCCTATGTGAGTAGGGTGGATACACCCAACTGGGGTGATAGAATGACATTCCCTATTGGTCAAGTCTGGCTTCCCATTTTGGTCCACACATTGGTTATATTTTTTTACTTCCTTTCATGTAGGCAGTAAAAGACTTAGCCTAGAGCCTACCTTCTAGAAACAGGTCTGGCCTCACCTTTGTCAATACCTGCTCTCATGGTTCCACAATGAGGTTGATTATCTATGCAGCCAGCTCAAGCAGGTCTGTACCATAGACAAAGGGCCCATAGGTGAGTCCCATGTTTATATCTTATGCTGACAACAGAGCTAAGGCATGTTTTACATTAGTCTTACTGAGTATATAAAGTTTATATTTTGATGCCCATCTGATGCCTGTCTTCTCAGTTTATTTGGAACACATGGGTGTAAACTGTATTGCTGGATCCTGTTGGTCTCAAGACACAGTTCTAAATGCATGCACTATATATGGAGTGTCTTCCTCCCTCCTCTCTTTTCTGTTGGTTCTGTAAATATTTACCAAGTACTTACCATGTGCCAAATATGGAAGCATTAGAGCTTTTTAAGTTAATGTGACTAAACTGGAAGATTGAAATATACTTATATGAGGGAAGGAGAAGAAAAATCTATATTACACAGTTTTCTCAGAGCATCCTTCTTTATCTGTGCTGCATCTATCTCTTTTTCTCTGCCTTTGAGTAAAACTAGAAAATTTTATTCAAACTTACATCTCTTTAATGTTTAGTCTATGCTACTTCTCAAAATGTATCCTTCACAAAAAGCAATCAAAGCTATTTAATATAGAAATAATTTTATCCAGAATATTTTACTAGTGATAGAACTTTATGTTTGCAAACATAACCATTAGATTTTAAGGTCTAATAGAAGCCACACTTTTTTTGTTTCATATACAGTAGCTAGCTCATTGTTGGCACTGTAGTTATGTATGCTTTGTAAAAAAAAATCAAGTTTTGAATGATTTTCCACAATTAGAAATTAAAAATCTTTCTAACTGAATACTTAAAATTTTCTAAATTATGTTTTTAACTTGAAAAGTAAAGTTGGAATCCATTTCAATTTGTGATGTGCTATGTCTCACCTTCAAAATTTTTCAAGTTTGTAAGTCTCTTAAATTAGAAGAATGATAAATCATTATGTCTGGAAGCCCTTGATGCTGACATTCAACAACATTTATACCTGTCAAGCAGAGATGGATTGTACAATTTAAGACAGTTGAAGACTTTGCAGAAGATCAAGATTGTAAGGGAACACAGGTTGTTTGTGGTTCAAAAGGAAGAAATCATAATCTCCCCACTTTTCATCAGTCGGCACCAAACAAGGTGTTCTTCCTTAAGCTACCAGTGAATTCCTTGGAAGCCACAAAGAGATATTCTTTGTATATTTAATTGTGGAAATCTAACAGAAAGAGAGAGACTGTTGATAAGAAGAGGTTTGGTATACTTTAAATTCAGGCAGTTTCTATATCTTCTATGAATTTTAAAATTAAAACTTAGCAGGAAAGTGTGTGTGTGTGTGTGTGTGTGTGTGTGTGTGTGTGTGTTAACTTGATAGCACATCTGATAGACTATTTTATAGAGCAGATGGTCGACAACATATCATTTACTTGGCCTTGCTTCAGGATCTATGTGTCATCCTCTTGGAACTGTACCTGATTATCTTCCCATGGCTGCTGTCTCCTCATTCATCGGATATCAGCTCTATGTTGCCTGCACACAGAGGGTTTTACTGGCCATTTTCAGTTGCCCCATTCCTCTTGTTCTCTGCTCAAGTTCACTTCTTATCCCATTACCCTGCCATATGTTCTACATAGAACTTAACATCCTCTAAGATAGTATGTATTTACTTCATTTGTTTATTGGCTATCTAACCCACTGTGAAATGTACTCCAGAAGGGCAGTGATACTGTTCTGTTTTTCAGAGAATCCTCAGAACCTACATGAGTGTCTGGAACACAGTAGGGTCCCATAAATGCATGATTAAGGATTGAATACTAGGTTACCAGCAATTGGAACTAATCAGACTAGAAAGGTGCCCCTTTTCCAACTGGGGTATCTTTATCTTTAAATTGTGGGTATGTTTAACATGAGTCTAATATTTTAGAAAAAAAAAATGAGGTTAAATGTTTCCATGGCTAAAAGTATAAAGTAACAGACACTGGTAGAGCCCTCATCCTGAAACTTCTGCCATTCTATGCCTGCTACTGCTAACCACCAGTCCCTGCTGAAATAGATGACCAAGTCTAAATAACAGAAGCTCTGCTGCATATATGACCTTGATATCTTCTGTTGTGGCCAGAAAAGCCTTTTTCACTTCTGGGAGAGTATATGTAGTTGACAGTGAAGGGCTGCAGTATGAAAGTGCCTTGGCTCAGAGTGGTGTAGAAGCTCCTCTTGTCCAGTTATTATTGCAAAACCTGCTTTCTCAGGTATGTCCCACTCCCATGTTTAATTGTACCCAAGTGAGTAATTGAGAGTAAGATAAGTTCCTCTCTCAGGGTGTGAGGACACTAATAAATGAATGAGGGTTATCTCCTGGTCTGTTTATCATATAAAAAGTGTGAAGTCTGAGAATTTCATGAAACAGAATAGACAGAAAACATGATTAGATTTCCTCAGCCTTATGCCTGTCTGGTCAGAAGTGTCTACTTCAGTTCTATACCCGTGGACTCTTCTTCAGGGGGAGATATTTCAGCAAACTGTGATCATTTAATTTACTTTTGGCTTCATGTTGTATTTACTTTACATTTATACTTTGATAAGTAACTCACGGACTACTTAGAAATATAATTCTATACTCATTGGTCGAGATCTATGAAAAGAAGAGATAATTTTCATCCTTGTATCTACATGATCTTGCCAAAACATTATTCTCAAAGTGGTCATGTTTTTTATTTTGAAGTTTTACCCCTTGAATGACTTGTAATGTTTTATCAATTTTTAAATACTATACAATAATCAGAACAGCAGGGTACAACATTAAGAAGTTGATGTTTTATTGAAAACATCCTACTTAGAAGAAATTGACTGCATATGCTACATTGCCACTAGTGTTTTTTTGCAGCCTTTATCAATAAAGATTTTATGAGAATTAAAACAGTCCATTCTGGAGAAAACTGGGAGCACTCAGCATATCATGGTTTTTTATTGGGGGATGATAACTGTGTCATGAAGAACAGAACAATATTAACTCAGATGGGGAGTAAATTGCTCACATGATAGAATAGCCCTAAGACAGTATAAATTAGAAGGAAAATTGGATAAATTTTTTGGAAGCTCAATTATAAAATAAAAGTTTGATGTATTCTGAATGGTAAGGAGGAAAAACGTAAAAAAGTAATGAAACAATTAACAACTAGCTAGAGGCCAAAACTATAATGAATTTAACTAAAATAGTAAAGCATTAAAAATCTGTTTATCTAAGAATATCTTGTTAGTGAGTAGGAGGGAAGCTTGGTTGCAAATGTATCTCTGTCATACATGTATGCAGTGCAAATTACCAAGTAAGTGAAAACCATAATTTTGGGAAGCCAAGTTAAAATAAAAGGGCAAAAAGGTATTTTGACAGCAATTCAAGCCATTGACTACAATGAAATATTCTTTTAAATGGCTTCCAGGTATTTTTCAATGTTTGAATGCAATGTGTGTGAAAGAGGAAAATATATCTAGGAAGACATGGCTGTTTAAAATCTCTTTTATTAATTAGAACTGGAAGACAGGAGATGATGGTTAGAATGCAAGATGCTCTCCACCATGAGTAAGATAATTTGCAAGATTTATTATCTTCTTAAACCAAGAGATTTCCAATACATTTTTTTTTCTGAAAGATCCACTGTGATATTGAGACATAGCTAATTCTAACGCTGTGAAAAACAAAGACTTTAATGGTTCTGTTGAAGGCATGCTAAATAGCCAGGGGAAGAATGTATGATTCCCATGAACCCATGTTTGCATTTAAATAAAAATCACATTCATGGGAGAGAATAAAAATCATCCAGTCTTTGAAAGGCTTCCCAGTCTTCATTACTCTATTTATACCCATGTACGAGTTTGTAAAGTCACTTTTTTCTATTTCCAGTCTGTATTATAAAAGCTACTCTGATATTTTTATATTTTCTCCTTAAATTTTCCTTAAATTTTCAAAACACTTTTAATCTTTTTGAGTGATGAAATTCCTATTAACAAAGCATATAATCTCCAATTAGAGAAAAGTTATCTGTTCTCTAGTTAGAATTTTCCCGATATTGAGTGAGCTCCAGAAATCTTAATATGTGCTGGTTCAACCGTCTCCACAACCAAGCAGACTGGCTAGGTAGAGTGAAGCAATGAACAAACATTTACCTCATTCTTTGTTAGGGAATTATGTATTCTTCCTAAAACTCACCAAGGTGGTAGAAAAAAGAATGATATTCTGATCTCAGCTCTATAACTTGTTAGTCTTGAGTAAATCGTATTCTCTCCTCAAGAACATAATATATTTTATTTTTGAATTCTTGATCTCATCATGAGAACAGGTGCATCTCTCTCTGGATGTAGCTAATAACACTACTAGTTGTCAATCAGAGGCTACAATAACTGTTCCCCTTTTGAGTGCAGATGGTTAATATTTATTTTACTTTCAGCTTCACTCTTAATTGCAAACACTTTTGTAATATCAAAATGCAGGGATGCTTACTAGGTAGCTTAAATTAAACTGGTTTATTGAGGATGGGAATTCTGAAAACATATTTTCTAAAGACTTATGACCACTTTATGTTACAATCACAATGGAGTCACCATGGGCAAGATAGAGTAAGATGAAGCTCTCTGTATCTTAGAGATGCTCAAACATCTATTTATTCTTTTTAAATAATGGGCTAAAAAGGAGAGATCCAACTGTATGTAATACATATAAATGTATATTTAATCATAATTATATGATTAATAATAGCTTGTTAATTATGTAACACATGGATTATTGGCAAAATTATAAAAGCAGACTCTAAAGTGTTTGATAATGTTTTACACAAAAGTGAGCAAAATAATTCTAAAAGTGATCGTTAACACTTAGATCACACTAATAGGATTTCTGGTCTTGAAATTATAGAGGTTAGGGAGGGTTTTAAGTATATTGCATACTTAACTCCAAATATATATAATTGAAGATTTATTAAAGAGAGATCTTACTGTAGCTAGTTAGAAAAACTTGTCCAGTATTTGGCCACATGACCAGATCATTTAGGAAATATCTGGTATCAATGGATCCACCACTACTATCCTGGAGACTCTTTCTCTTCCAGGTAAACATGTTGACATTGAGCCACAGGTGACATGAATAATGATAGTTCAGAGACATTTGGAGCACTATGTTCCAGAGGCAGCAAAAACAATTGAACTGATTACAGAAATTTGTGAATCTTCCTGAGAGTTGTGATGGCATCTCTGCTAACCAGCTGTGCAATTTTTCAAAATCCAAGATGCATCAGAACATTTTTGTAAAGGGAAAACAAAAGCAGTTTATGGTAAATTCTTGCTCAACACTTGTGTCCAGTTTATGTCTGAAAACCTGGACCATCTTTAATAATAGTTCAGCTTTGCACTGGTTTCTTTCCTGCAACGTAAGATTCAAAGTGTCCAGATGGCTTGTTGTAAGAAACTTAAATCTTGTGAACCACTTAATGTCTAACAAATTGGCTTTCTCAGAGCTTTTAATTTTTTAGAAAAAGTACTTAATTGGATAAAATAGTTAAATATATCTCTTCAACAAGTTTCTACAATCTGTATACAAGCAATAACAACAATAGAAACAATAACAATCACCACAAAGAATAACCACTGTACTCTCCTCAACTTCTTTTAAAGTATCATATAAACTAACAAAGGTTAATGGTATAACATCAAAAAGCATTAAAAGGATGTATTTTTTGCCAGCATCATGTGACAGGCAAAAGCTTCAGGCCTAACACCTTTGGTTAAATCCACAGAAAATGAACATACAATCTTCTCTTTGACTTGAATGATTCACTTACGCTATCCTTTTTATTTTTTCATTCTTGGTGAGTTACCTTTAATAATGCCCCAAATTTATAAAAGAAAAACTTAGTAGAATTTAATTCAAAGAGCTCAAAATAATATTATTTAGTTGTACTCAGTTTTGCAAATATTAACCACCCTAAGTCCTCTAGTTTGAAACTAGCAGCAGACAGTTTTCTAATAATAGTTAATAGTAGCATGTTAGCTAATCATTCTTCCTCACAAATGTTTAATACTATACCCAACTGCAAGTTGCAAGCTTCCAGAGCATGTTGCTCACAAAAACACATGGAAAACCACAGATCTTCTTTCTTCTCTTGATTTGCTAGTCTAATAAATATTTTTAAAGGTTAACCAATTACTAAATCAATAAATTAATTATGTTAAAATACGTTTAATCACATGCAATCAACTACTGATGTGAACTGTAACTTTATGCAGGCTGCAGTAGACATACAGGTTGACTCTTAGTAGGCTAAGGGTGTCATATAGGTCAGGATGTGAATACTAATTCTCCTATTTATAACTGAGCCCTAATTTCCTCATTTGGAAGATAGGCTTAATAATACTTAGTTTGGAATTTTTGGTCAAGATGGCAGCATAGGTAAACACTATGCTTTCCTCTTCTCATGGCCACATCAAAGTTACTACTAAACTACAGAACAACTGTCATTGAGAATCACCTGAAGTCTAGCTGAACAGAAGCTCTACAACTAAGAACATATAGAAGCCACCTCGAGACTAGTAGGAGGGGCAGAGATGTGGAACCGACTGGTCCCACAACTATATGTAGTGATTAAATATCTAGAGGGAAACATGAACAGCAGAGGTCGCCCCTGAGGAGTGAGGGGTCCCAGCGCCATACCAGGCTTCCAGCTCAAGGTTCCTTTGCTGAGAAGTCCCTACAACTTCTGAGTATGAAAACCAGCTGAAATTGTGGCTGAGTGAGACAGAGGGTGCCTAGAGTTCCAGGATTTTTCTTAAAGGGCCAGTGCATGGACTTACTCACTCTGAGCTCCATCACTAGGGCAGCAGTTTGAAAAGTACCAGGTACACACAGGGAAGAACTGAATTGCCTGGCTTCAGGATGAGGACTGGAGGAGCAGCTTTCTGAAGAAGTGCTGGTAGAAGCCGTTGTTCCTTTGTTGATCCCTCCTCACTTCCAGCAAGCAGATGCAGGCGCCTGCCATATCTGATCTCCATCAATCTGGCTACCACAGGTGGCCTGGCCCCCTGGTGTTTTTCTGAAGCCCTGTTCCACCTGAATTTCAGACCCACCCCAATTTCAGGCCCACCTAAATTTCAGTGGCTTTTCCACACAAATGACTTGCTTTGGCTCATGCTGAAGACTTTTCTAAAATCTCCTAAAGTTTCACAAAACGAAAACAAGCAGCATCTGGCCTCAGTTGCCTTGTACCTCTTGCTCAGCAGCCCCAGGCCTCGCACTAGTGGCAGCCAGCCTTGGTTTATGGCATCTCGAGGCTTGTTGGCTCATGCCAGGTTGCCACAGGCTTTGATTGAACTTGGCCTGCAGTGGAGTTTCACCCAGAAGGCTCTGGGGCTGACATACCCAGTGACCAACTTCTGACAAGCTGAGCACCACCTGGTGCTGCATCCAAGGGGCCAACTGGGCAGGCACTAAAGACCTGCTAAAGTGAATCCTTCTCATAAGATTAGCCCCTAAACAACAGCTTCTCCACTATAGTCACTGGTCAGTCCTCACAACAAATCAGCCTGAGGGTCTATCCCTTCCATTGACATGCAGATAACAACAAAGCCTCAACTATGACAGGTGAGCACACACAACCCATACAAAGCACACATCTGGAGCTCCCAGCTCAGGTGTCCAAGGAGATGGAGCCTCTGGGCCTCACAGAATACCTAATACATAAGGCCACTCAGCTAAGACATAGAACCCTTAATATATAGAAACAAACACAGGGAGGCAGCAAAAATGGGGAGACAAGGAAACATCTCAAGATAAAGAACAGAACAAAACTCCAGAAAAAGAACTAAAGAAAATGAAGACAAGCAATCTACCGGATGCTGAGTTCAAAACACTGGTTATTAGGATGCTCAATGAACTTAGAGGAAGAGTAGATGAACTCAGTGAAAACTTCAACAAAGAGATAGAAAACATAAAAAAGGATATGAAAAACATAAAAGGGAATCAGTCAGAAATGAAGAATACAATATCTGATATAAAGAACACATTAAAAGAATTTAACAGTAAATAAGATAAAGCAGAGGACTGAATCGACAATTTAGAATGCAGTGTAGCAGAAAACAATCATAACAGCAACAAGAAAAAAGAACTCCCCTAAATAAGGATAGTCTAAGGGACTTCTGGCACAATATCAAGCATAAAAACATTCACACCATAGAGGTACCAGAAGGAGAAGAGAGAGAACAAGGAATTGTAAACCTATTTGAAGGAAAAATGATGGAAAAATTTCATAAATGGCAAAGAAAATAGACATACAAGTCCAGGAAGTACAGAAAGTCCCAAACAAAATGAACACAGAGAAGCCCACCCAATAAAGAAAAAGAGAGAATCCTAAAAGCAGCAAGAGTAAAACGGTTAGTTACCTTTACAGCTCCCTCAGGACTGTCAGCTGAATTCTCAACAGAAACATTGCAGGCCAGAAAGGATTGTTAGTAAATATTCAAAGTGATGCAAAGTCAGGACCTACAACCAAGATTACTCTACCCAGCAAAGCTATCATTTAGAATCAAAGGACAGATAAAGAGTATCCAAGACAAGAAAAAGCTAAAGCAGTTCATCAGCACCAAGACAGTATTACAAGAGATATTAGGGGAATATCTTGAAGAATAATAAGCAGAAGAAGAAGAGGGAGGAGGAAGAGGAGAAGATAAATTTTAAAAGATGAATAAATAGCAATAACTATATATCTATCAATGATTACTTTGATGAAAATGAATTAAATACTCCAATCAAAAGATAGAGTGATCGAATAAATAATAAAACAAGACCTTTACATATGCTGCCTACAAGAGACCCATATTAGATTGAAAGACCCACATAGACTAAAAATAAACATGAAAATAGAAATAAAAACAAAAAATTTAGAATAGCAATACCTATATCAAACAAAATAGACTTTAAAACAACGGCTATAACAAGAAACAAAGAAGAACACAGTAATCCCACTTCTGGGTATTTAACTAAAGAAACCCAACACACTCTTTTGAAGGGATATATGCATCCATATGTTTATTGCAGCATTATTTACAATAGCCAAGATATGGAGGCAGTGTGGGATTCTATCAATGGATCAATGAATAAAGAAGAGGTGGTACACATATACAATGAAATACTTTTCAACCACAAGAAAAGAATGAAGTCTTGCCATCTGCAATAACATGGATGGACCTAAAGGGTATTGGGCTGAGTGAAGTAGGTCAGACAAAGACAAATGCCATATGATTTTACTGACATGTGGAATCTAAAGAACAAAATAGGCAAAAGAAAAACAAACTCAAAGATACAGAGAACATTTTTTTAGTTGCCAGATAGGAGGGGGTTAGGGATGAAAAAGGGATTAAGAAATACAAATTGTTAGTTACAAAATAGTCATGGGGATATAAAGTATAGCATAAGAAATATAGTCAATAATATTGTAATAACTACGTATGGTGTTAGATGGGTACTCGATTGATCAGGGTGATTATTTCATAAGTTATATAAATGACCAAGCACTATGTTTTACTGCCGAAAGTAATCTAATATTGTAATTTAATATTGTAATAAAAAATTTGTTTAAATAACTATTTAGTTTGCAGGGTAATTTTGAGAAACAAATGAGGCCTAGTTCTAATTATTTAACAAATAACTGTTACATAGTATGGTACTCCAACAATTGAAGCTATTGATATAATTAAGTCTCTACTGTCTGTTAATGGGTTCACTTTTTTCCATACTCTAGTGTAGATTACATCCTGCATGTGTGAGACAAGTACATTTGATTCAGGTATGAGGTCTCACCAGCCCTTGAAGTCTTCTCAAATAGAAAAAAACATATAAAACATGAGGAGAATTTGGACTGTGGGTTTTCTCTTATCAGAGAGACAGGGGCCTAGTCAAAGTATTCTATGCAGAGAGAAAAGACTAAAATATTTTATCAGGTAAAAATTATGAGGACAAGAAACAGTGTTAACTAGTCTTTAAAAACACATCAACAGAGCATTAAATTTATTATTTTTTCCTCCTCTTCATATATACTTTTGTGATATTTTATAATATTTATAATATTTTTATAATCACTTTGAAAATACGGTACTTTTCAATGTTAATAATGGGTCAAAGTTCAATTTTCACCCAATTCCAATAGTGTAAAATCCCACATTCCTTACTATTAAGAGATAATATATATTACTCAACAGTATAAGTACTGTTGTTAAAATTTTTTATTTAATTCTTTGTGCCTAGGTTGAAGATATGTGATAAATATTTATTATAATTCAATGATGAGTATTTTATTATCAAGAGTCTTTACATAATTTTTTATATGTTGAGGTTTCTAAAATACATTAAAAGGAGTGCCTAATTATGATATTTGTCTAAACTTGAGAACATTTTAAAACAGAGTTTAAAAAAGTAAAATATATTGCCAGTTCTTTCAATCTGCTATGATATGGATAAAATTAATTGTTAAAATGTATTAAGAAATTAGACTATTCCAGGGATTATGTGTATTTTTTTCCTGGTATCAAATTAGGCTACACATGTACTGATCTGAATGGTGAAATAAAAATGGGAAAATTAGTTCTATTTTTTTTAGAGAATTCTATTTAAAACCTGTTGCTTTCAGTTTATACTTTTCATCTTCATGCTCATTTCTCCAAATGATGTTTTTTTTTCATTTATTTCAATCACAAATATCAACGAATCTCTGTATTCCTTTTTCCTGACTACCCTCTTTCTATTTTTGTAACAAAATATCTTTTTTGAGTATCCTTTACAAGTTTACAAAACATTCTCACATAAATTACAATTTTTAAACCTGAAAATAACTCTGATATGCTAATATTAAAAATTAGTGTAACTAAATAAAAGAGAAAACTCTAACTCAGAAAGGTGAAGGCCTGTCAAAGGTCATATAGTTTATGAAAGTTTGGTTTGGAACCAAAATTATGGATTCTTAATTATCAGCAGAGAATTTTCTCTTTAGGAATTTTAATCTGACACCAATCAGAAATTAACACATTCTGGTAATATTTGGTCCCCTTTCTCCCAATTTTCCAACTCCTTTGATTAGACTCTACCCTAACAAATATATAAGGCAATAAAAAGGACTCATCTATGCTTTCTTTTTCCCACAGATAGTCAGTGTAAAATAATGGTTAAAAGTACAGATTCTGGAGCAAGGCTACAAAGATGTGAATCCTGATACTACCCTATAAGCTCCATGATCTTAAACAAGTGCTTGACTGGTCAGTGCCTCAGCTTCCTTATCTGAAAAGCTGGGATAATGATGGTGCTTATGAAGATGGAGTAAATGACTTAAAACTAGCAAAATACCTAAAATTGTTCATAGCATGACAGTAAGCATCATACATGTGTTGTTAAACAAACGGTATCATTTCTCACTTCCAGTGATTCCCTTTAAAATAAAATTGTACTCTCATCTGTCTACAAAACTATTATTTTGAAAGCCATTAATGAATATTGGCTACCAAATTCTATTATAACTATTCCAGTCTTTAACTTCTTATTTTTCTCTGAACAATTCCAACAAGTCCTATAGAGCACACATTTTTTCAAGGAACATTTTCTTTAGTAGACACTACTTTTTTACTCAATTTTTATATTCTCTTGCTTCTTTTTCTACATTTCTGGCATCTCCTCAGACTTTGTGCTTGTCTCTCAGCTGTAGGCATTCCTCTTGGTTAATTTTTGTATTGTCTTGGATCTCCCACTCTCACCTCCAGAGAAATGAGACCAGATCTGTATGATTGACACAAACTTCATTTTTTTTCTAAGATTTCTAGCTGCCTATTGGGAAGATTTAAATTGATATTCTGCCAATAATTTGAACCTACCATATATATTTATCATCTATCTGTCTGTCTGTCCTATCTATCATTATCTATCTATCTATCACCTATCTATCTATCTATCTATCTATCTATCTATCTATCTATCTATCATCTATCTATCTACCTATCTAATCTATGTATTTATCTAATCTTTGCATTACAGATTTGTTTTTCCTCAAGTCTTCTTTACATTTATAAATTGTATGAACACTTACAGATTTTCATTCTGGTTTTTTTACTTTTATTTCTAAAAGTAAAGAACTTGAATTTAGTACAGTTTAATACCCCTTGCAACATTAAAATTTAGTGAGTCTATGCATTAATAAAAAAGAGAATGTGTAATTTAGAAAGAATTATGGAATCATAGTATTTCTGTTTATGAATTCTTGAAATCAGTGATAAATAGAAACATCTTTAATACAACATGAGAAAAGAAAGACATTACACACAGAGAGCAAAGATAAGAATGACATCAGACTTTTTTCTTGAACAATGCAAGCAAAAGGACAGTGAATCACCATCTTTAAAGTACTGAAAAGGAAATCAAACTTGTCAATGTAGAATTCTATACCAGGTAAAAAATACCTTTTAAAATGAAAATGAAATAAAGACTTGGATACACAAAAGATGAAAGAATTTGTTACCAGCAGACCTGCAGTACAAGAAATATTAAAGAAAATTCTTCACAAAGAAAAAATGATATCATCTGGAAATATAGATCTATACAGAAATGAGGAGCATGGAAAGTATCAATATGTGAATAAATATAACCATGATATTGTGTCTAAAGAAGCTTTTAAATAACATAAGATTAATAACATTTTACACTGAAGACAACTTATTAAATAAAACAAATCATTATTTTTCTTAGGATCATGAGTGGTGAAAAATCAAGCCTGTTTCTTTCATGATAAAAGATTTTTGAACACTAAACCGAGCACTGAAACAGATTTTGTTTAATTTCACTTTTAATCTCAATGGTATTTTATTTTCCTGATGGCATTCATCTTATACTTAAGATTTCTTTTTATACTTACTCTCCTAGTTTCTTATTCATACTTGTCTATCTTTTCTCCCTGGATTCTAATTTTTCCTTTGCCTTCTGTCTCAGTCTTTTCATTTATTATTCCCACCTTCAGTTTTCTCATTCCGTCTGTCCTCAAGTCTTCCTTTTATGTAGAATAAAAATTTAGAAACCAATTTATCTTCTTTGCCTAAAACTGGTCATAAATCCAGTAAATGTAAGAAGATTGAGTGGTAGCTTAGATATTTTTTAAAGAGTAGAATATAAAATGCAATGTTGACCATTTAACACGTATTTATTGAGTACCTACAATTTACTATTCTAGGTATTTAGGATACTTTAGTGAATAAAATAAAACATCATAAGTTTATTTAAATTTAGTTATTCAAGTTATAAGTTTAAGTTATTTAATTTCCATGCCCTCTTTCATCTTATATTCTAGTGGGAGGAGACAGACAATAAATAATAAACATGATAAATTATATTTTTACATTAAAAGATGACATACATTATGGAAAAAAATAAAGCAGGGAAAACTAGATGATGGTGGGAGGCAAAAGTTGGAACAGTAAATGAGGGGGTCAAGTCATGCTTCATTGAAAAAGTGAGATTAGAATGAAGATTTGAAGGTAGTTTCATGCAAAGAGACAGTTAGACAAGAGCCATAGACCATAAAACAAGAACATGTCAGGAGAGTTCAAAGAACATCAAGAAAACCAAGATAACTACAGAAGAGTGATTTGGGGAGAGATCCATGGGATAGGAAGTCAGAGAAGTTATGGGAACCTGATAATGTAGGGCTTTATAAGTCACTGATAAGACTTAATTTTATCTGAGTATTATGGGAGCCATTGCCAAGTGGTGAGCAAAGAAGTAACATGATCTGACATGTTTTAAAAGGACTAGTGTGACTACTAAACTGAAAATAAATTTTAGGAGATAAGAGAGCAAGAGTAGAAATAGGTAAATCTTTTATAGTCATTTAGGCAAGATTTACTGATGGCTTAGATGACATGGTGGAGGAAAAGGTGGTAAGAAGTGATTTGATTCTTGATATATTTCAAGGGTAAATTTAACGAAACTGGTTAATTGACTATATGTCAAGTGTGAGAGGAAGAGGGAGGCCAATAATGCCAAGAATAATTTTCACAACTGGACATACAGAGTTGTCTTCAACCTGATATGGGGAAGATTTTGAGTTAATTGTGAGATTTTTCTTAGGTGTACAAGTGGAGATACTGAGTGGATAACCCAATACAAGAGTCAACAATTCAGAGAAAGCCAAGCTGGCGATCGATATATTTGGAAGTTTTCAACATATAGATGTTATAAAAACCAGAGACTGGTGTCACTAAATGTGGATGGAGAGCAGAAGATATCCAAGAACCAAACCCTAGAAATCTCTACCATTAAAAGTTTAGAGAGAAGGATAAGCTATACCAAGAAGACCAAAGAGGAACAACCAGTAAGATCACTTCGCTCACATTTCCATGTTTAATCTTTGCAAACAGTATTTAAGCCATGTGTGAAAAACAACCCTCCTCCCAGTTTCATATGGGACAAATGCTCCCTCAATCTGGAGACGTGTAGCTTTGATGGCACCACCCAATGTGTTCCCTGGAATTGTGGATATGCTTTCTTCACTGTAGCACACTGTGAGGGCAATCACCTAACCCTTTGAGTCAAAACTTCATCAAAAATGGAGATAATAATTCTACCACATAGTGTTAATAAAAGGATTAAGTCAGTCAATGAATTAAAGTATGCCAACTGCATATAAGAGTAATCACTCTATTAGTCAATATATCTTTCTCAAGGCACCTTACTAGATGCTGAGGATTTGAAACTGGAACAATTAGCTCCTTCCCCTCATGTTGCATATGTCCTCTTCAGAAAGACTAAAGGTAAACAAACAGAAAATTGAAAGTACTATCAAGAAAACAAATAAAGGGCTGAGAAAGAATACAGTGAAGGGAAGGTGCTTTTCAAAAGAAGGTCTGAAAAGTTGAAATATGAAGGATGAGGAGAGATCAAATAGAACTAGGGGCAGGAACATGCAAGGCAGGATAAGTTTTGAAAGGCTGTCAATTTTAAGCCTGACTTTCTCAGTCAACTCAACAAAATCAGCTGAGTGTTTCCCTAAATTTTACCTTTCACTGAATCTGCTGTTTGTCTTTTCTTTCTTGAGTTTGTTATGTTCATTCTGCTGTAGCTCCTTCCACTTCTCTCAGCAATTATCATTTTCTGCTTCCTTCCTACCTTTCCTTCTTCATTCTAGACTCTGAATAAGCCAGACTAGGACAATACACATGACTGATGAGTGGTGATTTTTTTTATAAAAGTTGTTATTAGCATGGCTTCTTGACTTATTTCAGATGAGGGGAAGGGATTTGGAAGATGGTGGACTTATTCAGGAATGTATTGGAAGAGTTAACTGCCTGGGATTCTGCATAAAGCTGTCTATGGATTCTATGGGCTGTGCCCTATGCCAGATACCTTTGCATACACCTTCTTATTTAATTTTCATAGCCATCCAATAAAATAATATTAATAACAGTTTCAACATGAAGAAATTGTGGGATGAAATAATTAAGTTACTTGTCCTAAATCATACGGCTATTAAGTGGCAGAAGAAGGACTTTAATACATGGTGATTTGATGGTCTCCTGCTATTCAGGTAACTGTGGTTTATTTATTTGTACTTGGATATTCTTGTAGCAGGTGAAGGATCTGTGAACCATAGGGAAATGCAATGAGTATTAAATCAATTGAAATCCTCTATCTATTGACCGCTTTTGAGTTTTTGGTGACAAAATAATAATAATAATGCTAAATGTACTATGTTGCAGACATTGTTATAATCATACCATTAAATTTGTTTAATCTTTGACGTAAGGTATATTATTATCTCCATTTTTTAGGTTGACAAACTGACACTCAGGTTGCCCATGCTTACAATGCTTATTATGGTAGTAGAATTTTAATTCTGACAGTCTGACTACATAGACAAAGAAGCTACATGGGTTTCGTGCTTATAGGGAGAATGTTCTGCTGTCATAATCAAGGAAAATATTTTATTGAGTTTTCACTGGGTCTACTGCATCTCTTCATATTGTTTTTTAAAAGGAAATACCTAGATTAATATGTGTGTGTGTAAAATTATAATAATTATTTAGTGATCGCAATAAAAAATTGTTCTTTTTATTTTTTTCAGAGTTTGTACATTTTTTTTCTTAATAGAGAAAATTAACCATTTAGCTTGCATCATTTGAATTGTCTATTTTAAGTGAAAACCTGTAATTCTTTTAAGTATCTTATTTCTGAAAGAGAGTTGATTCTTGAGGGAAGCTGTATATTGTTCATTTGCAGATGATAATTATAGGACATGATGGGGAGGGTAATGGAACAAGGTTGTATTCGAACATGATAACAGTTAAGGAGTCTAAAGATACTGTCACTGAGTGTGTAATTCCCACTTGGAACTGAGTTTCTAAAACGAAGGCTATCATGAAATTGGTAAGAACATGAAAGACCATGTACTGCTAATAGGTAGTTGTTGGATCCTATTTAGAGACTCCTCCACAGACCTGATCTTACCTCTGCACCACTACGTAAATTGCCCCTAAAAAAACTGAACAAGAAGAAAAATTACAATTTTTAGTTATACATATGTACTGTTCCATAAATTTACTCCTCACGTAAATGTGGGAAATTATTATTATCCAGATTATACAAATGATTTGAAGCAAAGGTCCTACTGCAGCCAGAGGCAGCTTGGGAAAGCACACACCCTAAGCCCAAAGGACAACATGGGTCATTAGTTGACAAATACCATGATGGAAAGCTGAAGAATGTAGTTAATATCTTTTTTTTTTTCCCAGCTGGTATAAAGAAATCTCCTAAAAATCACATTAAAAGCTCAATAAGGTTTGATGATTAAGATAATAAACAAAAGAAATTAATTTTATACTGAGATAGACTGACTATTCTGTAATCTAATAGACTGCCTATCATAGAGGATGAACTACCTGACATGCTCTATCTACTTTGGGTGATTAACAATGCACCATTACACTAAAGTCTTCCAAAGCAGGAAGCCAACTGCAATTTTAATCTTCTTTAAACCAAGAGTCATTAAGTTCGTCTTACTGCAGAACCCTCTTTAACCTTAGAATTTCTATTAACTTCTCAAAGGATGAATTTAGGCATAAATGTATAAGGAAAACAGTGTGGGGCATTAGTAGTCAGACTGAATTCATTCATTCTTCGTTCATTCATTCATTCAGAGCAACAATTTATTGAATGTCTACTGTGGATCAAGTATAGTACTTTGGGGAGTATGAAGAATGAAGATGGCATAGCCCCAGGTTTCATGCGACATATTAAAGTGGACAAGATCATGGAGGAAAAAGTACATGTCAATTATAATTATGAGAGAAAGTGCTAAGTGAGCAGTAAATTCATTAATTTTTTTCAATAAACAATTACTATATGCCCACTTTTTTTTTGGTTTATAAGTCTTTAATCAAATATTATTTTCTTTAGTCTTCATAGCAATCCAACAAGAAAACATTTACCTTCTCTAGTTTCCTTAAGGAAAGGGACCATTTATGCACCTGGCACATAGTAGACACAAATGCTTTTTAAAATGAGGAAAAATAATCCAGAAGTACAATCTCTAAAGCTATTAAACACCGAATAAGACATAGCTTTGGGATAAAGATACTTACTCTGGAACATTAAATATTCTCATTTATAATCTATGTCATTTAACAAAAGACTTTAGTTCGATTAAAATAAAATCAGGTGATATATTGTCCATGAATTAGTAGCTAAGAACTTGAAATGAGATGAAGTTTGTTGCTTTATGAGATACCAAGTAGTCTAGTGGAAAGGATATCGGATTTGTGTCCATTCTGCTTTAGCACCTGGGAACACATTGAACAAAAGGGTTAAAGTCTTCAGTCTAATGGAGTTTATACTCCAGTAGAGGTGGGAGACAAAAATAATTAGCAAGTTAACAAATAAAATAAATTTTTTGTGAATTTTTATTTTTCAATTAGAGTTGACATTCTATATTATTTTAAATTAGTTTCAGGTGTATAGCACAGTGGTTAGACATTTATATAATTTATGAAGTGTTTCCCCTCAGTCTGATACCCACCTGGCACTATATACAATTACATTATTGACTACATTCCTATGCTGTACTTCACATTCCCATGACTATTTTGGAACTACGAATTTGTGCTTCTTAATCCCTTCACATTTTGCACACAGTCCCCCAACACTCCTCCCATGAGGCAATCACCAATTTTTTCCCTAACTCTGAGTCTGTTGCTGTGTTGTTTGTTCTTTTATATTGTTCTTTAGATTCCACATATAAGTGAAAGCATATGGTATTTTTTTTCTGTCTGACTTATTTAACTCAGCATAATACATTCTAAGTCCATCCATGTCATTGTAGATGATAAGATTTCATTATTTTTATGGCTGAGTAATATTCCATTGTATATATGTACCACACCTTTATTCCCAATCATCTATTGATGGGCACTTAGGTTGCGTCCATATCTTGGATATTGTAAATAGTGCTACAGTGACCATAGGGGTATACATATCTTTTAGAATTAATGTTTTGTTTTTTTTGGAGGGATAAATATCCAGAAGTAGAATGGCTGGGTCACAAGGTAGTTCTATTTTTAATTTTTTGAGAAAACTCCAAACTGTTTTCCATAGTGGCTATGCCAATTTTCAATCCCACTAACAATGCATGAGGGTTCCCTTTTCTCCACACCTTGCCAATACTTGTTGTTTGTTGATTTATTGATGATAGCCATTCCAACAGGTGTAAGGTAATATATCATTGTGGTTTTAATTCGCATTTCTCTAATGATTAGTGACATTGAGCATCTTTTTAAATGTCTATTGGCATTTTTATGTCCTCTTTTTTAAAAATTTATTTATTTTAATTATTTTCAAGTATATAGTACATTGGTTAGGCATTGATATAGTTTATAAAACAATCCCCCCAACTGCTCCCTCCCTTCCTTGACTCTCCACCTAGCCAAAGTATTAATGCAAACTGCATTCCCTATGTTGCGCTCCCCATCCCCATGACCATCCATTAGCTACTAATTTGTACTTCTTTAACCTATGACCCCATTCTACCAGCTCACCAAACTCCCCTCTCCTCTGTCCATCACCAAATTGTCCATTACATTTGTGAATCTGTTTTTGGTTAGTTTGTTCTTTTTATTCCTTAGATTCCACATATAAGCGAAATCATACAGTATTTATTTTTCTCTGTCTGACTTAAATAACTTCTGTGTCCATCAAAGTAATATCTTTTTTCATTTCATTTTAGTCTGTGTGTGTCTTTTAATCTTAAGTGAGTCTCTTATAGGCAGCATATGTAGGAGTCGTGTTATCTTATCCATTCAGCCACTCTCTCTTTTGGTTGGGACACTTAATTCTTTTCCATTTAAGGTACTTATTGATAAGAATGTAGTTGTTACCATTCTTTATTCCTGTTTTTGATTCATGTTTTTTCTTCTTAAAGAAGTCCCTCCAACATTTCTTGTAATATTGGCTTGGTGGTGACAAATTTCTTTAGCTTATTTTTGTCTGGGAAGCTCTTCATTTGTCCTTTGACTCTAAATGATAGCTTTGTTGGATAAAGCACTCTTGGTTGTAGATCCTAGGTCTTCATCACGTTGAATATTTTGTGCCAAGCCCTTCTGTCCTGCATAATTTCATTTGAGAAATCAGCTGCCAGTTTTATGGGTGTTCCCTTATAGGTAACTATATGTTTTTCTCTTGCTGCTTTTAAGATTCTCCTTTTATTTAATCTTTGGCATTTTAATTATGATGTGTATTGGTGTGGGCCTCTTTGGATCCCTGATTTTTGGGTTTCTCTGAGCTTCCTGAGGTTTTATGTCCATTTCCTTCACTAGGTTAGGGAAGTTTTCCATCATTATTTCTTCAAAAAGCTTTTCAGCATCGGACGGATATTTGGACCCTTACTAATGTCCCATATGCTCCTTAAATTATTTTTATAGTCTTGGCATTTTATCTCTTGCCATTCTGATTGAGTGTCCTTAGTTTTCCCATCCTCTAGATAGGGCATTTGATCCTCTTCTTTATTCACTTCGTTTATTCTTTTGTTTATGCTATTTAATATACTTCTCATCTCAGATAATGTGTTCTTCATTTCAGACTGGTCCCCTTTTATAATTTTCATTTCCATTTTTATGTTTTTTTTTTCTTTTTATCACTTTGTTGAAGTTCTCACTGAATTTATCTATGCTTCCTAAAAGTTCATTGTGAGGATATACCTGGATGTGGCTTGGGTGGGGCCACAAGTTGGAGGAGGCAGGGTTTCCAGAAATCTTCTGGGTGGAGCGACCTCTGTTATCCAGTTTGATGACATCATGGCTATGGCAGTGCTGTGTTTGACGCATTGGGAGAGGGAGGGCTCAACAGGGAACAATGAATACTGCTGGCACTCTGTACAGGCAAGTCTTGCCTTGGCCCTCAGTCCGACAATGTCTCCCTATAAGTCCCTGGTGCCCCCTGTGCACAGATAAATTGGCACTAGTGCTCAGAGCGAGCAGATTCATCAACGTGAAAATCCACTTGTGGCCCATTTAAGAGGCGTCTGCTGCCACCTCTGCCGCAGTCTCCGTCTCACTCAGCCGCTCTAGACCAGGCAGCTCCATGTCCTCTCCCCATTCTACCTTCTGTCATTGAAGGATAATTTCTTGGATTTCTCTCTATTTGTACAGCTTGTTCATCAAGATCCCAGGTGATTTTTTCTTGCTGCTGCTCCCTGTTTCCATTACAATTTTAATTTGGTTGCCAGAGGGATGAACAAAGCCTCTATCATCTACGCCATTTTTTCCCCCTGTAAGTCCTCTTTGAAGTAATGCCTATTCAGGTCTTCTGTCCATTTTTTAATTAGATTTTTGTGTGTGTGTGCATTGTGGTGTATGCATTTTGTATAAATTCTGGATAGTAACCTTTTAACAGAAGTATTTTGGGCAAATATCTTCTTCCATTCAGTGGATTGACTTTTTGTTTTGTTGATGGTGTCCTTTTCTGGGTAATAACTTTTTAGTTTGATGTAGGCCCATTTGTTTGTTATACTTTTGTTTGTTTGTTTGTTTGCCTGAGGAAATGTATCAGAAAAAATATTACTAAAAGCAATGTCAGAGAGTTTATTGCCTATGGTTTTTTCTAGGAATATTATGGTTTTGAGTTTTACATTTAAGTCTTTAATCCATTTTGAGTTTATTCTTGTGTATTGTGTAAGAAGGTGGTCCAGTTTCATTTTTTTCCATGTATCTTTCCAGTTTTCCCCAAATCATTTAGTGAATAGATGGCTTTTGCCCCATTGTATATTTTTGACTTTGCCATAAATTAAATGACCATGAAGGTATGGGTTTATTTCTGGGCTTTCTATTCTGTCCCATTGACCTATGTGTCTGTTTTTATGCCAGTATCATGTTATTTTGATTACTATGGCCTTGTAGTAAGTTTGATATCAAGTAGCATAATACTTCAAACTTTGTTATTCTTTCTCAAGTTTGCTATGACTATTCAGGGTCTTTTATGGTTCCATATATATTTTAGTATTATTTGTTCTAGTTCTGTAAAATATGCCATTTTGGTGATGTTAATTCTTCCTATCAATGAACACAGTATGTGTTTCAATATATTTGTATATTTCTTCAACTTCTTTCTTCAATGACTTACAATTTTCTGAGTACAGGTTTTTTCCTTCCCTTATATTTATTCATAAGTATTTTTTTTTAATTTTTATTATGATGACATCTATTAACGAAATTCAGTTTCAGGCGTATGATTTAGTAAGGCATATATATATTGCATTGTGTGTTCACCACCCATAGTTAATTTCTTTCTGTCACCACATATCCCCATCTACTTTCCCCCTCTCCCCTACTCCCCTATCTTCTGGTAACCACTAGTCTATTGTCCATGTCCATAATTCTCTTTCCTGTTCCTTTGTTGCTTTAGGTTTATATCCCACATATAGGTGATATCATGTGATTTTCAACTTTGTCTGTCTGGCTTATTTTGCTTAGCATGATTATCTTAAGATCCATCTATGTTGTCGCAAATGGCAATATTTCATCTCTTCTTATGGCTGAGTAATATTTCATTGTATATATGTACCACAGCTTCCTTATCCAGTCATCTATAGTAGGATACTTCAGTTGCTTTCATGTCCTGGCCACTGTGAATAGTGCTGCTATGACCATTGGTGTGCAAATATCTTTTCAGATATATGTTTTCAAGTCTTTTGGGTCAATATCCAGTAGAGGGATTGCTGGATCATGTGGTACATCCATTCTTAGTTTTCTGAGGAACCTCCACACTATTTTGCATAGTGGCCGTACCAATTTGCAGTCCCACCAGCTGTGTATGAGGGTTCCTTTTTCTATGGATTCTCTCTAACAATTGTTATTTCTTGTCCTGATGATAACAGCTATTCTGGCAGGTGTGAGATGGTATCTTATTGTGGTTTTGATTTGCATTTCCCTAAAAGCTAGTGATATTGAGGATCCTTTCATATGTTTTTGGCCATTTGTATGTGTTCTTGGGAGATGTGTCTGTTCAGGTCCTCTGCCCATTTTTTAGTTGTTGTTATTGTTCTTGTTGTTGTTTGTTATTGAGTTCTTTGTATATTTTGGTTATTAGGACTCATTTAGGCATTGCTTGCAAATGTATTTTCCCATTCAGGTGGTTTTCTCTTTACCTTGTTTGTTTCTTTTGCTGTACAGAAGCTTTTTTGTTTGATGTATTATTTTTTAGATGTAATTGTCAATGTTGTTTTTTCTTTAATTTTTCTTTCTGATAGTTCATTATTGGTATATAAAAATTCAGTCTTTGTCAGGTGGCCTTATGTAGAGGTGCCCTGTGTGGCCCAGTGGCACAGTATCACAGATCACTTGCATTAGGTGCTCCAGGTGTGTCTTTTGTAAGGATTTTGTGTTGTAGTTGAGTCCTCCTGTTGTAGTTGAACCTTGATTGCTTTGACACATCAGTGAGTGGGATTGACTCGGCTGACTGGCTGTGAGAATTGACAATGCCCACAGTATATAAGCTGCTGCATGGGGGTTAACCCTAGCAGGCTCTCCTGCCTGTTAAGATCACCTTTTGAGTATGCTGCTTGTGAAGCTAATAAGGTGTTGCTCTGTTTTTTTCTCATCCAGCCTCCAAGTGTGGTAGTCCTGGGGCCTCTTGGGATGGGCTCCTAAGATTAGCCACTACCTGGTAGAAATTACAAGGCTGTCCTTAGTTGGTCACTGCTTGTGCTGGATCTAGAGGCACGTGGGAGGGGCAACATAGTGAACCAAGGCCAGATGCCACCAGTACCAGGCCTCAGGGAGCTCAGCAAAAGGCCCAGGGCAGCCCAAGGCTTGAGGCTGCCTGTTGGCTGACTGTAAGCCCCAGCAGCTGAAAGAGCCTTGGGTAGTACAGGAGATGGGTGCAGTGAGGTCCTACGGAGTCAACAGGGTTGGGCAAGTTATGTTTCCTAGGTTAGTGCAGATTCAAATTCGGTGCCAGTGCTGAGCCTGTGGCCACTCACAAAAGTTTCAGATCACACCAAGGCCAGCCACTGCCCTCATTGAGCCTGTAGACCACCAAGATTTATTTTAAAACTAAGGTTGCTAGGGTTGGGGCTAGTTTCCCGCCACCAAAGTTGACTCCAATGGTGCATGAGCTGAAGCCCATTGATCACTGCTGAGAGCTCTGGGTGAGGCTGGTTGCCCAGCCACCAAAATGCTTCTAGCAATGTGTGAGTTGGGTGGGGCAGGGACTCTGGGAATCACTAGGGTGGAGCAAGCCGAATTCACCAGACCAATCCAGATTCAGATTTGGTTGTATGAAGGGAGGGCTCAACACAGGCAAGATGGTGCCCACCTATAGACTGCATAGGACGAGAGCTCAACTAAGGGACAATGGAGGCTGTCCCTCCAGCCCTCACCCTGAAGGCATACAACTCAGTCTTTTTCTGTATGTCTCTGGCACCTCTTGAGCTGCTGCCCCTCTGCCGGAACCCAGGGTGATTGCCTGTAAGTGAGTGACTATGTGCATGCACCCTTCAAGGGGTCACCTGGGTTTCCAGCTGATTTCCATCTCACCTGGACAATTAGAGTCTCTGCTGATTTTCACAGCCTCTTTCCAGCACAGGAACTCTGGCCTGTGGAGCCCTGGTGTGGAGCTGGGCCCCCTTGCTTCTCTGAGGTGGGGACCTCTGCTGCTCGGCTATTCCTTCCCATGCTCAACTGCCAAATGTGCACGTGGAGCCAGCCTGTTTTGTGTCTCTGCCACTCATCAGCCTCAGTGTGGCCTCTTCCTTATATCTTTAGTTAAAGAAGTTCTGTTCAGCTAGTCTTCAGCTAGCTCTCTAGGTTGATTGTTCTATAATTTTGTTGTAATTTTAATGTGGTCATTAAACAGGAGGAGGCAAACAGCATTTACCTAATCTGACATCTTGACCAGAACTCTAAAATAATTTCTGATAATATGTGCTATGAAGAAGATTTAACAAGATAGGATAAAGAATAACTAAGGTCTGTGACTATTTCAGGTAGACTATGTGAGACTCATCTTGAAGTTAGGAGGAACTTTCTTATGTAATTTTTTTATTGTTAAAATAATATATCCTCATTTTAAGAAAATTTAGAAAGCATAGAAATGTTTTTAAAACTTGCATTTCATGGCTAAATACACAAATATTTACTTAATCATTCTGTCATTAATGTAGGCATCTCTGCATTCTTAAAAATTAATCATTTTTATTTGTTTAGAACAGTTTTAGTTCACAGAAAAAAATTAAAGTACAGAGAGTTCTCACATGCTTCCTATCTTCCACATGCACTATCTCCCCCAGTATCAACACCTGTAACCACAGTAGTACATTTGCTACAATCAGTGAACCTACATAACATATAATTGTCATCCACAGTCCATAGTTTACATTAGGATTCACCCTTGTTACACATTCTATGGGTTTGGACAAATGTATATTGCTATGTATCCACTATTGTAGTATAGTTTCACTGTTCAAAAACTCTTCTGTGCTCTATTTATTCCTTGCACTCCCATAATTCCTAGCAATCAGTGTCCTTTTTAATATTGCTATAGTTTTACCTTTGCCAGAATGTCGTATAGTTACAATCATATAGTATGTAGCCATTTCAGATTGGCTTCTTTTGCTTCATAATATGCATTTAAGTTTCCTCCATATATTTTGATGGTTTGGTAGCTCATTTCTTTGTAGAGCTGAGAAATTGTCTGAATATACCACAGTGAATTACCCACTCACCTTACTTGACATCTTAGTTGTTTCCAAGTTTTGGCAATTATCAACAAAGCTTCTATAAACATCCATGTGCAGGCTTTTGTGGAGAACCAGGTTTTCAATTGATTTAGGTAAATACCAAAGAATATAAATGCTAAATTGTATGATAAGAGTTTTGTTTTGAGGAACTGCCAAACTGTCTTCCGAAGTGGCTGAACCATTTCGCATTCTCACTAGGAACAGTTCCTGTTTCTCAGTGTTTTTGGATTTTGGCTATCCTAATAGGTGTATAGTGGCATCTCATTGTTATTTTAATTTACAATTCTTTAATGACATATGATGCTAAACACTTTTTCATATACTTCTTGCCATCCATATATATTCTTTGATGAAGTGTCTGTTGAGGTCTTTGGTTCATTTTTAAAACAGATTGTTTGTTTTCTTATTGTTGAGTTTTAAGAGTCTTTGTGTATTTGGATGATAGTTCTTTATCAGATGTATCTTTTATAAATATTTTATCTAGATCTATAGCTTTTCTTATTCTCTTGACATTGTCTTTCACAAAGCAGAAAATTAAAAAAAAATTTAAGGAAGCCTAACTTATCAATTATATATTTCATGAATCTGGACTTTCTTGTTGTATATAAAAAGTCATTACCATACCCATGATCATCCACATTTTCTTCTACGTTATCTTCTAGGAGTTTTATACTCTCACATTTTACATTTAAGTCTATGGTCTATTGTGAGTTAATTTTTGGGAAAGGTATTAGTTGTGTGTCTAGATTCAAGTTTTTACATGTGGATGTCCAGTTATTTCAGTATCATTTGTTGAAAAAAAGTACCTTTGACTGTATGTTGGTCTACTTCTGGGCTTTAAATTCTTTTCCATTGATCTGTTTGTTCTTTCACCAATAGAACACTGTCTTGATTACAGTAGTTTTACAGCAAGTCTTGAAGTTGGGTATTTCAGTCCTACAACTTTGTTCTTCTCCTTCAATATTGCGTTGGCTGTTCTGGGTCTTTTGTCTCTCCATAAAAACTTTAGAATCAGATTGTCAATATCCACAAAATAACTTGCTGGGATTAGGATTAGGATTATGTTGAATCTATATATCAAGATAGAAAGAATTGAAATTTGAAAATATTGAGTCTTTCTGTTCATGAATATAGAATATTTCTCCATCAACTTAATTTTTTTGTAGTTTTCCTCATATAGATCTTATATATATTTTGTCGAAAGTACATCTAAATATTACATTTTGGGGCATGCTAATATAAATGATAATGTTTTTAATTTAAAATTCCAGTTGTTAATTGCTGGCATATAAAAAAAAAGTTGACTTTTGTATATTAACTTTTTATGCAACAGCTGTGGTATTAATCACTGATTAGTTTCAAAAGGTTTTTTCTATTAATTCTTTTGGATTTTCTGCACAAATGATTATGTCACCTTAGAACAAAGACAGTTTATTTTTTCATCCTCATTGTATATAATTGTTTTCCTTTTTTTTTTTTTTGTCTTAATGCATTACTAGAACTTCTATAAGATATTGAAAAGGAGTAGTGAGAAGAGAAATCCTTACCCTGTACCTAATTTTAGTGGGAAAGCTTCAGGATTCTTATCATTATGTATGGTGCTGGCTGTAAGTTTTATATTGATGTTTTTTATCAAGTTGAGATGGTTCCCCGATCCTTAGTTTACTGAGAATTTTTATCACAAATGGGTGTTTTTCTGCATCTTTTGATATGACTATGGAATATTTCTTTAGCCTGTTGCTGTGTTGAATTACATTAATTGATTTCCAATATATCCTGGCTTTGCATAACTGGAAAAGTCCAACTTGGTTATGATGTGTAATTCTTTTTATACATTGCTGTATTTACTAATATTTTGTTGAGGATTTTCTCATCTATATCCTCAAGAAATATTAATATGTAGGTTTTTTCCAATGATGTCTTTATCTGATTTTGATTTTAGAGTAATACTAGCCTCATAGAATGTATTAAGGAATATCACTCATATTTTGATAAGTTATATTTTTATTTTCATTTAGTTCAAAATTTTATTTTTCTCTTGAGGTTTATTCTTTGACTTATGTTATTTGAAAGTGTGTTCTTTAATCTTTAAGTATTTCGAGATTTTCCATATAACTTCGATTTCTAGTTAAATGCTATTGTGTTCTGAGAGCAGATATTGCATGATTTTTATTCTTTTAAATTTGTTAAAGTGTGTTAATTACCAGAACGTGGTCTATCTTGGTGAATGTTTCATGTCAGCATCAAACAAATGTGTCAATTGCCATTGTTGGATATAGACCCACAGACCCACATTCACTCAGAATGAGACAATTTAGACACAACTATTAATCTGGTGTGTACATCTTTGAGATGTGGGATGAAACTGAAGTACCCAGAGAAAACACACACAACATGCGGAGACTCTGCAAACGCCACACAGTGACTCTAGCTGGTAATGGAAAATTTTTTTTTCATTTATGTTATAATGCTGTATGTGTCTATTTAGAGCAGGAACTGCATATGTGTCTTTATTTAGAGCAGGTTTTTTTGTGTGTGAGTGTGGAAAACATGTTGTTGAGTCTTGTTTCCTTTATGTGCTATGATAATCTCTGTCTTTTAATTGATGTACTTAGATCATTGATATTTAAGGTGATTATCGATAAATTTGGATTAATACTACAATATTTGTTATTGTTTTCTATTTGTTGCTATTGTTCTTCGATTCTATTTTTGTCTTCTACCTTTTTTTGCTTTTTGAAGTTTTAACTCAAAATTTCTTATAATTTAGTTTTTCCCTTTCTTAAAAAACTTATTTTACTGGTTGTCCTAGAATTTGCAACATATATTTACATCTAATCCAAGTCCACTTTCAAATAACACTATACTGCTTCACAGGTAGTTCAAGTACTTTATACAAACAAAATAATTCTAATATATCCCTCCCATCCTTTCTATCATTGTTGTCATTCATTTCACTGATACATAAGCAAATACCTATTTATATATTCATATATAAAAGCATACTTAATCAAATACATTGTTGCTATTATTATTTTGAACAAATTGTTACATTAGATCAATTAAGAATATGAAAAATGAAAGCTTTTATTTTACTTTCACTTTTCCTTGTATGAGGGTTTTACTTTAGGTCTAAATTTATCACCCATATCATTTTTTTCTTTCTGAAAACTTTTTTTAACATTTCTTGCAAGGCAGGTCTACTGACATCAAATTCCCTCAATTTTTAGATGTCTGAAAAATACTTTTTTCACCTCAACTTAAAAAAAAAAATTTCAGGGTATAGAGTTCTAGGTTGGTGAGTTTTTTTTTTCTCTCTCAATACTTCAAATATTTTGTTCCATTCTCTTCTTGCTTGAATACTTTTTGTGGAAAAGTTTCATGGAATACTTACTTTTGCTCTTCTATAAGTAAGATGTGTTTTTCCAATGATTTCTTTCAAGATTTTTTAAATCTTTAGTTTACAGAAGTTTAAATATGATATCCCTTAGTATAGTATTTTTTTGGTGCATTTATCCTGCTTTGTCTCTGAGTTTCTTGGATTGGTGATGGGTGGTGTCTAGCATTAATTTGAGAAATTTTCAATCATTATTGCTTCAAATACTTCTTCTATTTTATATTTTCTTTTTTTTTCTTCTTCTAGTATAAGCACTAAAGGTTTAAGTACACTAAACCTTTTTTAGTTGTCCCACGGTTCTTGAACTTTCTGCTATGTATTTTCCAGTCTCTTCTCTTTAATTTTCAATTTTAGAAGTTTCTATTGATACATCTTCAAGCTTTGAGATATTTTTACAGCTAAGTCAGGCTACTACTAAGCTTATCAAAGGCATTTTTCATTTTTGTTACAATATTTTTATTCTCTAGCATTTCTTTTTTATTCTTTCTTAAAATTTTTATTTCTGCTTATATTATTTATCTGTTCTTGCATGCTGTCTACTTTTTCCATTAAAGCCATTAAGATTTTAACTATAGTTTTTTTTTTTTAAATCCCTGCTCTGATATTTCGAAGATTCTTGCCATATTTGACTCTGCTATGAGGCTCATCAATCTGTTTCAAACTGGTTTTTTTTCCTGCTTTTTAGTATGCTTTGTAATTTTTGTTAAAAAGTGAACATAATGTACTGGATAAACAGAATTTCTGTAAATAGGCCTTAAGTAATGTGGTGAGGTGTGGAGGAAGGGAAGATTCCATAGTCCTATCATTCAGTTTCATCCTTTTGGTGGTACTGTCTCCCTGGACTATGAACTTTACCAGTACTTCTCAGTCTTCATGCCATTCCTCCACCCTACCACCCCCACCCATGCCCAGGTGAGACAGGATGGCTAAAGTGCACTAGAAATGGATATTTCCCTTTCCCCAAGTATGTTAGTCTCTGATAAAACTCCAGTATGTTAGACTTGATAAAAGAGTTTTTTTTTTCCCTTAAGAAAGACATTGTTGTAAAGAACAGAATGCTCTAGTGTGTTTCAAAATGCTTACTTTCCTCCTCCCCCTACAAAAAAACATGAGAGGATTTTTCTCAGATATTTACCAAAAGAAACGAGTAGAGCGCCTGGAAATAAAACTCAAAAAAAGTGTGGGTTTGGCCCCCAAGCCCCATGATTGAATCCCTAGAGCTTTTACCTTTTAGGCTTGTCCAAACTAAAAACTCTCAAATTGAAACTTAAAACCAGGAGAGGATTAGTTTAAGTCTTGAATCTTGTTTTTGGGGGGGAGAGAAAGCCATGGCAAAGATCTGGGATTTCTTGGTATCCGCATAAGCATTTTGTAGGAGTGGGCATTGTTTTGGGGATCAATGGCATCACATTTTCTTAGACGGTTTTGAAATACTGACTTTAGCAGAATCGTGCTTGGATACCAAGAGAAAAAGCTGTATAAAAGTTAATAAAATCAATCGTACATTTTTTTTATAAGCACAAAGAGTTTCTAAGTGAAATGGTAGTGTTTTATTTTCCCTATTATCAATTTTTGAAGATTAATTTTAAGGATAACTCATGCCTTTTAACAAATAATTCTTAAAGAAAATAGTTAAAATAACTTGGCAACAAAGATAACTCTCCCTAAAAGTTAAAAATATCTAAGAACGCTCAAGTGTTAAACCTTTTCAACCATAAATACAAGTGTGGGGGTGGTCTGGGTAAATTGTTGCCATAGGTACAAATATAATTTTGTTTAGATTTTGTACTATTTAGTCCTTGGTCCTTATATGTAAAAAATTACTCTCATGCTTTCTTCTTTCCCTTTTCTCTCATTTCTTCCATGTTTATTTATTTGGGGTAGGGGCGGTGTGGGACATTTGGACTCCACCTCAGCTTGAAATCAAGAAGCAATCTGCAGGCTTATGTAAACAAACAATGTAGGTGTAAGTTGGACACACACTTGATCTTTTATGAACATTTGAATTTCAGAGAGATGGTCCTGCAAATTGTAAGAAGTTGATCACAAAGTGGTGCAGCCTTCGCTTACTAGTTGAATATTACCCATGAATGTTTGAGGACAATCTTGACTCATGGAGAAATCAAAATTATTTTATAGACATTGTCACCTTTAATGAGAAATAGTCTCTTTCAATCCTTAAATATCACCTCTTGTTTCTTCTCCTTTCTCTACTGAACATATATTTTTGTGTAGCTGTTTTGCCTTAAATCCCTTTTACCCTACATAGGCTATCTTCATGACTCTAAATAACTATTTTAAATTATATTTTTAACTCAAATTACTCTCATAGCACCCAGAAAAAGCATCTGTAGAAGACTACTCCCCCTGGTGGTCAGAAGTTTGAGTTCCTGAATTCCTTAGATTTTAATGCTGAGATGTTTATTTTAGTTTTATTGCACATAGTTACTGAAGAGAGATTGAGACACCTTTTAAGCTCATTTCTTCAATAGTAGAGTTCTACCCATAGTGGGAAAAAGAAATGTTTGGAAAAATGAACTACAGGCCTACCTCGTTTAAGCGTGCTTTGCTTTATTGCACTTCACAGATATTGTATTTTTTACAAAAGGATTATGGCAACTTTTAGTAGAACAAATCTTTTGGAGCCATTTTTTGAAGAGCATTTGCTCTCTCTGTGTCTCTGTGTGACATTTTGATAATTCTCACAATGTTTTAAACTTTTATTATTATTATATTTCTACTGGTGATCTGTGACAAGTGATTTTTAATGTTACTGTTGTAATTGTTTTGAGGTGCTACAAAGTGTGCCCAAATAAGACAACAAACTTAATGTGTACATGTTATGTGTGTTCTGACTGCTCCACTGACCAGCCATTCCCTGTCTCTCTCCTTCTCTTTGGGAACTTCTTATTTCCCAAGACACCACGATATTGACACAAGGCCAAATAATAACCCTGCATTGGTCTCTAAGTGTTCAAGTGAAAGGAAGAGTCTCATATCTCTCACTTTAAATCAAAAGCTAGAAATGATTATGCTTAGTGAAGAAGGCATGTCAATAACTGAGAAAGGTTGAAAGCTAGGCCTTCTGTACCAGTTAGCCAGGTTGCGAAAGCAAAGGAAAAGTTCTCGTAGAAAATTAAAGGTTCTACTCCCATGAACCCATGGATGATAAGAAAACAAAACAGTCTTATTGCTGATACAGAGGAAGTTTAGTGGTCTGGATAGAAAATCAAACTAGCCACAAAATTCCCTTAAACCAAAGCCTAATCCAGAGCAAGACCCTAATGCTCTTCAATTCTGTGAAAGCTGAGGGAGGTGAGAATACTACAGAAGAAAGTTTTGAAGGTAGCAGAGGTTGGTTCATGAAGTTTAAGGAAAGAAGCCATCTGCATAACATAAAAATGCAAGGTGAAACAGCAAGTGCTGATGTAGAAGCTGCAGCATGTTATTCAGAAAATCTACCTAAGGTAATTAATAAAGGTAGCTACACTAAAGAAGAGATTTTTATTGTAGATGAAACAATCTTGTATTGGAAGATGTCATTTAAGACTTTCATAGCTACAGAGAAGTCAGTTTCTGACTTCAAAGCTTCGAAGGACAGGCTGATTCTATTAGGGATTAATGCATTTGGTGACTTGAAGCCAATGCTCATTTACCATTCTAAAAATTCTAGTTCCCTTAAGAATTTTGCTAAATCTACTGTGCCTGTTCTCTATAAATGGAACAACAAAGCCTGAATGACAGCACATCTGTTTATAACATGGTTCATTGCATATTTTAAGCCCACTGCTGAAACCTACTGATCAGAAAAAAAGGATTCATTTCAAAGGATTGCTGCTCATCAACAATGTACCTGATCACCCAAGAACTCTGATGGAGAGGTACAAGGAGATTAATGTTGTTTTCATGCCTGCTAACACAACATCCATTCTGCAGCCCATGAATCAAGGAGTAATTTTGACTTTCAAGTCTTATTTTTTAAGAAATACATTTTAGAAGGCTATAGATGCAATATATAGTGACTCCTCTGATGGATCTGAGCAACATAAATTGAAAAACTTTTGGAAAGGGTTCACTATTCTAGATGCCATTAAGTACATTTGTGATTCTTGGGAAAAGATCAAAATATCTACATTAACAGAAGTTTGAACAAAGGTTATTCCTACCCTTATGGATGATTTTGAGGGTTTCAAGACTTCAGTGAAGTATCTACAGAGGTGGTGAAAATAACAAGAGAACTAGAATTAGAAGTAGAGCCTAAAGATATGTTTGAATTGCTATGATTTCATAATAAAACTGTAATGGATGAGAAGTTACTTCTTATGGATGAGCAAATAACATGGTTTCTTGAGATGGAAACTACTCCTGGTGAAAATACTATAAATATTGGTGAAATGACAGCAAAAGATTTAAAATATTACATAAACTGAATTGATAAAGCATGGCAGTGTTTGAGAGAATTAACTTCAATTTTGAAAGAATTTCTACTGTGGGTAAAATGCTATTAAACAGTGTTGCATGCTACAGAGAAATAGTTTGTAAAAGAAGAGTGAATCAATGTGTCAAACTTTGTTGTTTTCTTATTTTAAGAAATTGCCACAACCACCTTAACCGTCAGTAACCACCATCTTGATCAATCAATAGTCATCAACATCTATGTAAGGACTTCCATCAGCAAAAAGATTATGACTTGCCGAAAGCTCAGATGGTGAGTCTTTTCTTAAAAGCATTTTTTAGCAAAAAAGTATTTTTAATTAAGGTAGGTATATTGATCGAGGCTATTGCACACTTAATAGACTATAATATAGTGTAAACATAACTTTTTTATGCACTAGAAAACCAAAAATTTGTGTGACTCATTTTATTTTATAAGATATTTACTTTATTGTGATGATCTGGAACCAAACCCATACTATCTCTGAGATATGCCTGCAATTACTGGATATATAATCTTGTTATGTCCTTCTTGTATTGACAAGCAATTAGAGTTCTTCAGAGATTATCGATTTTTCTTTTTTTCAGGTAAACAAATTCCTGTGTGTTCTGGACATTGAGTAACAGAATTTTTTTTTTTTTTTACATTACTAAGTAATAAGTGTCCAGAATTATCTGCATTGTAAAGTCTATTAAATACTATTTATGAAACAGCGCTTAGGTTTAGAATTTAAGCAATACAATGTACAAATGTACTTCACCAATTTTGTGAGTAAGCAGATAGCTATTGGTGATATTTATGATAGTTTATACAATTCTTAGACTTTAAAATGTTTTCATCAACTAGACTGCATGAATGACTTGGAATATTGTTTAAAAATAGATTACTGGGGCTTGCATCCTGGAATCTACAAATTTGCATTTTATACAAATGCAATTCTTATGCACACTTATTCTTGGAAATACTGGCCTTGCCTTCTGATGTCAACTTTAATAGCATCTGTTCTGACTTTCGGTTTCTGTGCTACCTGGCAATTCTAAAGCAAAACCAATCAGAAATTCTCATGTATAAATCTAAGGAGTTCATTTTTTTTTTTGTAAATAAATTTTGGAATTTCCATTAAGTGTATACACATTTAGTATTGTTTGCTTAATTCAAAGTTCTACTAATCAATTAATATTTTTTGTTATTTGGGAATTAATAAAAACATTAAGAAATTACTATACTGTTTTTTGTAGAATGAATTTAGAAATATTGATCAATCATTAAGTCTCAATTTTATGGAGTACAGTGAAATGAGTTTCAGGAACCAAAACTGATCACAGTCAGCTGTCTGAATTCTGGTTTCATTGAGCAATGACTTTTGAATAAATTGACAAGGTAGTGAGTTCATCTGGAATCTGGAACAATAGATATGAGATTGATAAATCTTATGTAATTAAGACAAATGTAATGTGTCTCCAGTTATTGTTAAATATGTCTTTTAATAAGGCATGTGAATATTTATATTGCTTTTGAACCTCATTTCCTCAGGGGAAAGATATGTGTTATCTAGTAGACTCTTAACCTGAACACAAAGCTTGAAGTTCCACATGGTTCTCTTCATTGGGTCAAAATCAGTAGTCTAATGCTTTCTGAAGAACGAAGATGATGATTGTGTAATAATTGAGTTCTATCCTGGTGCTCAGAGAACTCTGTAACTGACCATGGAATGCACTTAGGTTTCACAACCAAGACAGAGATAGTTCTCTTCACAGATGTCATACTAGCTCTTATTTTAAGAAACTTAAAAATTATTTTAAAAATTGTGCTTTGTGTGATGTTGCAGGAATTATATTCATGAACTGAAGTTGTATTAATTAGAATTAAAGGAATATTCACCAGAATTTTATGAAAAATTATAGCAACTCAAAAAATATTGAGAGAAGTTTGTTTTCTTTTTTCTCCATATTCTTTAGGTAGTAGCAAGTCTGTTCCCCACCCCTTACCTTATTCCTGTTTACCCAAGTTAGAAACAAGGCTTAAGTAGCTTATTTTTTCCCAGATTTATTGAAGTATGACTGGAATATAAAATTATATGTATTTAAAGTGTGCAACATGATGATTTGGTATACACTGTGAAATGATGACCAAACTCAGGTTAATTAACATATTGATCACCTCAGATAGTTACTTTTTTTTGTAGTAAGAACCCTTAAGATCTACTCTCAGCAAATTTCAAGTATTCAATAAAGTATTATAATAGCCATATTGTATATTAGACCCCTAGAATTCATTCAACTTGTTATGGAAGGCTTGCATCTTTTGACCTACACCAAACCCCTGGTAAGCACTGCTCTGCTCTGTTTCTCTTAGTTCTTTTTTTTTTTTTTAAGTTTCCACATGTAAGTGAGAGCATACAATTTGTTTTCTTTCTTTGCTTGGCTTATTTTACATAGCATAATTTCCTCCAGGTTCATTCATATTAATTTCCTTCATGGCTGAATAATATATATCTCACATCTTTATCTATCCATCCATTGATGGACACTTAGGTTTTTTCATATCTTGACTATTATGAATAATGCTGCGATGAACATGGAAAGGGAGAAAACTCTTTGAGATACTGACTTTATTTCCTTTAGATATATAACCAGCATTGAGATTGCTAGATCAAATGAAAGTTCTATTTTTAATTTTTTGAAGAACTTCCATACTGTTCTATTTTTCATAATGGTTGTTCCAATTTATGTTTCCATCAACAGTGTACAAGGATTCCCTTTTCTCCACATCCTTGCCAACATTTATCTTTCAACTTTTTGATAATAGCAGGTCTAGTGTGTGTGTGAAGTGTTATTTTTTTGTGGTTTCAAATTTGCATTTCTCTGATGATTAGTGACATTAAACCTCTTCATGTACCTGTTGGCCATATATGTTTGTCTTCTTTAGAAAAAAATGGCTATTAAGGTCCTCTGCCCATTTTAATTACATTATTATTATTATTATTTGCTGTTGAGTTGTATGAGTTTTTTATATATTTTAGATATTAACTGCTTATCAGATATATGATTTATAAATATTTCTCCTATTCCAGG
Organism: Eidolon dupreanum; assembly: GCA_028627145.1. Classification (NCBI taxonomy): domain Eukaryota; kingdom Metazoa; phylum Chordata; class Mammalia; order Chiroptera; family Pteropodidae; genus Eidolon; species Eidolon dupreanum. The sequence continues at coordinate 39,526,115 of CM053511.1, forward strand.
GATTGCCTGTTCCTTTTGTTATGGTTTTCTTCACTGAGCAGTTTTTCACTCACACCAAAAAATCATTGCAAGACCAATATCAAGGAGACTTTTCCCCTCATGTTTTCTTCTAGGAGTTTTGTGGCTTCAGGTCTTACATTTAAGTCTTTAATCAATTTAGAGTTAATTTTTGTGACTGCTGTAAGTTAGGGGTTCAGCTTTATTCTTCTGGATGTAGACATCTAATTTTCCCAAAACCATTTATTGAAGAGATTATTCTTTTCTCATTGTGTGTTCTTGGCACCTATGTTAAAGGTTAGTTGTGTGTGAGTTTATTTCTGGGCTCTCTACTCTGTTCTATTTGTCTATATGTCTTTTTTTTTTTTCATGACAGTAACATACTGTTTTTAACACCATAGCTTTGTAATATAATTTAAAATCAGGATGTGTGATGCCCTCAGGTTTGTTCTTTCTTAAGATTACTTTGGTTATTCAGGTTTTTTTGTGATTCCTATATGACTTTTAGGGTTGTCTTTCTACTTCCATGAAAAAATGCCACTGAAATTTTGGTAGGGATTGCACTAAATCTGTATCTTCCTCAACTTCTTTTATCAGTGTCTTGTAGTTTTCAGCGTGCATATTTTACACATTCTTGATTAAATTTATTCCTAAATATTGCATTATTTTTGATACTATTGTAAAAAAGATTGTGATTGTTTTCTTAATTTCTCTTTCAAATAATTTATTGTTCATAGAAACAACTAATTTCTATACATTGATTTTGTATTTTGAAATTTTACTAAATGTATTTATTCTAAGAGGTTTTTGGTAGAGTCTTTAGGATTTTCTACATATAACATCATGTTATTTCTAAACAAAGACAATTTTACTTTTTTCTTTCTGATTTGGATGTCTTATATTTTTCTTGTCTAATTACTCTGGGTAGGATTTCTGGTGCTATGTTAAACAAAAGGATGATTTTTCTGTACCTTTCTCTTATTCCTGACCTTTGGGAAAAGCATTTAGCTTTTCACCGTTGAGTATGACGTTAGCTGTAGTCTTGTCAGATATGAACTTTATTATGTTGAGTTTCATTCCTTCTGTACTAATTTGTTGAGAATCTGTGTCAGGAAAGAATATTGAATTTTTTCAAATACTTATTCTACATTTATTGACATCAATATGTGACTTTTATCCTTCTTTCTGTTAATGTAACATATCACATTTATTGACTTGTATATGTTGAGCCATCCTTGCATCCCTGGAAGAAATTCCACTTGATCATGGTGTCTGATTTTTTTAGTGTGCTATTGAATTTGGTTGGCTAGCAATATTTGCTGATTTTTGCATCTGTGTTCATCAGGCGTATTGACCTATAATTTTATTTACTTCTAATATTATTTTCTGGCTTTAGTATAGGGAATTGATTGCCTTGAAAAATGAGTTATGATGTGTCTTGAAGATCTCTTTCACTTGAACCTGTTTTGGAACCTATGAGCTTCATGAACATGATTGTCCTTATCTCTCTCCAGATTTGGGAAATTCTCATTCATTACTTCTTTAAATAAGCTTTCTGTTCCTTTCTCCTCTCTTGTCCTTCTGGGACTCCAATAAGGCATAATTTTTTTTCCTCAATGGTATCTCATAACTTATGTATATTTTCTTTACTCCTTTTCATTCTAATTTCTTTGTTATCTCTGAAGAAGTAATTTCAAATAACCTGTTTTTGATTACACAGAAATTTTTCTTTTGCTCAATCAAGTGTGCTGTTAATGCTCTCTATTGCATTTTTATTCATTCACTGAATTCTTCAGCTCCAGAATTTCTGTTTTTTTTTTTAATTTTACATCTCTCTGTTAAACTTTCATTTTGTTCATGTACTAACAGTTTTTCCTAATTTTAATGAGTTGTCTTTCTATGTTTACTTGTAGCCCACTGAGCTTTGTTAAAGCAATTATTTTGAATTATTCATCAGGCAAGCCATAGATCTCTATTTTTGGGGGGACCAGTTACTAGAATATTATTGTGTTCTTTTGGAGGTGTCATGTTTCCTTGATTTTTTCACATTCCTTAAAGTCTTATATTGCTGTCTCTACATTTGAAGAAGCAGTCACCTTCTTCTGGTTTCAGGAGACAAATACATTTACCTGTCAGTCCTATTAGGAAATCTGAGGCTTTCTCATAGTTTTTCAATGGACATACTTGCTTCACACTTTTTGTCCCCTCTTAGAGAAGAGGATTCCTAAAATTGTGTGCCTTCTCTAGATTCTGCAAAGCCAAGCCAAGTGCTGACAACCTCTTGTTTTCTCTCCCTAGGAAATACTGAATGCTCAAGTTAGTGTGTTTCCCTCTTAATACCACAGAGTTCGGTCAGCCCTTTACACATGCTCACTAGCCAACTACACTCACCAGCTGCAGGAGTGTGCTTAGGGAATTTGTCACAAGTGTGTGTATGTGTGTGTGCGCGTGTGTGTGTGTGTGTGTGTGGTGGTGGATGGAATATGAGGTGCCATGGGCCATTTGAGGGGTTTTGTAGGTGAGGTGTCTCCAATGGCTCATAGGCAGGCTTCCTGATCGAGTCTGCAAAGCATTAGTAGAATCCAAGTTCTTTTGATGAGTTTTGAGTCCTGGCTGCTGAGCCCCCAGCCTTTCTCCACCCTCAGTTTTGAAGACCACCTCAGTATTCTGGATGTTGTAGGAAAGAAGTGGGCCTCTTTGGCAACATCTTATAAGCTGAGGAAGCTGGGCTCACACTCATATGCTCTCACTTTTCCCCGTGGGAAAAATTGCAGCCTGAGAGAGCTTGGCAATAAGCTGTCCTGCCTAGAGGGAGGAGTACTGCAGGTAAAGTGAAACCATTCCTTCTTCTCTTGTCAATGCATCCAATCTTAGATTTTCTTTTTTACTTTGGTGACATCCTGAAACTTTGCTGGACCCCTGACTCCCACAAAATTACTCTTATCTGTGAGTGATTGTCAAAATTGGTGTTCTTTAGGGGGAAGGTGGTAGAAAACTATTCTGCCACCTTGCTGACTTCACTTCTAGGCTAGTGTAAGTTTTGGGAGTTGAACATTAATGCATTCTCTTACTCTCTGTCTCTGTCACTGTCTCTGTCTCTTTCTCTTCTCTCTACAAATGGCATGTTATTTACATATAAAATCAGAGCTTTCTGTCTGCTTTGTATATCTCCATACTTGGCTGTTCAATACATGTATACATGTAGTATTGAACACATAGTTAGCTACATTTAAATTAATAAAAGTAAAGTAAAATTAAAAATTAATTTTTCATCACACTGACCATAGTTCAAGTGTTCAATGGCCACTTGGCACATATATAGAACATATCTACTATTGAAGAAAATTTTATTGGGCTGTACTGCTCTAGAGTCACAACTTATTCTTTGGTTGAATAAATGGCTTGGCATTTGAGAAACTTTGGACAGCAAGAGCCTGATCAAACTAGCTCACAGGAGTCCATTGGTAAATATCCAAGAATTCTGTAAATGAACTGATAAACTATTGGTAGCTTTAAATTGGCAGAAGCATTTGCACTATGGAAAAAGTCTCAAATTTGGACTATTTATTTGATAGCTAGTTTATTAGCAAGCCATTGCCTAAATTTGTTTCAAGCACTTACTAGAAAGAACAGATTCAAATAGCTGATACTTTACTATGGAGCTGCTTAGATGATGTCGTTATCAGAGCCCACAATCTCCATACTGGTGAATTTTACACACAGGAATAACATAGATTACAGGAAGAAGATAAAAGAGTGCTCAAAGAGATGCAGTTATAAATATTCTAGTTCATAAATTATCTTGAGTTTATATAAGTTATACCACATTACTGTTAAAATAATACTCTGTACTAACACTGTCCAATATAAATATAATGCAAGACACATGTGTAATTTAACATTTTCTAGTACATAAAACAGGTGAATTAATTTAACAATATATTTTTATTTCACCAAATGCATTCAAATAATTATTTCAATGTGTAATCATATTAAATGTGTTTATTTTGACATACAAACTACAAATTTTCGTACTTACATCTTAATTCAGACTAACTACTCAATACCTACACATGGCTCGTATTAAACAGCACAGCTTTAAGGAAAATGGTAAAATAGTTCAATGATTGACCAGGTAGACTGTTAGAAATAGGAGAGTGCTTGGATATAAGAGAGACTATGCAGGGAGAATAGAGAGAAGCCAAAGAGAAAGATTTGAGAGGGGCAAAGACTGAAGAGAGTTTATTCCATGGCAACCTCATTCATTCTCAGGACTTAAGCTCCACCTTTGCATAAAATGTGCTCATCTTTAGGTCTGACTATTCTTCTGCATCCTATATGCAGAAAGTCTTACATGTGCACCCAGACTCATGTACCTGTAGAACTCCACTCTCCTTTAATCTTTTCAAACATACAAGTTAGAAACTCCAGCCTTTGTCAACTCTTCCCTCTTGCATCATGCAATCTGCAGTTGTTCTGCCTCTATAATATCTTTTAAGTATCCCACCCCTACTACTTCCACCTTGAAACAGACTGGCACTACCACTCACCCAAATTGTCCTAATATACTACTAGCTTGGAACCAGCTAGTCACACTATTTTTTCAACCTGTTCTTTTGCCTATCATCCTTCACGCCATTGCAAGAGTTCATTCTAAAGAGCATCTCTGATCATGTGGCTACTCCTTAGGTAGAAAATAAGACCAAATTTCTTCAGGTGACTTTCAAGGCTCTCACTTTCCTGTCATCTCATCTCTAGGACACACCCCCTACTCACTTTACTGTCCTTCTGCCACACATACTTTCAAATTTTGCCTTAGCATGCTAGACTTATTATTAAGTATCTATTCAATTGATTTACATTTTCTCACTTCTGTGCCTTTAGTCACCAAGTTTCCCATCTCCCAAACTTTTCATCACCATTTGTTTCTTTCATGGCTCTGCTCAGACTGTGCTCTGCACAGTCTCATTTCTATCTTTCCTTTCCTGCCCCATGTCACATATTTTGCACTCAGCTCAAGCATCTCCTCTTTAGAAAGCCATCACTAACTGTCCTTCCGCCTGAGACTGAGCCTTAAGTGGTTTCCAAAACCGACCTACAAGTATCTGTATCTTTTTATGTACCACATGGTATTGTTACCATTATTATGTGTCTATATCCTCCACTCCATGTCTGGCATCATGCTCAGTACTGGCATGCTGTTGTCAATCAGTGCATACTCAGTGCATGAATCAGTGAAGAGAGTCCAGGAAAGTTTTGGAAAGTTTTGTCTGATTTTCCCAGGCAGATCTTATTCTACCTCTATTTTGTCCTACCAAATCCTGCCTGCATATACATTTTGATTATGCTCTGAATTCTATACTCCGTGAGGATAAGGATACTTCTTTCCATAGTAGTATCCTTAGCTTTGGCTTACAGAGTCATTTAAAATTTTCAAATAGAAAAATGTTTGGGTGACTTCTGCCAATAACAAGACAAGGCTGTTGGAAAGGAATATTTCATAATCACCAAGATTATTCAGTTTTAGAACTGCTCATAATGACCCTGTGTCTGGGCACAGCAAGCTACTCCATTAGTTCTCTCACAATATCTCAGCTCCCTCATCACCAAGGATGCACTGGAAAAAGACCATTTCTAATCCGCCAGTCATTTTTCAAGTGAATTCAAGTTCAAATTTAAGTTAGAAGTAATTACTTCTCTTCTATCAATTCCTACTGCTGTGCTTTACCTTTTAGTTGTTCTGAAAAAAAAAATGTTTTTCAAGTAAATATAAATTTTTAGTTATATTTGCCCCCAAAAGGAAAATCTTATATATTGAATAAGCTCTTTCCTAAGGAAATCAAGAATGAGATATTAGGGTCTCCCCATTTGGCACTCATAGGAAGATTTCTGGAGCTCACAGATCACTTCAACAAAGTCTGAAACTCTAGAATATTTGATATTAAAGGAACAGGTGTCCTAAACTCAGCCTACCAAGGTTGTCATGCTGACTGCTGTTGCTTTCTCTGTATGTTAGGGCATGAGTCACACAGGCACTGAAACTAACAAATACCGGAAGGAAGTAAACAATCTAAGAGAGAAACATTTAACTAAATTCTAAAGCTATATATCATATTTATGAGGGGAATAATTGTCATCCTTTACTCAGAAAATCTCTGTTTAAGTACCTCTTGTTGACTATAGCCGTAAAATGTATGGGCTGGTGCTTTTTAATGTTATGCTAATAGTTTTAACTAATAGCATATTTAATGTTTGTACCTAATCTTGTACAAAAGCTAGGTAAATGAAATTTTATAGTTACACTGAAAATTTGTCTTCCCTTTTATGAATTTTGTTCACTTTACAATTTATAACAAATTAGAACATTATTTCTCTTATGGATATATATCTTTACACGTACTACACCTCCTCATTAGGTATGTTAATTCCAGATTTAATTTCCCTTCCCATTAGGGATTATCTTTTTTCATTCTAACTTTGTCAAGCGTATGCAAAATTGCCTTTTTCTCATTAGCATTATGCTCTTTTTGGCATTTTAGAAGTATTTTAAATAATGACTACATAAAATGTCATAATATTTGGAACTGAGCCCTTTCATTATATATTCAATATGAAAAGAGCTGCAAGAAGATGTTTAAAAATAAATATCTTGGAGACGTTTTTCCTATCACCTGTGAACCGAAATAATTTATGAAATCTTGTTTTCTTCTTAGCTCTTTCCCCTCCTCAATTTACTAATTTCCCCAATCAGACTAATTCCTCCAAACAGCCCAGGTGTTTCACCTATGTAATTTAAAATTTGTTTTGTTTTAAACCTTTGTTTTGGTTGGGTTGATTAAAAATCACTTTATTATATTTGCTAACCTAAGATATCCTGGAGGGATAGGACGTAGTGCCATAAGTTAGGTAAGGTACATGGTCACATGATCCAAAAGCTTTTTTTTAATGTACCAATTTACAGCCAGAAAAAGAAAACCCCACTGTTTTTTCTTTTTTCAATAGTGAATTGACACTTTTTTTTTTTCAGAATTGTACCCAGACAGGAAGATGACTGAATGTACTGTTCCAGAGCAATAAAATCACCTCAAGGCAGAGAAAATAAGTGGTTGTTTCCCACTGGCACCCTGCAATCTATTGCCTTTGTCTAGTTCTGAAGGCTGTGTCAACTTAGTGATTAACAAATTATCATTAGTAGCCTTCACACCATTAGCTCCTAATCATTACCTCAGACATTTATTAATCAGATATTTATAAAAATGCTATTGAGATATGTAGATGTATAAAACATGGCTCGTGTCTTCTGTGTTGGCTCAATCTTTTTTGAAAGTTAAGAGATGCGTCCCTTTGCTAACAATATTAAAATTTTAAAAACAGTAATTTTATTAAAACTACTTCCATGTAGTTTTGATTTATATTTTTTTCATTATAAGTGAGGCTGAGCATATTTTTATAGGGAATCATTCTAAGTTTTGAAATTGTGCAGTCATTTTTCAGCCCATTTATCTATAATGCCATTGGCCTTTTTTCTCCTCTGTTTTTTTTAGATACTATATATGTTTAAGAGATATCAACTTTAAGTTAAAGAGAAATAGGTTACAATATTTTTTCAGTTTCCATTTAAAATTTTTAAAATTATTTTTACTATGACATGATTATTTTTACAATGACATGATTATTTAAACTGTATTTTATTGTTACTTTAATACAATAAATTTGCTGTGCAATAACATATGTGGACCTTGTGGGCATTATGCTACGTGAAATAAGTCAGACAGTGAAGACAAATAGTGTATGATCTCACTTACATGTGAAATCTAAAAAAATCAAATTCACGGAAACAGAACAGAATGGTTGTTGACAGATGGCAGTGAGGGTGGGTGGAATGGATGAAGGTGGTCTAAAGGTACAAACTTCCAGTTATATGAGAAATAAGTTCAGAGAATATAACGTACAGTATGTTGCTATAGTTAACAATACTGTATTGTATATTTGAAAATTGATAGGAAGTAGGTCTTAAAGATTCTTACCACAAGAAAAAATATTTGTAACTACATGAGGTGATAGTCATTAACTCTACTTCTTGGGGTAATTATTTCATAACGTATACATATAGCGAATCATTATGTTATGTGCCTTAAACTAATACAGTGTTATAATTCAATTAAAACTGAATAAAACGAGAGAAAAACAAGTAATGTTTTGGCCGTTGCGCTGTATGCAGAAGTATGATCATTCTTGATCTTAAATAATATTCAAAGACTTAAATTCTTGAAAATCTGAAGACTTATTCCTTCTGGGCTAACATTTCTTTAAAACTAAACTTTTATAAAAATGAAATATGGCCTCAACCCTCATGATCTCAACAACATGAGGGAGCTTGTTCTTAAAAACTTAAAATTTACTGTCAGTACTCGCCAAGGGAGGTGATCTTGTGAATACAGAGCTTTATAATGCAGGGTAGACTGAAAGAGGTCTGGGTGGGAAGACTGCTGGGAGCAAATCCCTTTCTTCTGAGAGTAAAGGAAGCTCTGCACTGTCCCATGGTTTGACATTGACTTCACCATGGGTTCTCATTTACCTCATAGGGAGCTCACGTTTTTATCACGTGAATGGCAATCATACTGCACCATTGCTTAATCAGATAAGAAGCAGCTTAGTAGTTATTCACACAGTTTAGTTCCACAATTGAGAGACCAAAACTATCCGGCAAGTTGGGTCAGCTGTGTAGCGAACTACGGCTGTTGATAGAGGAGGTTTGGGAACAAACACTGAAAAGTGATATGTCATTGGAGGCCAGTTTAAAGCACGGCGCCTGAATACCGGTTGTGTTGCTTAATAGCTGTGTCACTTTGACAAGTCTCTTTATATCACTAAATCTGAGGGTTTTTATCTACAAAATGGAATAATATACATTTTTCCATGTCATTTGGCAGGACTGCTATTATTAAGCAAAGTGATTAGTTGAAAAGTCTATGTAAATTATAAGATGCATATAAGTATGCATTGGCTCAGGTAAAAATCTACCCTGATCCTAGAATGCTTGGCTCTATTCCAAGGAAATTAGGAAGCGGTGCTTTCTACTTCATGGCCCAAATGTGTGCTGGACAGAGCGAGGCTGGCCTGGAAATTTCTATCTCACATACTTGGCAGGGACCACTCAGGAGTCAGGGAGATCAATTGTCACTGGATGTCTCTGTGGTGAAATACTAAGGGCAGTGGAGGCTTCTGACCTGGGAAGAGTGTGGCTAACTCCCCTGCATCAGCCCCTGTACTGGAACCAGGCATAAAGTCAATTTGCAGTTCTTCTGCCCTTGAGCCCGGGAATGCTGCCCCTTGGACATGTGTAAGCTAAGCCTGAAATTCAAAGTCAACACAGGCAAAGACTGCAATTTAGAAGCTTGGCTCTTCCTCTCCTTTTTCTCCCCTTTCCTTTGACTCCCTCCCCCCCACTCAATATTCTAAAGTTTGGCAGTTTTTCCCTTAGAGGCTCCAGCTCTAGGGTAGAACATCTTCGAGAAACCACTAGCACTTAGCAACAGACACTTTCTTACTCAAAATACAAGAGTTGATTATTCTGCCATCTTCATATCTCATTAAGTTATTCATCCTTCTCCCTCCTAAAGAAAGATGACTGTCTTCCAGAAAGGACTTATTCTCTGTTTCTTCTCTTAATACCCTAGTGGCAGCATATGGGAAACTGTAACAACGATGCAGTCAATGGCTTAGCAGAGGGAATTATTAATTCCTTTGGGAATTATCAAGTTACTCCCTCAAGAGTACGGAAGAAGCACAGATTTAATATCCACAACCTCTTCTGTCTGTCTCTATCTCTTTCTGTCTACACACACACACACACACACACACACACACACACACACAAACATATGTATGATTGATTGTACATGTGTACACTATTTTTTTTTTTTTGGTTTTTGGCATTTGAGGGTTTCACTTTCTATAAAAATAAACTTTCTATAAATAATCTTTGCCTTTATATGGCTTCAGTTCACCTCTGAATTAGGTAAGCACTGGTTTTAGAAGCGAATGAGAGAATGCAGTGCGAAACTCAGTGGGAAGGTGTTCACAACACTCAGTACACAGGATCTCCCAGAACACAGCATGGTAGATTTCCAGTGGGAGAACCCCGGCCAGGTGAAGATGAGAGCCCTTTAAAAATCCTTACATACCACACAAGAAAATGGGTCATGACATATACAGGGCATAATCATAAACACCAGAATTAACCCTCCTGGAAATTAACAGTTTGACATCACAAAATAATTCAAATAATTATAAGATAAAAGAAAGAATAAAGACTTCACTGAATAGATTGAGCACTATATTAAAAAAAGGCAGATTTGAAACAAGACCAAAGAGAATTACAAGAAATAAAAATGTAATCACCAAAATTTTGACAATTTTCTGAAAGGTAGAATGAGGAAATTATGACAATGCAGCAGAATGCTGAAACATTGTCTTACCAAAATGCAATAAGTTTAGCAATCAAAAGCAAAAACAAAAACAACCAAAAAAGGGAATAGATCTAAACCTATTATATGGATATTTAAACACATGCATAAACAATTCATGGATCTAAAACACAATGGAAATTATGAAACATTAATAACTAAACAACAAACTACATATATCAAATCTTTTTAGATGCAGCAACATTTCTTTTTGAGGACATAAATCACCCTAAATGTACATATTGAAAAAAAAGATTAAAAATGAATGACATTTTCATTCAATTCAAGAAAGTAAGAAAATAAATAAATAAAATGTAGGCTCAAAAAAAGGTGAAGGGAAGAAATAGAGAAGAGAGCAGAAAATAATTTTTAAAACCTCAGAAATAATAAATAACACAATAAAACCAAAACTACTTCTGTGAAAGAATTAATAAACCCAACATGCCTCTGGCAAGAAAATAAATGGAAAAAACTACTTTAATTTAGATAAAACATATATATGTGTGTGTGTGTATATATATGTGTGTATATATATATAAAAGTTCTATATACTGTGTATATATCATATGTATGTATAATATGATATATATATAATTTATGTAAACCTGAGTATAAGATCCTAAATAAAATATTTGCTGACTGAGTTTAGTAATAGTGCCAATAATGTTACATATAAGTTCTCTCTATTTCATGAAACCTGCATGGTTTAATGTTAAAAGATATTACAGGACTAGATGAAAGACCAGCCCCATATATCTGTAGGACCAGAATATGCTGATGAGAAATTCAAAACTTCCAGGCCACACCCCAGGTGACTACTCACCTCTGTCCTACCCATTTCTAAATTCCTCTTTGAGAAGGTATAGGAAAAAGAATGAATTTCATAATATCTTTTGGGGATTATTTGACGAAGGGAGAACAAATATTTTAGGATAATCTGTTGGAAGATTCTGACTCCTGACAGGTCATCCCCTAGCTAGAGAAAGGGAGCACTGGAGAACCAAGTTCAGGGAGAGTGTTTAATGGAGCCCTATATTGGTATTTTGTAGACCTGTAGAGTCTATCTCCCATTATGAATATGCCACTGGTATAGGAATAAAAGCTAGTGTTGACATTAGTAGAATTTAGAACAATACTGTGTCTCATTTGGTTGCCAAGGACAGCTAAGGTTATTGAGTTAGTAGAAAATCTGTGTCAAACACAGGCATTTCCATCTTTATACAACTGTCCCAAAAGATGCCGCAATAGGCTCAATAAAATTAAGTGTCTACTAACATAAAAAAAAAAAAAACTTAGAAAACTAGGAATACAAAGGCACTTATTTAACTTGATAAGAATTTTACCAAAAATCTATAGTAATAATAAAAGAAAAAAATAAACAAATATGCATTAGAAGTAAGATTATCTTTATTCACAATGATTATTTACATAGAAAGCTTATCCCTTATACACTTATAAGTAAGAAGGTTTATAAATCATATTAGATTTAAGATAAGTGTATAAAGTGTATAAGGAACAACTATATTCCTATATGTCAGCAACCACTAATTAGAAAATATAATAAACAAAAAAATCATGAGTTATAGGGATAAATCTAACAAAATGTGGAGAAGAAAATAAATCTATAAAAAATATGGATTTTTGCTTGAATATATAAAGAGTGCTTCCATAATCATGGATGAGATAACTTAGTAGTCATATTAAGCTAAATAATTCATTTTGATTTTAGTAATACCAAAAAACCTATAAATTGACCTTTCTCTTTTTCTCCTTCTCTCTCTTTTCTCCCTTCCTTCTTTCCTTCCTTCCTTCCTTCCTTCCTTCCTTCCTTCCTTCCTTCCTTCCTTCCTTCCTTCCTTCCCCCCTTCTTTCCTTCTTCATTTCTTTTTCTTTCTTTTTGAAGAAATTAGCCACCTGATTCTAGAATTTATGCAAAATAATAAAAGACTAAGAATAGCCGAGACAATTTTGAAGAACATCTGGGAATAATCCTCCTAGATATCAATATGCATTATAAAGCTTAGTAATTAAGACCATGCAGTACACACACAGGTTTAATTGAATGTAACAAAGCAAAATAAAGGACTCAGAAATAAATAAAGGAATGTGATAGAGTGGCATCACAAGTCAGTGACTGTGAATGAACTTTTTAATAAATGGAACAGTTGATTATCAATACTGAAGAAGCTAAATCTGATGTCTACTTAACATCATCCACCAAATAAATTCTAGTTCTGTAAAACATTAAAATGTGAAAAATAAAACTTTAGAAGTATTAGAAGAAAATACAAGTGAGTATTTTTAGTTTGGGGTAAGGAATGGTATCCAGATCAAGGCAAAAAGATTTAAACGTTTGACCATATGAAAATTTAACATTTCTGTAAAATAAAATGTGTTATACTTAACTAAAATATAAGCCCTGAGAGAACATATTTACAATTTCTTCAAATAAAATATTAATGCGAAAATTAAACTTATGTAATTCATATAACAAGATATTAGCATCTGGATTAGAAAGACAAAAAACCATAATAGGTAAATGGTTAAATGGTATGAACGGGTTATTCACATAAAAAGGCAGCCAAGTATAGGCACAGAGACATGATGTTTTAGTTTTAATAGGGAATCGATAAAACAGGTGGTCAGAAGAATGGAAACTGAGGGCGATAGGAAAGAAATATTCAAGTAATTGCCATTATAAACTAACTTAGTTAAGGGATAAAGTGAAACCAGCAGAATTGGTTAATGGTTGTTTGGGGGATAAAAGTATTAAGAAAATTAGTGGTGTGAATGAGCAGATATAGTGGGAAGAAATGAACAGCTGGCTGTGTTCAGCCCACAGCAAGGGAGTGAACTCTTACTGAAGACTAGAGGATTGAGAACTCCAATGATGACTAAGACCAGAGTTTGTCCACGAGGTGGTTAGTGGAAGGGACTGAAGATTGCTGGGCTAGAAAGTCTAGGGGTTGTTGATGGATCCACTGAAACTTCAAGTGGGACACAGGTTTGGTATAAAGACAATAATACTTAAAATTTCACCATCAAATTTAATTCAAAACAGTTCAATTATTCAATTTTTTTTCAAATTCAGACTTCTAAAGAAAAATATCTCCAGAAAAAAAAAAAAAAAACATTACTTTTCTTCCTCTCTCTTATATACTGTTTATGATAAGATTAAGAGGTTAACCAAGTTTTGGGTTCCTTCTGTACCATTTGCACGCTGTTCTCAGCTGCTGAGACTTAAAGTCAGTTCTAAATGATACGGTGTGGTCCTATGAGCTCATGCAGGCTAAATGCCAGTATTTAGAAGCTGTAATAATTGATAGGGATTCCAGTTCTTTAAGATATACTGCTTGTCTTCCTGCACAAGGGCTCATGTGTCATCTTACTTAGTATGTCCCAAGAGCTGACAAGCAATGATATGCTTAGTGGAACTTTAAACAGAGCATGGAAGCTTCTGAAAACACTGTATATCACTGACAGTGGCGGTGCTTAAATTTCCTAAGTACCTGTGCGCTAGTGGAGTTGAGAGTACCTGACTGAGACTCAAGGTACCTGAGTTCCAATTCTTCTGTCTATAAAATGATAAAACAAAAACAACATATTAAAATGGCTAACCATTGATGTGCCCACAGGCAACTCACTTAGAGTCTCTGCACTCTAGTTTCTTCATCTCTAAAAGATTCTTAAAGACCTCAAACAATAGGATTATTTAACTGTGTTGATGTTGTATTTTTAAGAAAAAAATCAACACAAGTTAAATGCATGCAAAAATATCCACAAACTGCTGAAAAGAGGAGCGAAAGACCTATTTTAAATCCATTAGTGCACTCCTGTGTCCCATCTTTCCTTCAGTATTCCTGGTGTGTTTCCTCATTAATTACAGGTAGATATTTTCAGAGTTGGAGCAGTGTATCCAGTAGACTGTGGCAGATTATGTTGAATCCCAGAGTTTTAAGAAAGTACAGTGTTTGGAATCTAAAATAATCACCCCTAGGCTGACCACATTAAATATATTAGGGACATTTAATAGGAATTATTATTTTAACTTCCTGCTTTATTTTAGGTTAATTCCATATTGCTCTTATGTAATAACAAAAGTGATAATTTTCAAGGGAGAATTTCATTCTTCTCTCTTGAATAATAAAATAAAATCAACATATTAAAACAGAACTGTATTAATTGCTATAATTTAATCAGTAAGTGTCTAATCATCATCATTATTATTATTATTATTATTTATTTTAAGAAGCTCCCCTCTTTGAGAAAATTTAAAAAAAATGCTTGATTTACTAGTGGGGCTTTCTGTAGTATTACTTAAACTTATTACAATAAACCTGTTTCTCAAAGCAAGTGTGGGGAGATGGAGTCCCAAGAATGCAGATTTCAGGGATAATATAAATGAGGAGATTAGGATTATACTTTTAGCTATTCAGATAGATTTTCTAACATGGGAAGTCTCACTGTCCTTCCTTATTGGAAAGTATCAGTGTTCACTGAAGAAAGAATAATGCTCATTTCCTAGGATATTCTTTGGAGTAACAAATAAGTGAGAAACATAAAGGAAATAGCTGCTGTTTTCAAACCACTCATTATACCTTCCAAAATTTTGCACTTGTGAGACTGCCTGCATTTAAAACTTTGAGGTATACAAGAAAACATCATTTCCATGTATTGATATCCCCCACAGTGTCTTGTTCTACTCAGCATTCTAGAAGTCTGTTATGTGAATGAGTTTTCACCTGATATATTATTATGCATGTTAATATGTATCCAAAGGTAAGGAATACAGAGGAAATAGAATCTCATTTTCCTGGGCAATTACCTTTCAATCACCTGACATGTAAAAGCCAAATAAAACACTAGCTGGGAGTTTTCACTGATGTAACCTGTGAGATTCTCCACTCCTCTTCCATAACTGTATCTTCAGTTCAGAGTTTCTCTGCTTTCATTCTGGCTTTAATATTAATATTAATGTAAGAAGATGTTCAGACAAAGGATTGATTCCATAGTTAAAAGAACTTTGAGACGTTATTATATTAATCCAAAGGTCCAGGATGGTGAAAGAGGAAAGTCATGTGTGGGTAGACGTTAGCAAACAATGCTTCTATTGTAATTCAAGTGCACCTTTTAAATTGTTCATTCACATCAGGGAATTTTGGTCAGTTTCTCTCTCTTGAGAGTGTGAATTCTTTCCAGTTAATCAGCAAACAGTAGGTCTGTTTGTATACATTAGTTTCCCAAGCTGGGAAACTGCAAAATGTAGCACTGTGAATCTAAGCCGAAATACTGAGATGATCATGCTTCTCTGCTTTTAGAATTTAGCTTTATATTTCAGGTACTCTGTGTGACTCTTAGCTTTGGTAATATAGTCAATGCTCTTAGGTATCACAAACAGCAAGGGTACATATCACAAGCATTTTTTAGAAATGTGATTGATTTTGAAACTTATTCATTTATTTTTGCCAGCAAATTGTTGGCTCATCTAATTCTTGGCATTCATCTCCAGTATTTTGGCAGATAATGTTATTTTCTATCAAAAGAAAAGGTCCTTCCTCTTTCTGGCCATGCATATTTTAAAAATTAAAGACTCATTTGTTTACCATCTAATGTAAAGAATTATTTTTTCTATTAGGATTTCCATCATATTAGGACAGTGATAGACAATGGCTGCCATTTGTCTCGATGGTCAATCCCCTAGACTTTTTAGTAAAGCTGCATAAAAGTGGTGTTTCTTCTGTCCGGCTTCTTTTGAATTTGTCATGATGCATATATTTGTGATAAATACCATCTTATGTTTTTAAAAATGAAGAGACTTTAAAGTTCTGTTTTTAGTTTTTAATTTCTTTATATGCGCTACATTTTCTAAATGTAGCAATGTATCCAGTATTGCTGTTCAGAAGTGACTGTGACTTAACCAAAAGAACAGGTTGTTTTATAAGACCTGAGTCGGGTGACCCAAGGACCATGTGGTGACTCCATGGTATCGTTGGAAGGAGGCATCAACCTCTGTCTAGTTTTGATTCCATCACCTTTAGTGAGAACCACAATTCCATGGTATGAAGAAGATACTGATACTGGGCCATCTCTTGTTCCAAGCAAAAATAAGGGAAAGGGAAAAGTGACACATGTCAGATAGTCTTCTCCTATTAAAGAGCTCCCTAGCAGCAATCTCTCCCTGCACTGGCTTATATTTCTTTAGTCAGAACCATGGCCTATGACAACCTTCAAGTTGTAGAGCAGGCCAGGGAATGTAAATATTTAGCTGAACATATTGCTTCCACAAGCAAAATCAGGGACTATAAAGATAATTATATTAGGTAACTAGTGGTCTTTGGCATATCCAGAAGCACTAAATAAATTTAGAATTAGCAATCAATAGAGTATATCCGTGGATACTATCACACATCTTTTATCTTTTGGAATAAAGAGGATCTAAGTAAATAGAGAATGATAATAACTGTACCACAGCCATAAAATATCTCTTCTTGATGAAATTACTGTCATATACAAAATACTTCTAGTCATATACCTGAGTCTGAACCCTAGGTACTCTCCAATTAGCAATACTGAGGTTCACACCTTTGTTATGCACACAGGAGGTCAAAGCAACCAGTTGAAATATGACAATTACAAGTTATAGAGACAGGTTATAGAGACCAAGTAAACTGTCTGAGTTTGTTGAAGAGTTTATTTTTCATTTATTTTGATTCTTTTTGCAATTTTTTTGAGTTGTTATTTCCATTAGAATGTGAAAAGTGTATTTTCTGACAAAGCATCATGTTTCCGGAAAGTAAACACACTCTTCTTGTGTTTCAATGAGATATTGGTTCCTGGTGAGACTGTTAGAGAGGAAGGACAAACCTCTACTTTCTCTCATATATTTACTTATAACTGGATCAGTAAGCATCCATAAGATTTCTCTGAAGTTGTAATTCTACTGGAAGTAATATCAGTTTTGTTATTTAGATCTTAATATTTATTCGAGTTAGCTAGAAAAAGTTATAGTTTCCTTTATAAAAGCAAATTTCTAATTGTAACCCAAATTTACTCAACTGTCCAGGACTACCTAAAGCTTGCAAGACATATTATATAAAGTCCATAAATAAAAATTTTATGTGATTCCTTTTCAAATTAGTGTGTTCAATATTTATACAAGTTAGTTTAAACTTACTTCATCAAATTGTTTTATGAGATTAATTTTTATTGTAGATATTTAATCCTATAAAATGTTTAATGATCTCTACCTCCTAATAAAAATAAACTTATTTATACTCGAGTGAAACACAAATTTCCATGTATGCGATAATACATTTTTAGAATTGTTTTGGGGAATGGAGCAAAAAAAAGTGAAAACAAGTGAACTGTATGACACTAGGTAAGCTACTCATTCTCTCAGCCTCATTTTTCTTATTTATCACACCTCCCTCATAGTGTGCAGTGAGAAGGAGCTGAGATCTAGCGTGCTCTGGGGAGGGACGGGCACATAGAAAGCAGCTGGTGGTTATTAACCCTCTTGTTTGTCCTTTGCAGCCCTCCATAATTTGCCCCATGTTTTTGACCCCAGTCACACTTCACCACATAAGTCTTTGCTCCAACCCAACTAGCTTCCTGACACCTTCTCAGCATGCCATGCTCATTTTCAATGTTACTCCCCATCTCTTCAGTGTCTGTTCACCCCTCCATTTATCCAGAATACGTTTATTTCTTGCAAGCCCCACTCCTTCCAAAGCCCCACCCCCACTGGGTTTCCTCGCACATGCCCATTTTATCTTTCTTTAAACTCTGCTAATGCAAAATGTCTTTTCCACTCATTTTGACAAGCAAATTTTGTCATGGGTTTCAGAGTGCTTTGAGCCTGGCGAATACTATATGATGCAATATGGAGGGAAAGCCTTTTTTCTACAACAAAATTTCCTCTGCATTGACTACTATAAACAATATTTACACATGTAAATAATGATTATTTCAAAGCTTAGAAATAAATAGTCATCCTGCTTTGATAAAAGAAGAGGAAACAGCAAGTAGGGTCCACATGCCTCTCTGCCAAGTGATGGGTTCTCTAGTGGTGTGACTATATTGGAATGAGAGAAAAATGTGCTATTAATAAAATTTAAAAATTTTAAAATCACTTAGAGAATTACAGTTTCTAATTCCACATGTAAAGATTTGGAAGTCACCATTTGGTCTTAACAACAAGTTGTTGAACAAAATTGCAAAATAGATACTTCTTTCATGTGTAAGAGAAGTGAGGGCAAAGGGTTGCCCCCCAAATTGGAGACCAACAAGCAAAAACAGAGAATTGCAATTAATTAGAGGAGAAACCCAGGAGCTGAGATCTCCACAGGAACCGGTAACAGGATGTCAAAGCTAAATTGTAATTGAGGAATTGCTGGAGGCTCAGAGTGGGCATTCTCAGCATTAAAACGTCCCAGGAGACTCAGGCATAGAGTCCCCCATACTTCTGTGAGTTTTACCTCTTGGAGCTACACTAGGTTCTCACAGTAAATATTTGTGTGTGGAGGGGTGGAGGATGGAATTCCTTCATGCTTCTGGCAGGGAGAAGGGAAAGGAACCATTTTGAAATATGCCAGAGTACTATGTTCTTAACAAGATCAAGTCTCAGGAGAAACTTTTTAACCAGAGCCTACATGTTGGGTTTTATTGTAGCCTAACTCACCTGGCAGGAGGGAAATGATCAACTCCAGCCATCTCTAGCCATCCTTTCTCACTTAAAGGGAGCAAGAGGACAACTGAGAAACATTCGTGAAGTTCGCCTGATTAAAAAATGGGCCAAAGACTAACTGACACCTCATCAGATAAGGTATATAGATAGTAAATTAACATATTAAAAGATGCTCCACATCATGTCATCAGGGGATTGCAAATTAAAATAACAATGAGATACCACTACACACCTATCAGAAGGAACAAAATCTAAAACACTGACAACATGAGACTCTGAAAAGGCTGTGGAGCCCCAGGAACTCTCATTCATTGCTGGTAGGAATGAAAAATGGTGCAGCTACCTTGGAAGACAGTTTGGCAATTTCTTACAAAACTAAACATACTTTTACCACATGATCCAACAATCACACCCTTGATATTTGACCAAAGGAGCTGAAAATGTAGATCCATAAAAAAGCCTGCATGTGGATGTTTATAGTAGCTTGATTTACAATTGTGAAAACTTGGAAGCAACCAGGAAGTCCTTGAGTAGATAAATTAATAAATAAACTAGTAAATCCATGCAGTGGAATATTATTCAGCACTAAAAAAATGAATTATCAAACCATAAAAAGACATGGAGGAAACTTAAATGTACATTACTAAGTGAAAGCTCTATTATTAATCTGTAATTTATATTACTA
The DNA here is from genome assembly GCA_028627145.1 of Eidolon dupreanum. Lineage (NCBI taxonomy): Eukaryota > Metazoa > Chordata > Mammalia > Chiroptera > Pteropodidae > Eidolon > Eidolon dupreanum. Next base: position 39,545,952 of record CM053511.1, read on the forward strand.
ATGATTACAACAATATGACATTTCAGAAAAGGCAAAACTGTGGAGACAGTCAAAAGATCAGTGTCTGCCAGGCATTATGGGGATTATGGGGGAGGAAGAGATGAATAGACAGAATACAGAGGATTTTCAGGACACTGAAATTACTCTATATTATACTACATTGTTGGATACATGTCAGTATACATTTGTCCAAACCTATAGAATGTAAAACATCTATGTAAAGTATGAACTTTGGACGGTAATGATTTGTTGATGTAGGTTCATCAGTTATAGCAAATGTACCATCTGGTGGGGGATGTTGAGATTAGGGGAAGCTATGCATTTGTGGGGGAAGAGATATATGGTTAATCTTCATATCTTGCTCTCAGTTTTGCTGTGAACCTAAAACTGCTTTCAAAAATGACCCACATTTTGTAAGTTTACCTTTGAAAATATTAATTTTCAGCATGTTGGCTTTTTAAAGAGAATTCGAGAGTTAACTAAAACAAAGTAAGGAAGCATGACATGAGATGTCTTCCCAAGCTTGTGTCACTTGCTGTTTTAACCTAGGCAGATGAAAAAGTAACATAATCAAGAGATGTGGAGGAAAACCTGTGGTCAGAAGAACATTTGGAATTATGTCTCTGACATTTGGGTGTGTATCAAAAACCAGAATTGTCTAAGAAAATTTATTTTGCAACATTCTGCCAAATTCCAAATGCCAGAGAATCTTGGCAGACTCCTTGATAATTCAGTCTAGCTACTCTACATCATTTTTCAGAGCCTGGGCTTTGTGATGTTACATGGAACGGTGTTGACAGGAAGCAAAACTGCTCAGATACCATCCTATTTTAGAAAAATGCCAACAACCAAATATGCCTTGAATTCTGTTATGGAAAGATTCTTGTTCATAATGCCTTTCTATTCACTTTGTTTTTTTGTCATTTTACAGATGCATGTTGAAGGCATAGTGCTCAAATTAAAGTTTCTTTTCTATTGCCTGGCCTGTTTGAAGAAAGGAATTAAGTTACATGTGCTGTTCAGTATTGAATATTAAGTTGTTACATTTGAATGAATACATGTAGCATATAATAATACTGTGCATTTCACTCTTATATTTCTTATCTACAATGAAATGAAGGTAATTTCTCAAAGTAATAGATCACAAAGATAAAACTCATGATTTTATAGATTAGGGGTTAAAAATCTAAACAATGTAACAAATTGTAATTTTTATATTGAAACAATCTTTAAAAATATGATTTAATAATTTTAGAGTTAATTTGGAAATGCCACATAAACTTCGGTCATAATATATTTTTTGAAAAATTGTCCTGCTCAGTTAATGACCTAATCTACTGACCAATAGAAGCACTCATGTGAAACCATCATTATACACCTTTCAATAGAACTATTTCTAAGACAAAGGAATATGAGCTTTGAGAGTTGCTAATTCCATTTTGAGGAATAGGAAAGAATCCAGAGGGTTCAGAAATCTCTTATTGCAAGTAAGCAAATATACTTTAAGAAAATGTCCAGGATAACGTTGAAATGAGAAAGGGCCATCTTAGAGCTACTACTAGTAGCCAAGATGTAAATATTTGAGCAGCAGTAAGAAAAAGTTATCATTAATTACAACTTGAGTCTGTGCCCTTGAAAAGCTGTATATTCACAATAATATTTAAAGAGAGAAAAGTTAAAATTGTAACTGTGATTGTTGTAGTTTTATGATTGTAACCATTTTCTTGTCTTTACAATGTCATTCTCATTTTTATTTACATAAAAATGCCTTGTTAACTAAGGTGTAACTTGTAGATAAACAACTTGCTTGATTGAGAATCCTAGGAACAGACTTTAAATGAAATTGACTTGGTTCCCAGACCTTTACTTGACCACCTCCGGGTTGTTTATCAAAACATGCTACAAAGAACACTTCATGCTGACTGGCACCCTCAAAAAACTCATCCCCTCCTTACTCCTCTCCATATTTTGTCTCTGGGCCTGAGACTCCAGCCTAAGAAACAGACTATGGCCAGGAAGACAAGATAGATGGCCTTGGAAATCACCTCGCCTCTAGGATACAGCCCTGGAATTTCCCCCAAACCGCTACTCAGCCCTCTCCCTATAATAACCCCTGCCTGCACTGAAGCAGCAAGATGGCTTTTGTGATAGCAGTCCCCCTATCTTATCAGGATGCTGTTTCTTGAATAAACCTGCTTTCCTTCTACCAAACTCTAGTCTTTCAATCATTGGCTTATGAGTGGTAAGCAGCCGGACGAGTTTGGTAACAAAATAAAGTTTATAAGAGCTACTTTTAATAAAATTGAAGGAAATATCACAGACATATTTATTTTAATAAACTTTAATTGGGTGAGTATTGATCCATTTAAGTATTTGATTTTTTCCCCTCAAGTATATATCTGTTTATAAAGTATTGGTATGTATTTTTCTTCCTCTGTAAGAAGAGATAGCAAGACATTGGAAATTTTGAGTAAACTAAATAGTTCTAGAAAAATAAGGTATTGTTCTAAGAATAAAAAGAACAAATGACAACTGCTGGTCAATATCATAACAGGATGGAAGGGACCCTGCTGTGAGTGGTAAATTAATAGATTAATCACATGTCTGTACAAAAACCGTACAAATACATTGTCATAGAGATGTTCTCTCCCTCTCTCTTTCATTTCCTGGGAGATAAAATCTCAGAGTAACTCTGCTAATTATAACAAAATACTAATTCGACATATGTAGATTTGCAAAAGTGCTCACAGATCAGGTCAATATAAAATATTGATGCACCAATGAATTGTAAAAGAAAGTACATCATTTTTGGAGAGGCTGTATTTAACAGAAACTAAAACCTGAGGGAAAGACATGAGCTTTAAAAGTTCCGTAAAGGTAACAATTGAAGTTTATCTACAAAATGAGGATCCATTTTGAACAATGAAAGGCAGGACTTGGAAATGTAACTTGACTGGTAAAATTTCTGAAAACTAGAAAAGGTATGGAAACATTATAGCCTTGAGATGGCATAGGACTAAATGTCCAGGACAAGATACTATAGCAGATTCCTGTCAGGCAATGCAGCACTGCACTTCCAAGCCAGGGGTTTGTGTGCTTGCTTGCCACTCACTTCATCTGCCTATGTCCCCCAGTCGCCTCTCTTGACTTCTTTGATCAGAAGCCTCTCTGAGTTCTTAGGGAAACAGATCTTGCAGCTGCTGCTCCCCAGTTATGCTTCTTGTAAGATAGTTATTGTAGACTACTTTTTGAAACTGAGAAAAACAGGACTCCTTGTGCCTGGAGAAATTATGACTCCTGTAACAGCTGACTATTTCCCAGGCTGGCTGGCTCATGTGTGTTCCAGAAAGATAAGAGTGAAAGGGTGATGGAGTTTAAAAAGTAGGACCCACAATTGTGTATTATTGTAAGATTAAAAAGAGAATGTATGTGGGGCCACCTGGGATTAAAGAAGTGGTGGTAGAATCTCAACAGAAGTCAAATCTGAATAGACTCTCACTACTATACAATGAGGCAGTCCTGTGAGGAGCACATGAAGGCACCTGGATCAGAATATTAGACTCAGAATTTGCATCTGTCTTCTATCTTCTCTCTAGTCCTACATTCTTACCACTATTCTTTTTTTTTTCTCCTCATAATGACTATTTCTGACTTTTCTTTACCCACCTATCTTTTCTATTAGAAAGTTAGAAAAATTATTATTATTACACTACCACTAACAATGATATTATCATTTTTACTGCATACCCACTATGTGCCAGGAATGGATGGCACTAGGGGATTTACATATATTATTTTATTTTCTCACAACTATCACAAGGTAAGTATACTTATTCTCATTTTACAGATGAGGCACATAAGAGGAAGAGACTGTGAATAAGTTTTAAAGTGTTTAAAGGCTATTTAATGACCAAACTGGGTTTCCAACATCAGTCTGACTCCAAAACACTTGTTCTTGCTGCTATACTACAAAGGTCCCCTCCGAGTGACCATGGAGTGCAGAACATGATCGCATATTTTTTCAAACTAGGTCAAAGCCACTGTAATAAAATGAAATCATAAACATATTAGAGTGTATCACACATAGTATTATTTTATTAAAATTTTTTTATTTATAGGCATGAGTGTATGAATAGAATTACCATGTAAAATGTGTTATCATTGTTGTCATAGTAAAAAATATTTGAAAGTCCCTGACACTGTTTTGCCAGCAATACCAGTAAATCTCCAAAGAAAGATATACACAAGTAAAGGTTTTTAATATGACCCAATGGGATATGAGAAGAAAATATTAGGATCTCTATTTTTTCTACTTGTTTATAGTGTAAAAGTAAGAAAGATTTGTGTGTTTCATAAAATATGCAAGGTTAGGAGAAATTGGAATTTTATTATGTACTTTCAATTAAATAAACTTTCACAAAATGAACTTGTCTAGGTACCTAAAAAAAAATCCTGTAAAGAAAGCATGGACTAAAGATAAAATAATATCAGGCACAGTAAAAAATAGCCAATAGACATTCTTGCTACAAGTGGTATTTCTTTACCATGTTATAAGTAAAAATCAATCAATCAATCAAATAAATTGACAAGAAGTTATGCCAAAAAAAGAAAAAAACTAAATTATCAAGAAGACTGCTAAGAACATGGATGTGCACTCATTATCCTTAACAATAACATTTTTCCTAAAGTGTATATGATACTTTCAAATGTTAGCATAAAGCAGCATATAAACATGCTGTGAAAATGTTCAAGGTGTTAAAATACTGAACAAATAGGTTATGAAAAAACAAGTGTCTTCATTTTTCACCAAGTTTTTAAATTATTTAATATGCAATCCATATTTTATAAAACTTCACCAAACTTTATGCTAAAGATTCAAAAGTTTAAGATTTTTTTTACTAATAGTAGAAGACAAAAAGCCTTATACTGTCAGAAGAACATTTGTTCTTCCTATTATAGCAATTAAAAGTGGTTAAAGCAATAAACAAATAACAACATGAAGGCAAACCAAAGTGTGTTTCTTTGTAAATGCCAATGTGTACTTCTTAATCCTTTCTCCTTTTTTACCCAACCCTGCCACCCACTCCTATTAGCAAACATCAGTTTGTTTTCTGTATCTATAAGTCTGTTTCTGTTTTGCTTTTTTGCTTATTTTGTTTTTTAGATTCCACATATAAATGAGAAAATATGGTATTTGTCTTTCTCTGTCTGGCTTATTTTACTTAGCATAATATCCTCTAGGTCCATCCATGTTATCACAAATGGTAAGAATTCATTTATTTTATGGCCGAGTAATATTGCATTGCATATATGTACCACATCTTCTTTATCCAACCACTATGCTATTCACCTGAAACTAATATAAAATATTGAATGTCAACTGTTACTGAAAAATGAAAATAATAAAATTTTAAACAAAGTGTATTCCTTTGTAAGAAAATACTTATATTGAAATACACATCAAAAATATTGCTTAAAGTTGAAAAAGCTCATATTGGAATAAATTATGCAGTTTTGAACAAATGTTAACTATACAGTTAGATGGAAATATACAAACATTTCTATATTTTATAGCTGTGGTATTCATTAGCCTACAAAACAATTATGAAATGCAAGAAAAAACACATTTTTGTGGATTACCAAAGAAAACAGTACCAGAGAAGATATATGAATTGAATAATCCTTATAATAAGAATTATGATATTAGTTGCTGAAAACACCATACAGATGCTTCTCAACTTAAAATGGGATTATATCCAGATGAACCCATTGTTAAATTGAAAATATTGTTAGTTGAAAACGCATTTGATACATCTAACTTATAGAACATCATAGTTTATCTTAGGCTCAGAATACAAATCCACAAATTAATGGCAACACAGTACACTGTAGAGTATCAGCTGTTTACCTTTGTGATCACGTGCCTGACAGGGATTTGTGGTTTGCTACCACACATCATGAGAGAATATTCAACTGTGTATCACTAGCCTGAGAAAAAATCAAAATTCAAAATTTGAAGTAAAGTTTCTACTGAATGCATATTGTTGTTATACTACTGGAAAGTTGAAAAATTGTACAGTAAACCATCGTTAACTCGGAGACTGACTATATGTGCTACCTACAAAAATATTTGTGAATATTTAACAAATTGAAAGATAAAAACCATATGATCCTACCAATAGATGCAGAAAAAGCATTTGACAAAATCCAGCATACATTTATGATAAAAACTCTCAGCAAAGTGGGAATACAGGGAACATACCTCAACATAATAAGGGCCATATATACAGCTAACATCATACTCAATGGGGAAAGGCTAAAAGTATTTTCCTTAAGATCAGGGACAAGACAAGGATGCCCATTTTCACCACTCTTCTTCAACATCGAATTGGAAGTCTTAGTCACAGCAACAAGACAATAAAGGGAAATAAAAGGCATCCAAATTGGAAAGGAAGAAGTAAAACTCTCGTTATTTACCAATGACATAATACTAGATATAGAGAACCCTAAAGATTCCACCAAAAAACTGTTAGAACTGATCAATGAATTCAGTAAAATAGCAGGTTACAAAATAAATATTCAGAAGACAATGACATTTTTGTACACCAATAATGAACTTTCCGAAAGAGAAATTAAGAAAAAAATCCCATTTACAATTGCACCAAAAACTATAAAATACCTTGGATTCAAATAAATTAAGATGGTAAAAGATCTGTTTTCAGAAAATTATAAGTCATTGGAAAATGTAATTGAAGAAGATACAAATAAATGGAAGCATCTACCGTTCTCATGGGTAGGAAGAATCAACATCATTAAAATGGCTATACTATCCAAAGCAACCTATACATTCAATGTAATCCCTATCAAAACACCAATGGCATTATTCAGAGAGCTAGAACAAATAATTCTAAAATTTATGCAGAGCCATAAAAGACCCTGAATAGCCACAGCAATCTTGAGAAAGAAGAGCAAAGTTGGAGGTATTACACTATCTGATATTAAACTATACTACAAGGCTACAGTAATCAAAACATCATGGTAGTGGTATAAAAATAGATATGTTGATCAATGGAACAGAATAGAGATCCCAGAAATAAATCCATGCCTATACACTCACAATATATGACCAAGGAGGTAAGAATATACAATGGGGTAAAGAAAATATCTTCAATAAATGGTATTGGGAAAATTGGGCAGATAAGTGCAACCTGGACCACCTTCTTACACTGTATACAAGATAAGACTCAAAATGGGTTAAAGACTTAAATGTAAGACCTAAAACCACAAAACTTCTAGAAGGAAACATATGCAGTAAACTCTCTGATATTACTAACAGTAATTTCTTTTTGGATATTATCTCCTTGGGCAAGGGAAACAAAGGAAAAAATAAACAAATGGACTACATCAAACTAAAAAGTTTTTGTACAGCAAAGGAAACCGTCATCAAAAGAAAAAGACAACTGAATGTTTGGGAGAAGATATTCACTAATGATATATCCGATAAAAGCTTAATATCCAAAATATATAAAGAACTCATACAACTCAACAACAAAAAAAAAAACAAACAATCCAATTAAATAATGGGCAGAAGACCTGAACAGATACTTTTCCAAAGAGGAAATACAGATGGCTAATAGACATATGAAAAGATGCTCAAGGTTGTTAACCATCAGACAAATGCAAATTAAAACCACAATGAGATATCACTTCACACCTAGCAGAATGGCTATCATCAATAAATCAAAGAACAATAGTGTTGGCGAGGATGTGGAGAAAAGGAAACCCTCATTGTTGTTGGGATTGCAAATTGGTACAGCCATTATGGAAAATACTCTGGAAATTTCTCAAAAAATTGAAAATAGACATACCTTTTGACCCAGCAATTGCACTTCTGAGTATTTATCCAAAGAAAACTGAAACAATAATTCATAAAGATCTATGCATCCCAATATTCATAGCAGCAGAATTTACAATAGCCAAGATATGGAACCAACCAAAATGCCTATCAACAGATGATTGTGTAAAGAAATTATGTGTGTGTGTATATACATATATATATATGTATATACACACACACACACACATTATATACAATGACATGTTGTCAGCCATTAAAAAAACGAAATCCTACCATTTGCAATGACATAGACCTAGAGATTATTGTGTTGAGTGAAATAAGTCAGAGAAAGATAAATACCATATGGTTTCATTTATATGCGGAATCTAAGGAACAAAAAGAACAAACTAATCAAAAACAGATTCACAAATATAGTGGACAATTTGGTGATGGGCAGAGTGGAGGGTGTTGAGGAATAAGAGAATGAGGCAAAGGGTTAAAGAAGTACAATTAGTAGTTGATAGATGGTCATGGGGAGGGGAGCATGGCAAAGGGAATGCAGTTAGCATTAATATGACGGCTAGGTGGAGGGCCAGGGGAGGGAGGCAACAACTGGGAGGATCGTTTTATGAACTATATTGATATCTAACAAATGTACTGTATACTTGAAACTAATTTAAATAAATAAACTTAAAAATGTTGTAAATACAGACTTTAAAAATAAGGTTTCTAACCACTATGAAAATTTCAAGTGAATAGTTTCATGGATATTCATTCTATTTATTAAAATATAAATCGAACACCTTATCTGTTTACTGGAACAACTGATTGACATAATTACTAGGTGAATTTCATAATTGCAGTGAATGAATAGCGCTGAAAAATAAGTAGTACAATCTGGTTAGTACAAACAATGATGTACATTCTTCCTTTGTATCTATATATGATTTTGTGCAGTATCTTTCTCAGCTATGATGGCCATGAAGTCCAAGTATCAAAATAAATCCACATGAAAACTAGCACTTCAAAATGATGGAAAAATAAGTGTTGAAAGTGATGAACTAACTATGTTATTCAGAATAATTCTAGTTGCAACTTCAAATAGAGCAAAAATGTTAATTTTTTAAGCATATAGAGCTTTATTTCTCAGGCATTCTCCCAGCACAGAAGGCCTGGGTCAGCAGGTGACCTTCCTCAATGCTGTGATGTAAGGAGCCCCGTCTTCTATCCACTGGCTCATCCACCCGCTATGGTTTTGCATCATCTGTATCCAGCCAGTGAAATCTGAAAGAGAATAGAAAAACATCAGTTTTGAAAGATATAAAATATTAATAGATATAAAAATATATGACAGTGAAGAAATATAACTAATGTGAAATACATTTCCATGGTGTTTTAAATCTTGACATTCAAAGAATTGACAGTGATTTTCAAATGACTTTGCATTTTTTGTCTAATGGCTAAAGGAAACTGCCCAGAAAGAAGTAGTATATGCCACATGAAGCCAGACTACCTAAGAAAATCTAGACATACACAATCTAGTGTTGATAGGGAAAATATTACTTGTAATCACCAAAAATAATAGTAAATGAGTCATCTAATTTTTATTTCATTTCATTTTTATTTCATTAAAAATAAGTTTGTGTATACCCTTTCTTTTTCTTGTAGCTTTGGCTCAAAGACATGGACATGAAGGAAGAGAGGCATTCTAGCTGCAGATGTGATGAAGGAGGGTGGAAAAATTAGTCCGGCGCATGGCCATTCAAGTCTCTCTCCAGTTCTTTCTTATGTCAAATATTTTGTTGGCTATGAAGCCAATTTTGCAGAAGGCTCTCTAGAACACTTGATGTTAAGCATACTTCATCATATCACTATTTTGGTGATTAGGACTTTTAATTTTATTTCTCTGCTTAATATTTGAGACCAATGGCATTTTTTTATTAAACACACTTAAAAATATCTCTGATTTTTTCACCACAAATATCTACTATTAATAATTGTTTTTTAAAATTTAATGCCAAAAAAAGAAAAAAAGGAGTGATTAGAACAGAGTAAATTTTAACCATGTAACTTATAACACTTTAGATGTGACCACCTATATACGTACTAGTTTGCTCACTGTAGGCACCAAAGAGTCTCTGTGGCCCATGGAGAATCTGTTTTTCGTATGTCCATTTGGGAGAACACTGATTAATAATACTACACATGTTGGCTGGCCAACATAGTTCAGAGCTACGACAGGGTGAAACTATACTGGTTGGAGCTTCCTGGCATTTAAATCTACAAAGAGTTTATGCAAACTTTGTTAAAATATTTTGGACAGACTGCTTAATAAACATCTGTTATCTATCTATTGTTCTCTAGAAAACACACTAAATGATAATTACTATTGTAATTATCAGTAATGTATCATGACCAGCAATTGGATGTGACATTGATTCCCTCCCTGACCATGCAAGGTGAATACATTTCATTTGAAAGAAAGTGTAAAAGTTCTTCATGGCGAATTTTTCTCTTTTAATTCATAACATAAATTATAACTAGCCAAATTGAAGAGTTTTTATGCTTCAAATAAAACATGAATTAGAAAATTAATATTTTAATTGGGGTCTTGGGAAGCATCAGAAAAATGACAGTATTTACAGTCATAAAAAAATACTTGATGGGGTAACTCAGTCCATAAATCCTCTCAATAAAGATTCTACCATCTGTGTGGAAATTTTGAAGAAAGAGAACATGATTGACTCATCCTATTTCAAGGAAAAAATAACCTTAACAAAATATTTACCAGTATTAATTCTGGATCCAGGAAATAATACATATTTGTTAATAAGGCTTCTTTGTTAGTATTTGCGTCAGGTTGTTTCTATTCGGTTTATTCTATTAAGTTCTTTTGTGGCAGATGTGCTCTACTTGGCCAGGGTTCATTCAAGGGTCTGCAGCTGGGACAAATAGACATTTTCACTGCCTGTTTGAGGAACATGATCATTCCTGTAAAATAAAATTTAAATATTGTAGCATAAATGCAAGTTTTGAAAAAGGAGATGTTAGTAGAAAGCTCAGAGGGCAGTTATAGTGAATGTAAATTTTGTGTCCCAGTCTACTTAACTCATGATGTCTTTAACAAAAGCAACGAGCAATATTTTACTTGAAATTGTATTTTAATATGTGCAGAAGTTATTTAAAAAAAATAAATCTATAAAACATATTTTGTCAATAAAATTTTAAGTAGAGATTTTAAAAATTGGCAAGGTTTTTTTTTTTCTTTCATTTGTTGATGGTTTCTAGATATTGATATTTGGACTGATATTGTAATAAACTTGTAAAGTGTATGTTGCTTTACTGAAATATTAGATTTTGAAAAATTACAAACTGTATAAAGTACCTGTGAAAACACAGTTATTTTTTTTGAATAATTAAGTCAACAACTTAAAGTAACATGGATGCTATATTCAAAAGACAGTATGCAATTCACAATGGAAAAGGAGTAAAACAAATAGGTTAGCTGATATAAAAGTAAAATCAGAAATTCTTTATAAATCACATATAGAAAATTGAAAGTTAAATAAAACTTATTATAAAAATACATGTTAATATTAAGGAGACAATCTAAGAAAAATTTCAGCTAACACTAAAATAATACTATAAAAGTTATTCCTTCAACTCCTTAGATTAATTTTCTCCTGGTCTAATAGAACTACTCTCAACTTTTTTTTACTTTTAGACTGTAGACTATTTAATTGAGAACACCCATCTTATAGTTTCCACTTTTCAGGAGAAAAGAACTTAGAGGTAGTAAGCAGGCATTAGGCTATAAACAATTTTTTCCAGACATTATTTATAGATCTGCTTCTGCAGTTAGGGGTAAGGCACTTCAACGACAGATTATAGTAAATCCTCACTTAACGTTGTGGATCAGTTCTCGGAATTGTGATTTTTAAGTAAAAAGACATATAACCAAAACAGTTTTACCATAGGTTGGTTAATAGAAACAAGAGTTAAGTTTCTACAGCCTATTTCTGATCAAAGAAATCACCAAATTTCTAAATAAAGACCCAAAACACTTCTAATAGTAAAATTGAAATAAATATGAGTTAGATATACATTTAAGAAATATTAATAAAAACAAATAAGATTACAATTTTTCAATCTGCTTATTCCAGTGTAGGGTCACAGTGGTTGGAGCCTCTCCCGGCAGCTCAGGGCACAAGGCAGGACCCACCATGGACAGGACATTCTTCCACCACAGGGCCACTCACACCTACCCAAACTCAGTCAGATGCGGACAAAGTAGACACTCCAGTTCACCTAATTCACACATCTTTGGAATGTAGGAAGAAACCGGAGAGCCAGAGAAAACTCATTCAGACATGGCCAGAATGTTCACACTCTACGTAGACAATTGTCTCAGCTGGAAATTGATTTTGTTTTTTCTCATCAACATTACAATGAAAGGATGTTGAACAAATGACATTATTTAAAGATCTGCTGTATCTTAAAGCTAATTATTGGAAAATTGTAAGTTAAAATATTTTTGATGAAAGTTGATATTGCTACCATTGTGTTGAATTTTAAACAAAAGTCATCTAGATTGATTAAATTTAACAAAACTAAAATATATAATTAAAAAATAAAAACAGCAAGCCTTGACCAACACAGACAATACTGTCAATTCCCAGTATCTTTTCTTTCAAATCTGTTGGAAACCTACTATCTTTATATGCTCTGACAAACCAAATGAACACCTACAGTTCAATACATATTTTCATTTTCCGTCCCAAATTATAACTGTTATAAATAATTACATTTAAGATATAGTTTTCACATGGTCATTGAGTATAACATTAGTATATAGGAGGAACAAACTGGGAGAGAAAACTTTAGAACAGATAACATTTTAATTGTGTTGCGTTAGTTAGGGTTCTCTAAGAGGCAGACCCCAAGACAGGATCAGAAGCACAAGAGAATTTTTAAGGGAGAAGTTAGGGAAGTCATCAGACTATGATATAGGAAAGAGGGAGGAGAGAAAGGATTGAGTAAAAAGAAACTTGAATTGAAAAAGATTTTACTAGGCCAATCTGGAATTCTCAAGTTAGTTATTACTTGACATCTTCCCACATTTCAGCAGAATTGAACTGCCTTACTCTCCCACTATGCCCAGTCATAGTTGAGAGCAGGTAGCAGGACCCTTCCTGTGTCTCCTGAAAAGAGTGTGTCTCCAGATGTAGATATTCATTTGTTTTGTCAGAGCTTATAAAGATAGTAGATTTCCAGTAGAAATCCAGAAGTTTGAATGCAGAGTTACAGAAACAAAAAGCACAAAAATCCCTCAGTGGATCATTGGGAGAGATGACAAGTAGACACAAATATCCTTCTATTGAAAATATATATATATATATATATATATATATATATATATATATATATACACATACATATATGGTGGTTTCTGATTTAAAGCATATGATACTTTAAAGAATGTCTTTCTATCTTCAAAGTCTTGCCTTTGAGCTGGCACTTAACTGTCTTTTAGAAAAGTGTTTCAGTGCTCTGTGAAGCTCACTGCTGCTAGATGGTGCAGTATTGTGATATGACCAGTGGTCCTTTGGTTGTGAAGTGGGTGCCCTGGATAAATGCTATGATGCATGGGCTTCTGTGCCTATGGATCAGACCTCATATAATCCCCAGTTACTGGTATTGGCTGAAGATCAGCATCAAGAAAGCCAAACCAATACTTTGAATAGATTTCTATCTGTGTGAGGATGAATTACTACACTTCTAGAACAGAAAGGGCCTAATGTAGGTGACTTGCCCAAGTGGCAGGCTGTTCTCTTTGAGTAATTGATTCTGATCAGGGGCTCAGTTCTGACAATTGGACATTCAGAGGCAGCAGTAGCTAGATCAGCCTCAGTGAGTGGAAGGCCCTGCTGCTGGGCCCTTACTTTGCCTCCACCTTTGCCACCGTGGCCACCTGTTTATGTGCTCATTGCACTCATTTTGCTAGTTCTAAGGTGCTTATGATGAAAATTGGCTTCAGGTAAATAGCTACATCATTTTGTCTACTTTGATGTTCATTGACTTTTCTCTGGATGTTTTCTGGGAGGTGTTAAGATGTGATACAAAAATTTCTACTCTTAGGGCTCATTCTCCCATGTCTGCCCGCAGGCCTTTACCCAGACCTCCTTGTCTCTGATCCTCCAGTCCCTTTCCCTTCCCTTACAGGCCTACCAACTACCCAGTAACAGTCATCTGGATATGTTTTTTCCTTGAACTACTTTCCTTCCATTCAAAGCTAATGATCAGGAGCACTCTTTGGAGCTCTGCCAATTCAGATTTTTTCCTTTCCTCTGTCTTTCAAGGCTGTTCCTGTATGTGGTGGTGACAAAGTCTTCATCAGTTAGGGCTTGTCCAGTGGACTTATTTATACATCGAGGTTGCCTTTTACTTCTACATTGTTCATTTGGGGACACTCACCCGCTGTACGACAATAGGTGTGAGCTGGGGAGGACAGCGATGAATTAATAATGGATAGCATGGGTGAATGGGCTACTTGCTCAAGTGGTTTATTTATGCACTTTTGTCCTACTCAGGCTCAATTCCAAATGTACCAGATGTACCTTAAAATGGAACATAGCCATATGACATGGTGGCTCTCACAGAATTCTACTCATATTGGGAGTTCAGTATCATGGTCATTTGATACTTCACGATCAAGTGTTCCACCTCAACCAGAATACAGAAATACTCCCATTTCTCGAAAACTGTATTATTCTCTGCTGATAGCAATGTGGTCTTGCTCCAGATTCCCAAAGGCCTGTATTATGATTCTTACACTGGAGCTTTCTGTCAACTATGTACTGCATCTTTTTCTACCAACAACATGGACCAAGTAATAAGCTGCTTTGACTACAGCCTGAGCCTACTGGAGAGCGTTTTCTTACTCTGAGTCCCAGTCAGAGCTGGCAGCATTGTGTGTCACCTGTTTATGTGCTGAAGCAGTATTCTCAGGTGTGGAATGTGTATGTCCGGAATCCCCAGAAGCCAACCAGGCATTGGGCTTTCTTCTCATGGTAGGAGATGCAGTATGCAGCAATTTGTCTTTTACTTAGGATGAGGCATTAAACCATGACACAAGCCCTGAATGCAGAAAGCCTTACTGAATTGGCACACCCATAAATCTTGATAAAGTTTATCCCCTACTCTCTGGAGTACACATGTCTTAACAAGGCCTCTAGCATGTTAGAGTATAGTATGACAGAGGGCAGGAGGGTTAGTAAAGCCCTGAGGCAATCTGTAAATGAATGGTTTTACTCAGTCCATGTGAATGTGAACAATTTCTGATCCTCTTTTCTAGTCGGAATGGAAAAAAAAATATGTATCTACCAAACCGGTAGCAGACACCATACGCCTGAGGCCTTCTTAGTCTGATCCACTAAGGATCCCAGGTCCAGTAGAGAAACTGCAATCAGGGATGCTGCCTGGTCGAGCTTACGGTAGTCAACATTCATCCTCCTAGATCCATCAGGTTTCTGCAGGGACCAAACTGTCACATTAAATAGAAACGTGATAGAGACCACTTGTATTAGTTTCTTGAGGCTGCCTTAACAAATTACCACAAACTTGGTGGCTTAAAACAATACAAATGTATTTTTCACATATCTGGATGCCAGAAACCCCAAATCAATGTATTGGCAGGGCTATACTTCCTCCGGAGGTGCTAGAGGAAAATTCACTTTGTTCTTTGTCTCTTCTTGCTTTTGGTGGTTTCTAGTTTCTTTGTAAGATGTGTAGTCACATTTCTCTGCCCTGTCTTCACATTGCTTTCTCTTCTCTGGGTTTTCACCTCACCTATTTCCTATAAGGACATTTCCCATAAGGTTTAGGATCCACCTATATAATCCAAGATCATCTCATCTCAAGATCTTTAACCTAATTACATCTGTAAAGACCCTTTTTCCAAACAAAGTTATATTTACAGGATCCAGAGATTTGAATGTTCACATATATTTGGAGGTGGGGGTAGCATTCAACCTACTACACCACCACTCCTGCATCCTCAAGTTCCTTAAGGAAGGCTCTAATCTCTGTCATTTCCCATAGGACACAATATTATCTTTGGTTTGCTATCTTGGCTAGAGGCTTGGAAGGGCAGTTTCAGAGGATTCTACTTAGCCTTTCCCACTATAATAGCTCTCCACAAGCCAAGGAACTGACGTGAGGATTACTCCAACAGCTACTTGTATATATTTTAATCATACATTTGAGAACCGGGGAAAAGACTTTTAAGACTACACAGTCTAGAATTCACTGAAGACTTCAGCCAGGACTTTATTTATTAACTTTCCTTTTAAATCTCGCTTTAATGAGGAACCATAATGACACATTGGATCTTTCGTTATAACATCACCTAAGACTTCTGTCAACTAATACTTAAAATATTTGAGTGTTCACTTTTCCCAAGTATACATCACTCAGGTAAATGGACACAAGTCTCTTTGGATCAGACTGGGAGAATCATTAGAATCATTAGAGCATATATACTTTTGTGGATTTGTAGGGTCCTTCCTTCTGGGACCTGGACACTACTTTAATAAATAGATTCCAAATCTGAAAATATGCTCAGGTGCTAGAAATGAGTAAGAAATTATGACTTTTATTGGTGGCAACTACCCTCAGCTTTCTTGCTTTTCTTTGGCTGTAGGTACCAAGTAGCACCTTTGTTGGCTGTCTTTCTATTTTACCTCTAGGGATATCATACTCTATGGATCAAATCTATAATTACCTGTGGGCCAAGTCCTATCGGATGCTTCTCCTACCATGCCAGTCACAGTAATTGTGGCCTCCTGGCTTCTGGTGGCCAAGTGCTACCACCAGGCCTTTATAACTTTGGAGAATATAATGAGCTCAGCCTGGGACTTCTTATAATCATTTTATCTTTTGCTTTCTGGTAGCTCAGTGTTTCCATTGCTTCCTTATTTTTGTGTTTCTATTTTCTTTTCTTTTCTTTTCTTTTCTTTTCTTTTCTTTTCTTTTCTTTTCTTTTTTTTTGGCTTTTGTAGGTTTTGCCTCTGATTCTTCTAGTTTTATGTTATATACTTCATTTCTGAATCTTTGGTGTATGGTTACTATTACGAATATGTAAAGGATAGTTATATATATGTGTGTGTGTATATATATATATATATATATATATATATATAGTCATCTATTTTCTTCTGTGTGTACCTTATCTCCGTTCCCCTTTGTGAATTTGGATCTTTGAATCTTCCCCTTTTCAGTCTTTGTTGTCTCAATTTGTCCCTATGTATGCTGAACATTCATTACTATCTTGTTATAACAATTCTCTTCTTATTATTTAAGCTTATAATGCCCAGTTCTTAGTAGGGGTTGCACTCCTCTGCTTCTATTTGCCTGATAGTCACTTTACTCCTAATTATGTTTTTCTTTTTTTTTCATTTTGTTTTAGGTGAACTGACTCCTTTCAGTATTTCCTGTAGTGCAGGCCTTGTAGTGGAGGATTCCCTCAATTTTTGTATGTCTGGAAAAGTCTTAATTTCTCCTTCATTTCTAAAGGACAGTTTTGCTGGATACATTATTCTAGGCTGGTAGTTCCTTTCACTTAATAGTTTAAATATTTGATTCCATTCCTTTCTGGTTTCTAAGGTTTGTGCTGAGAAGTCCGAGGATAATCTAATGGGTTTACCTTTATAAGTTACCATTTTTTTTCTCCCTGGGTGCCTTGAGAATTCTGTCTTTGTCATTGATTTTTGATAATTTTAATACAATATGTCTTGGTGAAGGCCTTTTTGGGTTGAGATAATTGGGTGTTCTGTTGACTTCTTGACTTCCAAGCTCCAGCTCATTCCTTAGATTTGGAATCTAAGGAATTTGTCCGAAAATGCTTTATAATCCCTGTTCCTTTTCCTTGCCTTCGATAATGCCCATTATTCTTATATTTCTTCTCACGATGGTATCAGCTAATTCTTGAATTTCTCTTTCATTATTTTTCATTCTTCAATTTTTCTCTTCTTCCTTTTGATTTATTTCTAAATTTCTGTCTTCGATATCACTGATCCTTTCCTCCATTTGGTTGACTCTATTTCCCAAGCTTGCTATTTCATTTTTCAACTCTTGCAGTGTGTTTTTTATCTCCAGAAGTTCTATTTGGTTTTTCTTTTGAGGGTTTCAATCTCCTTGCTCTGCTCATATAGTTGTTTTTTTCAATTCCTGAAATTGTTGATTTGAGTTGTTTTGGATCTCACTGAGTTTTTTCAGAAGTACTATCTTGAATTCTCTGTCATTTAAGTCACATTTTTCTATGTAAGTTTATTTTCTGGAGATTTTTCTCTTTCTGGGATTCCTTGTAACCTTGGTTGTTCATGGTGTTTAATGGACTATTTCTCCTCCTGGGCATTAATGGAAGTGTATTCTGCCTTTTTTTCCAGAAAGATTTATTATATAAAGGTCTCTCTTTAGCCTATTGCAAAGAAGGCGCTTTTCTTTTGGTTTCCAGTAGGTGGCGTCTAAGCCTCTTGGATCCTTGCTTTATATAAAGTCTTAATAACACTTTTTAAATTTTCTTGTAGATATTTAATCATGCTTGATACTCTCAGTTTCAGTCCCTGTCAGTGTCAGCGACAGTCTCTGCAGCATATGCTCAGAATCCCCTGAGGCTCTGCAGTGATCAGTCTTGGAGGGTATTGTGGGGAGTGTTCCTCTGGGTTGGGGGTTGGGGACTGGGCTCAGCCTCAGTTTTGCAACCCCCGCCAGCAAAAATCAGCTGTTGTTCCTCTATGGTCTCATCTTGCTTCTCTGCTTTCTGCCCTGATGACTGGGCCCTGCAGCCAGCCGAACACAGGGAGCTCACAGCACTTCCAGGCAGGGCTGTTCAGGGAACTAGCTCCTCCTTCTTCCCTCTCCCTCATCCTACCAGGAGCTCCTGCAGCTGTGAGAGGCAACTTCTTTATTTCTCCCACTCCACCATCTGACACACAGGGTTCTGACCTGTGGTAGCTCTTACGCACAGATAGATGCTCAGATGTGCTGGTGTACAGTTTGGATGTTTTTTGTTGAATTTTAGATGTTCAGCTTATTATCGTTTCAAGGGGAGAGATCTGGGGACATCTATTACTCTGCCATGTTTCCAAAGATCCCAGAAATTTATTTTATAGGAACATATCCCTTAGGACTAACAGTCACAGAGAAATAAACTCTATATTCGTATTTAGTTCTCTAAATAAGTAAAATCTATTGCCTTTGGGCAAGACTTATTATTAATTTAGTGTTCTCTTTGGAATGTATCTATGATCAAAGAAATCCAGTCACTTCAGATTATTAATACTATGGTGTAACACTTGGCAGAACATTTCACTTAAAGACACAATGAAAGAAAAAAAGCTAAGGAATGACCTCAAATATACCCAACTCTTAGGAAATATGGATCACTAAAGAAAATAAAGCATGAGCATTTATTTTTTCCTTAGAGGTGCATAGACAAGTTAGGGCCTCATGAGACTCTTTCAAGGGATTGTCTTGAGCTGAAAATGTCATTATCCTGGAAGGAAAATAAAAATCCCCAACACCCTGTCCCAGGATTGTCATCTAGATTGGGTCTCAGAATAATATTATTGAACATGATTTTTAGGTCATCATTTCTTTTCCAGACAACGTAAGTTCTCATCATTGACCCAACAAGTCCCTCCCCACACATCCATGTAGTAGAACCTGAATATACTCACCAGAGATGGATTCTGGATGTTGCAATGCCAAGGTAGACATGAGTTTCCATGTATCTCCTGCTGGACACCTGGCTAATGTCAGATTGATACAGACATGTTTAGGTGGTGAGTGAGCATGTACTTTATTTACTATTTTCTTTAACCACTCCCAGTATATCTCCTTTAGTTTGTGTCTGTCAGTATACACAAAAATGAGATTATTCATGCTGAAAGGAGGAAAAAGTGAATTGCTTTCAGACCACGCTGCAGGCAAGACAACTACAGAAGGAGAGAAGGAAAGAAGAGGATTGAGTAAAAAGCATCTTGGACAATTCCCAGAAATTTTCAGTCAGGCTGATAGAGAGCCCACAAGTACCAAAGTTGCCCCATGGAGGAGATGCTAATGAAGCCAGGGATGGGTTTCAGATGAATGCCAGCAGGGCCAGCACACAAATATGCAGCTTCCTGCAGGAGATGTGAGTGTACATTTTCACAGCTGCCATGTCAATTATTAAAATAAAGACTAATGACAAAGCATAGTTTTGTAGTGGAACAAAACTAGATTTCAATCCTTACTCTTTAACCTTGGACAAATTCTTGAACTTTCCTAAGTCTCAAATTTTTCTTCAGCTGTAAACTGGAGATAATAGTACCTATTTCATAGTGTCACAGCAAGTTTAAAATGTGATGGTTATGTAAAGCCCTTAGCATGGCTCCTGGTATGTAAATGTTAGTTCTTCTAAGTGTAAAGATATAAGAAACCTTGCTTTGTCTGATCTAATGGCTGTTTCCTACTTCTGCTATAGAATGTAGAAAATTCAGTCAGTCCTTAAAAAAATAGGAAACTCTTATCTCATAATATGTATGAGGACTCTGTACAAACTCACTTAAAATTGGTTAAAATTGAATGTAAAGTATTACTGATAGGAATTATAAAAGGAATGCAAACAATATTGGTTAAATATCAGCTTAGTATCTATAATTTAATAGTAACATTTTTTATTAATTGATTACAGTAACATTTATGACAAATAAGAAAAGAGCTAAATATATTTTTGGAGTTTACTAATAACTACCGCTTCCAAAAATTACAACCCACCCTCTTAACTCTCGAAATAATGTTCAACTAAAACAATGACTTTCTCTTAGATAAGAAATTCAGTCTGGTTTAGTAGTTAATTTCAAATATTACTGAGTTTCATACTTCTTACTGTGAATTTAATATTAGTGTAGATTTACTTGTTTTAGTGTTTGGCCTCGTTTCTAGAATAGTTACGAATGAGAATTTCAATATGTACTTAAAAATGTTTCTTCTATGTTAGGTTAACTGTCTTTTAAGACTATTCATATTTGAAAATTTTATGTTAATAATTATAATATAGAACTCAATTCCTGCATACTGAGAAAAATGTAAAAACCAAAAAGGTAAGCCTGATGAGTAAAATATTTCTTTAACAATAATGGTACAATGGAAAATATGATGAGAATTTATTTAAAACTATGACTGTATCCACTGGTGTCTAATTATTAGGGATTATTTCACCAAAATCTGAGGCTAATAATAGGCTTTCATTTAAATTACGTTATATGAAAAAAATGTGAATAGAATTTACATGGGCTAGATTTTCTAAGCAAAAGGTAATCAAAACTGATTTAAAAATCAGTTGTTTTTATTAATTTAAAAAGAGAAAAATAGCTTTGGTGCGAAAATATTTATTTATACTATTTTATTTATTATTTCTCTCTTTCGGGCTCACTTGGAAAAGCTAAAGTGACAGTTAAAAATTTTTCTCTCCATATTCCACTTTTCCTCTTTCTGTGTGCTCTGTGATTAGCTGTATCACACTGGACAGTAGATTGAAGTGGGTGAGGAGAAGTTGGACTGGGTGCCACATCTTAATACTATCTCTCTAGTCCTTGCCACCCCCTGAATGGTGTTGACTTCTGCTTCTCCTTTCCACCAGGTCTATTTTATGTCACACATGCATGAAACCATGTGTTCACTTATACATGTACAAGGGAGAGGGATAGTTAGAATGATTATGTGAATAAACTAGCCTAAAAATACTACAATTAAAACAGCCAATTTTATTGGAAAATGGAAAAATAATAGGTTAAAAAAGAAAAATGCAAATGTATTACATAAATTTTTTTCAGGATTTAAAATTTCATTGGTATGATCATGACAGACTAAATCCAAGATTTTTAGATTGATTCTCCATGTCATAAGAATTGTAATCAGATTTTTCATAATATTTGTGGGCCTGATGAATCAGATTTAACTAATCTTATAATCGTTATTAAATATCACGCATATCCTGCTTATCTTAAAATCCACCTATTTTATGACCTCTGTTATTCTTCTTCTGTCTGAAATAAGAGAAACCTATAATACATTTCTCAGCAAATTTAACCTTCTGCTCTTTCAGTGCCTCCTCATAGGTGCAAACTGCTGTACTGGAAATGCTCACAAGATGCTAAGATATTGATCTCCTCAATTTCAAGGAAGCATGGGGCCAAAGTCTTTAGGATGGTGCTCTCTATGTGTGAGCAACTTTGAACATTTACTCCAATATGTTGCACAAGCTCGGTGTGGGGAAAATGTTGGAAGATATTCTCCTAGATCTATCTTAGACCTCTTTCTTTTCTTCCTCCTCTAGAACTTGACCACATTGGTGTCTCACTCTTTGTGTTGAACTTTTATTGTCTAAACTGTATCCTCTCCCTCCAGTCACAGCACAATCAGAATTTCCAGTCTAGAGTCCAAATGCTAAAATAGACACATACAGGTGTTGTTACCTCTTTTTAAACTCATAAATTGTTAATGACAACAAAGGAAAAGAAAACTTCCATATTCAATTAAAATAGAAACTATCTGTAAACTCAAGCCACAATAGTTGAGGAAGGATGACCATAAGTAGAACGGGAGCCCAGCAGACATTGAGAGGGGAGATGCCTGAGGCTGGAGATCTCTGACAAAATTCCTTGAGTACTCCATTTAGTTTTTCAAAGCAGGTGTCATGTTCTAAAAGAAAAAAAAAAACTGAAAAAAAAATATTCATTGTTCAAAGCAAGGGGAACTTGGTGCACAAACTAGCTGTGGGGTGTTTCTGGAACTCATTTTGACAAGGAGGAAGGAGAAATGAGATCAATCTACCATATTTGTAAGAAGAAATCAGTTGTTGAGTCAGAGAGGAGAAAAGCTCCACAAGGGAAGCAGCCATGCTATTTCTGGTGTTTAGGGCCTGGAGACCTCATCTGCTCACATAAGGCTGTGTCATAAGGACCATCATTGTGAAGCAGGGAGAATTCCTGAGAGCCTTAAAAGTAAGAGCTCCAAAAGCCCTGGTCCTCTCCTCACAGAGCTTCCTATTACTACTGGTCCAGGAAGACCTCTCCTCTTCAAAATTCTTCTACTCTGAATAGAATGAACCAAAAGATATTTTTTAGAAGTGAAAAGAGAAAAATAATGAGGAAAACAAACTGAAGATCAAGAATGCAGACAAATATTGGAGGAGGGCAACAAAATTTTGCCTAAATGCATTTCTATGAATTCAAAAATTCAATGAAGCAAATCCGCTATAAAATGGAATTCAAAGCAGAGAAGATTTAAAAAAAAAATAATTGCATAGAATTTTTTTAAAAAATTTTTTTAGGGGGTGAAATTGATTAACAAAATCCAGTAAGTTTCAGATGTACAATTTAACAGTAAGACATATTTATAGAGAGAGATGATTTTTTTTGCAGCATGTTAATTGTTTTCTAGAAGAGAACTGCTACCTATTCTATTATCAGGAAGCCACTGCCTCCTGAACCACACTGCCACTCATGATTAAGAAACTACCCTGAGGAAAAAAGCTACCCCAAATGGAGCTACTGTGCCCAGGTCCAGACTCAGGACAATGCTGTGGTCCTTACCAGCAGAATGGATTTCTCATGTCCCTCTCCATGACACCCATGATGCTGGTCACTGGACATTGAGCTGCTGCAGAAAATCCATACACCACTACCACACTTGCCAACAGAAACAGCAAAAGTGAAATTTCCATCTCAGTTCTGCCTTCCAGAACTCATGACAGCACATCTGGTTCATCAAATCTGAATTACATCTGGAGCCTCAACTACAAAGAAGCCTGCCAGATGGAACCTTTAGCTTTCCAGTTACCGCAGCACAGGGAAAACAGCTAGAAGGATCGTAGGTAGGACAAACCTGCCATATTAATCAGAAAATACTTAAATGGAATACTAAAGCAAATCACATAAGCAGTGAAATTTGGGTGGTGTAAGAGAGAAAACAGAACTGATATCGTGTAAATATAATAATTTTGTCTTTGCTCATAGTAGATAATAGATATCTAACATAGTGCTTTTTCACATCATGTGACACGTGGAAAACAATTCATGCTAAATGCAGCACATAGATGAGCCCCCACCTTCTACCCTGTTACCTATGACACATCTATAAACCACCACACAACGTGCTGTGAAGTAAACATTGAGAAGTTATGTTCTAAACAGTAAGAGAATTAAGTGTGAAGTACATTTTGTGAATTTTATCAAAATTATATATCAAAATATCCTAGCTATTAATTTAACACATGTACTTTCACACATGTAAATGTACTTTCACACATGTAAAATGTATTTATACAGACATTCATGTAAATATTATTTCAGTGCTTAGATTTTATTTTTATTTATATAGAGGACCAGCAAAATAAGTTATATTCATAACATGGATAATATTATGCAGATAGTAAAATTATGAAATAGCTTTCTGTGTACTAATATAGAATGGTCTCTGACATGCACATTAAATAAAAGCTGCAAGATAAAATTAATTTGTATTTTTAAAAAAAGACACATCAGTGCATGTAGGTGTTTGTGTATGCTAGCCTGTGCTAGCAATCTTCCATCTGCCTCTCTATATCTATTCTCCAACTCTCTCCACCCTGCTTTCTCTTCTAGGAGGTTGACTTGCATGGGCTACATCAGTGAGCTCTCCTGCCCTCTGGCTTCCTGTTGGCCTCTGCAAATAGTGCCGAGAAGAGATTGGAGGGAGGAAGGAGAGGGAACTCAGGGTCTTTACTACCCAACCCAGCATGGCTCCCCCCTTGCAGATCACAATGGATTGATTCGTCATGAGGATTTATGATAACTTGTTTAGTTCTCAGATCTAAACCAGTTCTTGGTAAGGAAGCCTTTTGATCAGAGGCCTAACTGAGATAGGACTCTCTTCTCCCAAGCCTTCTCTAGAGGGACTTTATCAGGATGACTGTCCTAGGAAAGAGGAAATAGCTAGATTTTCTAGGGATTATTATACTGGATTTAAGTTGTTGCTACTACCCAGAGACCAGAAATGCTGCTGTAGTACATTAGTCAAAATGGGAGCTTATACAAATGCTTGTGTTTATTTTAGAGAGAGAGAGGTGCAGGAGTAGTTATTCCTATTATATTTCCATTTAATTTGCCTTTTAGACTATACAAAGGCAGATGGATTAAGGGGAAAGATTTTATATTGCTGCAAACCTTATCAGGTGATAATGCAATCACATCTGTAGTTACAGATGTTGTATCTTTATTACAGAAATAAACATAGACCCTGACAGCTATTTACTTTCAAAAACTGTGTTTTCTCCACTGGTATCAGCACAGGTAATCAGAAACAGTTTTTCTTCACATGAGAAAGATAAAAGTAAGGCCTTCATCAACTCCTCTGCTCTTTGTCATAGTACAGCCAAATGTTGCACTGGCCAATCTAGTAGCCACGAGCCACATGTGGCTATCAACTACTAGAAATAAAGCTGGCACAAATAGACATGTGTTGTGAGGATAAAACATGTACTAGGCTTTCAAGACTTAGTATAGAAAAGTAAACTAAGTTATTAATATATGGATTACATGTTAAAATGATCAAATTTTAATGCATTGGGTTAAAATATATTATTAAAGTAATTTCATCTGTTTCTTTTTACTCTTTAAAGTGGGTACTAGAAAATTTTAAGTGGCAAACGTGGCTTGCATTTACTGCTCATGTTATGATTCTAGTGGACAACATTGGTTTAGAGGAAACCAGACTGCATTGATAACCAACAGAACATCATAGAGATTCACTAAACTGATAAAATTAAAATAACTAGACCAGTATGAAGGAAGTAGAACAGATTCTAGATGACTTAGTTATTTTTATGTATACTAAGGAATAAATGATTCGGAGACCCGACACACCAGTGAAGATTCTAGGGTTCCAGGACTCTTTGGCATGCTGTGATATCTCATATAAAGCGAGATATATTGCTGTATCTTGCACTGACTCTCTCTATATATAAAATACAATGTTTGGTAGCCCTCTTTGAAGTTTAAATGCAACATATTCTGTATTCAGTCATGCCACTTTGACCTATTTGCATGGTAACCAATAAAACAAATAATCTTGAGTAGGGACCAAGTTAAGAGCAACCAGCCAAGCAACAAGGAAATTTTAAAAAGGCTCATCAGCAAGTCCTGCTTTCCCTCCTCATGGACTTTGTGTCCCAACAGATCCAATCATATTAGAGGGTCTAGTGTAAGTTCCAGAAGAAGAATCATAGTGCAAGTCTGGTGGGCTTTGGAGTAAAATCTCTCTCTCTTTCTACTAAGAATTATTCTCCTTTTGAAAAGCATCTCGTAGATAGCTATTGTCCCTGGTAGTGAATGCATGCTCAACCATTGTGTATCAAGAGACTGGCTGTCATGAACTGAGTGTTATAAATAAAATCTAGCTACTCATAAAAGTAGACATATTCCAAACATTCCATTGTAAAATGGCTCAAGTACATAGTACTGGCAAGTAACTCAGACTCCCGGGATACTTTTCCAAATTATTTGCCATCGTTTTCTCATCCCAACTCCATGACCTCATAAGAATGTTCTACGAACAACTAACTAAAGAAGAAAAAGTGTAGCCCTGGTTTAATTATGTATCTGTATCAACTAGAAGTTTATGTCTGTTACACTGCTGTCCTGCTCTGGAGTGGCCCTGAAGGCAGTTGTGAGGGGAAGTCTTGTCAGTGGCTACAACTTCAGACAGAAAACTTTATGTGAAATGAGAGATGATTTCAAGTACAAACCTACGCTGATTTATGAACAATGATTAACGCACTGGCAGGCTGGACGTGGACTTAAGAAAAACAAGACTGGGTAGTTGTTGACAGAGTAGTCTGAGGAAAGAAAGGCACACAAATGGAACTTTTGGAATTTTCATAAAATGTGAAAATATTCATTTCTTAGGTAAGTTTGCACCTCAACCTCTTTCTCTAACACCCCTCTGTTCAACAGGCCCACTTACAAAGTGAGCTCGGCGGCAGCAATGGTAGTCTTTCCCTTTAAAATATTTGCTAACCAACAGACTCATTCCTTTAATACCAGCAATTTCCTAAATGAAAACAACTTTTTATTCACCTAAGTAAAATACTAGGTTTTTGGAAACAACAGGAGAAAAACCCAAAGCCACAACAGCAGTTTAAAAGGCATCAATTGTAATGTTCCCTCAAATTACCTGGTCAAGCTCTTAGACTAATCTGCTTATGAAATAACAAAAGTAAAATATTTAGTATGGTTTGAAATAGAAATAAAATCATTATTCTTTGCCTCTGCATTTGATGAGTGCATATAGTATTGTACTGCAAAATATAAGTTACATGCTTGCAATAAACTATTTTGTTTGTCTCATGCACAGCAGCAAGCTAAAAGTGAGCAGTCACCAAGCATGGTCTGACTCCTTGCTCTCTATCGCATCACTTGAGCATGAAGGCCCTTTCAAAAGGGTCTGCGGAGCCTAAATCTACTTGCCTTCTATGGAGAGGGAAATGCTCAGCGCAGGTGTCAAAAGGTCCATTTCCCAGCTTTACCACTTAGCACATGTGTGAGCTTGGGCAAGTCATTTAACCACATTGAACTTCAAATTTTTCACCTGTGATATAGTGATAAAAATATCTGCCTTATAGGCTTGTATATGATCACATTAGAGGAACTGTAAATAACTCAATATGACTAGATTATGGGCTGTTTTTATGATTGTGGAGAGCAAGGAAACTGGAACAGAAGGCAGAGTTCAGCTGACAAAAGGCACAGAAAACCACAGTAGGGATCTAGGACTGTTCTGCAGGATTTACATTGGGCAGAAGTTTGTGATGAATTGTATATTTTTGTTTTCATACCCAATTCATAATTAAGCCTTTTGATTTCTTTATTACATTCCAAAGTAAACAGTGTCTTCAAGTATCCTTAAAGAAAACCATACCCTTTTTTTAAGGAGGCCTGTTTCAATTAGAGTATGTCACCGCTTGTAAGGGCACCACTTCATACCATCGTAACCCAAAAATTAAACCATGAAAAAGCAAAAACTTAATAAACTGTAGTCAAAAATAAAAAATAGTAACACTGGGATGAGTAATGTAACAAATACATGATCAAATTCATCACATTCATCAACACAAGAAGTCCAAAATTTACGTTTTGAAATATAGACCTGTGCTGTACAATATAATAGCTATTAGTGACAACCCCTTGAAATGTGGCTAGTCTAGACTGATGTGCACTGTAAGTGTAAAATATACCATAGACTTCAAACACTTAGTACAAAGAAAGTAAGATCTCTCAGTAATATCTTTATATTGATTACAGCCTGAATGATATTTTAAAAGTGTTACATAAAATGTATCATGAGAATTAATCTTACTTTTTTTACCTTTTTAATGAAGCTACTAGAAAATGTAAAAATTTAAAACATTCCATTTCGATAGAAAAACATTGTTCTAGATCATTCTATAGCAATATTAGAAACAGAAGCAGCATCTCAGTATCATTATTCTCTTTTCAGATACTTTCTGAAGACTAGTAAAGCTACTTGAAAACAGAGGTTATGCTTATCTTTATAATTCGTGGCGTAAGTGCCATATATATACCAAAGGTCATGAGTGTCTTTTTGTGTTTGTGCTTTAAAAAATAGAAAGTTGGGAAATCACCGTGGAGACTAGTGATGTTTCTACCAAAGCTTGAGCCCTGAGCTGACCTTTGTAGTTTGCTGTGATTATAGTCTTTGTGAACCAGTGTTGGTCACAAAAGCCTGTCTAGATAACACAGGTGTGTGAGATAGTAGTGCAAATAAATGGGAATAAAGAAGCTGTGGAGAAAGTGGGTCTGCTCATCAGAGATGCTGCAATTGGAGAAAGCTGCCATTGCCATCAAGTAAAAAATTAAACCATTTTCATTCTCTTATTTTTTGTATTTGTGTCTTGCCTTTCTTTATATATTCCTAGAGGACAGGAACTATACCTGGGCCCAGCAATGCGTTCCATACAGGCAGGAATTTGATAGACACTTTTCTTCCCCTCCCCCCCACATTTTAATATTTTTTAAAATTTTCAGTTACAGTTAACATACAATATTATATTAGTTTAGGTGTCTAATCACATAGTGAGTAGACATGTATATAGCTTATGAAGTGATCATAAATCTAGTAACCATATGACACCATATATAGTTATTACAATATTATTGACTATATTCCTTATGCTATAAATACTTTACATCCCTATGACTATTTTGTAACTATCAATTTGTACCTCTTAATCCCTTCCCCTTTTTCACCCATCCTTTCAACATCCCTTCCATCTGGTAATCATTAAAATGTTCTCTATACCTATGACTTTGTTTCTGTTTTGTTTGTTTGTTTTGTTGCTTAAATTCCACATGTAAGTGAAATTGTGTAGCATTTGTCCTTTTCTGTCTGACTTACTCCACTCAGCACAATATCCTCTAGGTCCATTCAGTTGTTGCAGATGGAAAGACATTGTTTTTTTTTTTTTAATGGCTGAGTAATATTCCATTGTATATTTGTACAGTTATTCATTGATGGACACGCAGGTTACCTCTATGTCTTGGCTACTGTAAATAATGTTACAATGAACATGTGGATACACATGTTTCCTTCAAAGTAGTGTTTTGGGTTTCTTTGGAGAAATACCCAGGAGCAAGATTATTGGGACCTTCTTTGTCTCTTGTTATAACTTTTGTTTTCAAATCTATTTTGTCTGGTATAAGTATTGCTACCCCAGCTTTTTGTTTGTTTCCATTTTTATGAAAATTTTTTTTAGCCCTTTACTTTCAGTCTGTGTGTGTCTTTCAATCTGAAGTGAGTCTCCTGTAGGCAGTATATGCAAGAGTCTTGTTTTCTTATCCATTCGGCCACCTTATCTTTTGATTGAAGCTTTCAATCCATTGCCCCTGAAAGTAATTGTTGATAAATGTGTAGTTATTGCTTTTTTATTATTCATATTTTTTTATTTTTTAATTTTTTTTCTTAAAGAAGTCTCTTTAATATTTCTTATAATACTGGTTTGGTGTTGACAAAGCTCTTTATCTGTCCTTTGATTCTAAATGACAGTTTTGCTGGGTAGAGTAATCTTAGTTGTGGGTCATTGCCTTCTGGCCTGCCAAGTTTTTCTTGAGAATCAGCTAACAGTCTTATGGAAGCTCCTTTGTGGGTTACTGTTTTTGTCTTGCTGTTTTTAAGATTCTCTCTTTGTCTTTAACCTTTGGAATTTTAATTAAGATGTGTCTTGGTGTGGACATTTTTGAGTTCATTTTGTTTGGAACTCTCTGCACTTACTGGGCTTGTATATTTATTTCCTTTTCCAGGTTAAAAAAAGTTTTCTTTCATTATTTCTTCAAATAGGTTTTCAATTCCTTGCTCTCTCTCTTATCCTTCTGGTACTCCTATGATGCAAATGTTGGTATGCTTAATGTTGTCCCAGAAGCCCCTTAAACTATCTTTATTTGTTTTTCTATTTGGTACTCTGCTTGAGTATTTTCTGCTACATCATCTTCTAAATCTCTGATCTGATCCTCTGTTCCATTTAATCTACTGTTGATTAGTTATTGTGTTCTTTATTTCTGACTAGTTCTTTTTTATGTGTTATATCTCCATTTTTATGTTGCCTGTTTCTTTGTTGAAGTTCTCACTGAGATCATTGAGCATCTTTATAACTGGTGTTTTGAACTCTGCATCTGATAGATTGCTTGTCTCCATTTTGTTTAGTTATTTTTCTGAAGCTTTGTCCTGTTCTTTCATTCAGGATACATTTCTTTGTCTCCCAGTTTTAGCTGCCTCCCTGTGTTTGTTTCTATGTATTAGGTAGGCTACTATGTCTTTCAGTCTTGACAGAGTGGTCTTATGTAGCAGATGTCAGTGGTACAGTGTTCCTGGCCTCCTGAACCAGGTGCTCCAGGTATGTCCCTATGTGTGTTGTGTGTGACCTATATTTTAGTTGAACCTTGGTTGCTGTTTGCACATGAATGGCAGGGACTGACCCTTGGACTGATTGGTTGTGATGACTGGCCATGATTACAGTGGAAGGGCTGTTATTGTACAGGAGCTGATCCTACAGAACAAATTTGCTTTAGCAGGGCTTGGTGGCTGCAGCGTTTTCTCTTTGGATGTGTTGTTTGTGGAGGCAGCTGGGCTGTGCTCTAGCTCAGTCTGAAGCCAGCCACCAGGTATACTGGCCCCAGCATACAGCGCATCCTAGAAGGGGGGTTGTCACTGGCTAAGTTCAGCCAAAGCAATGTCCTGCCTGGAGCCACCTGGCATGAGCCACCAAGCAATCTTCAAAAGGCAACCACCTACTCTGTGTTTAGAAGTGCCTTGAGAGGCCAAGCCATGAACAGAAGCTACTGCCACTAGTGCCAGGCTTGGGACTGCTCAGCAAGAGGTATAGGGTATACCAAGGCCAGATGCTGCTTGTTTGGGTTTTGTGAACCTTTAAGAAATTTTAATAAAATCTGCAACATAAGCCAAGACAGGTCATTTATATGGAAAAGCCAAGGAAAGTGCTTTGAGTAAGCTTGCACAATGAGCCGGGTGGGGATCTCAGGGAATCATCAGATTGGAGTGACCAGTGTTAGATAACTAATGGAAACTCAAATATGGCAGCCACCCGGGTCTGCACACTGGGAGGAGTTGGACTCAACAAGAAACAATGGCTTCTGTCAGCACTTCTGTCTGGGAGAGAGCTGCCCCTCCAGGCCTTGTCCTAAAATCAGACAACTCAGTTCCTCCCCATATATCCCTGGCATATTTCAAGCTGCTGCCCTAGTGCTAGAGCTCATAGCGAATGAGTCCATCAGCATGTAAGTTCACACATGGGCCCTTTAAGAGGAAAGTCTGAGACACCACCAGCTCTTTGTCTCATTCAGCCACTATCTCCACTGGTTTTCACAGCCAGAAGTGTTGAGAATTTCTCTTCCTGGCATTAGAATCCTGGGTTAGGGAATTTGAGGTGAGGCTGGGACCCCTCACTCCTCTGAGGGACTTCGGCAGTTGAGATATTCCTCCCTAGTTTTAACTACTTCACACATGTGTGGGACCAGCCTCTTTTGTGTCTCTGCCCCCTCACAAGTCTCAAGATGGCTTTTCTGTATATTGTTAGTAGTAAAACTTCTATTCAGCTAGATTTCAGGAGATTCTCATTGATGGTTGTTCTGTACATTAGTCATAATTTTGATGCAGTCATGAGAGGAGGAAAGCACAGTGTTTACCTAAAATGCCATTAGATACTTTTCAATGTTAAAACTGTTAGCATGACTTGACTTACTCTTTTACAATTGTGTTAATGACATGTACTATCATGCAAGCATCTTATTTTAAAAAATATTTTAGCTGCTAAATATCAACATTAATGATTTCATATGTGATGGAAAAACATACCTCTTGTGATTTTTATTAGATGATCGAGAAAATTATTTCTAACTAGAAGAGAACAGAAGACTGTTGCCTGTGAAAATCAAATTTTAGTGTCATCCCATTTCAATTCATTCACTTTTGTGAGCATGTAAGTGATTATTATCATAATTCCAAATTGGCTGTTATATGTTCTGGACATATAATCCCCAAAAGGTAATAAACTGAGATTCTGAAAATGCCTTTTGACAAAAATATCTGCCATTTTGGTTGACATGATAAAAATGAAATGAATAGTTTAAGTGTTCGAGATGCTGAATATATATAATCCTCTGATCACATCAAAATCTTTGTGCAAGTATCACAATTGTAAGCAGATTAGATTCTGATCCATTTGCCCTGGCAATAAAGAAACAGAGCAAGGGAAAAACACTTCTTGCAAGTTTACAAGCCTGTACCTAAGAATATGTTGCTTTTCTTTGTAAGAATAGAGAAAAAAACCTCTTTATCATTTGTTAAGTGTTCAAACGGGTAGGATGATAGCACAAGTATCAAACATTAATCTGCAGGTCCACCTGCTAATTTCACCTTCATCCTCCTGTGAAAGATACACATGTTAGGCTAGTTAGTAAATATGAAAGTGATTTTAAAGAATGCACTCACTGGCTGGTTAATCTCAATAGCAGGCACATACTCAGAGATAAAACTTTGTAATTAACTGCTGGCACAGGACCCTCAGTAAAAGCTGGTGATGATTCAAAGCCATGCTAAGAGTGAGCTACTGGAGTAATAATAATAATTCAACCCCAAAGTTTCTCACAGCTAGTGTGTCAATTTGGTATTGCTAGTCACTAGAGCTGTTAAGTATATCAGAGTTTCTTGTGACAAACACAGAGGTAGAGTTTTGCTGCTTGGCTTGTTCAGGTCTGAAGATTGTAATGATAATCACATTCTTTGGGTTCTGTGCCTGCCCCACCGGAGCTATTAGTTAATTGTCTGTAAAGCTCTCTGCATTGCATGCACTCAGAATCAGAATTTCAACATACAGGCTTCAATGTGATGGAATGTCAGAAATATTCAATATCAGGCTAATAATACCAGGCATACAAGAATGTAGATTTATGCATTATGTATTTAGGTACATGTTCTTTCCTTCGTACCCACAAAAGTTGTAGTTTTTTTAGTTCTTTTCTCCTCAGCTAATTTACACAAGAGGTTTTTGTCATCAAAGTGACATATTAATATTATAATTGCCAACAAAAATATAATTTTTAGCAGTTTCAAATTTTGAATATATACTTGCTGATTTGATCTTCCTCTAACATTAAAAAAAAAAAAACAGTAAGATAATCTTGATTAGGTCTAGAGATGTGCAGCCATTTGTCCAATGCCACATGGCTGGGAAGCCATGAAAGGAATTTCCATGGGATTTCCTGCCTCCCACTCTGGTGTGTATCTCACATTGCAACAGAGCCACAGTGGAAATGAAACAAGAACACTTTAACTGAGGGTTAATATCAATGTGTCCACAAAGAAAATACTATTAAACCATGAATGTCAGAAAGTCCATTGTGACCTGGCCCAATATTGACTTGCAGCCTCTCTGGGGACCGTATCCAAATGTGTTGCTCCAGTGGCATTCTAGAATGGACGATATGTTCAGTGTTGCTTTAGCTACAACATTTCATTGGCTCCAAAATAGAATATGCCCATCTGGGAGCACCTGATGTTATGAAGCACAAAGGAACAAGCATAGAATAATAATAAAGCCAGAGAGTTCTTGCCAGGGGCAGTCCAATGCTTCAAGGCTTACCATTTGGACACTCATAAAGACGATTTATATCTTAGCCATTTAACGACTACTACATTTTTTTTCCAGCCCTCTTCTTTTTTTAGCACATAATTGTATAATTGAAATAGCTTTTTTTCCATAGCTCTTTATTCATAACTTGAATACAAGATCTTTATCTTAAGGAATTTTTCACCCTCTTATCTAAGGGGCTTAGTCTCACAGAGACAAACGGTGGTGATTGGAAGTGTGATGAAATGATGCTGAAAGTGCGACTCTTTGGCCCCAAGTTCCACAATTCCAGTTTATATGGCTCATGTGGAGGGTGCACAGTCTTTGGCATCCAAGACCAGGGTTTGAGATCTGCACTAACCAGCTCTGGGCAAGGCACTGTATCTCCCAGAGCATCAGTTCCCACATCTGTAAATTAGAGTTATAATAATGCCAATTTTACAGGATTGCTGTAGGATTATGTGAGCCAAGAGGTATAAATATGCTTCATAAACTGTTAAATATCCCTCATTCCAGCTACCACCAGTTTCTACTATCTCAAATCCAGGTATTATAGAACAATTTGTGGGGGAGGGCTCCTTCTGATAAGGTCCAAATCTGGAAGAAGAGCACATATATGGAGGATTCATTACTGATTTACACAGACTCACAAAGCTGATTGTACAGGATACCAAGAAAAAATTATTTTCAACAATTTGATTCTTTTTAATAAAAGTCTTTGGTACACTTAAAGAGACAAGTAGTTCGATCACTTGAAATTGAGGCAGATAGTTTTTGCTTGAATTTAATAAGCATTTAGATATTATAGACAAAGCCAGAATCTATCTTTGGCTTCCAATATGAGAATGCATAGCTCTATTTTTGATGTTTGTTTTCATTCTACAAATCATTCTAAATATAACCCATATGTTCTTTAAAATTTTTTTCAATCACATATTTAATGGATGTCATAGGCTTATTTAATTGCATGTTAATTAGTTTACCTGTCTGTTTGTATTCCAGTATATAGAACTCAGGATCTAGGACACTGGAGCTCCTTAGCACAGTTATTCAACTCACTTACATCACAGCAACAACTACACTATGAACCTTTGTGTCCAGCTTTTTTCACTTAGCATGACTGCAAGGTTCATACATGTTGTAGCTACTTCAACTGTAGTTACAGTACTGCATTAGCACTTCATTTCTATGATATGAATAGATTATGTTTTACTTATCCATTTGTTATTTGACTGGCATTTTGATTGTTTCCACTTTGGGCTATTGTAAATAATGCTGCTATGAATTATTTATGTAAAAGTTTTTGTGCAGATATGTGTTTTCAATTCTCTTAGGTATATACTCAGGGGAAGACTTGCCAGGTCAAAGGGTAACTCTATATCTAATCTTCTGAAGAATGACCAGACTGTTTTCCACAATAGCTGTACCAGTTTACATTCTCTGCAAGTGTTCCGGAGTTCCAATTTCTACACATCCCCGTCAGTACTTATTATCTGTCTTCTTTATTTTACTCATTCAAGTGAGTATGAAGAGGTATCTGATTGCAGTTTTGAGTTACATTGATAGCTAATGGTTTTGACCATCTTTTCACTTGTATATTGCCCATTTATATATCGTCTTTGGAGAAAGGTCTGTTTAGCTCCTTTGCCCACTTTTAACTGGGTTATTTGGGTTTTTATTGACTTACGGGTTCCTTATATATTCTAGACATAAGTCTCTTCCCAGATAAATGATCTACAAATATTTCTCCTAATTTATGAATCACTATTTTACTTTCTGGATGGTTTCACTTATTGCACAATTTTTTTAATTTTGATGATATCCAATTTATTTATTTTTGCTTGTGATTTGTTGTCATATTTAACAAACAATTGCTTAATTCAAAGTCATGGAAATTTTTATGTTTTTTGTTTTCCTCTAAGGCTTTTTTTTATAATTTTAGCTTTTATATTTAGGTCTTTGATCCATTTTTAGTTAACTTTTATATATGGTATGAAGCAGAAGCACAATTTTATTATTTTGCATCTTGATATCCATTTGTCACAGCATCATTTGCTGAAATGACTTTTCTCATTGAATTGTCTTGTCCTGTTGATTATCAATTGACTGTAAATACGAGGTTTATTTCCAGACTCTTAATTTTATCCTATTGATCTATATGTCTATCCTTATTCCAGTACCACACTGCTTCAATTATTGTAACTTTGCAGTAAGTTTTGAATTGGGGAAGTGTGAGTTCTCTACCTTTGTTCTTCTTCAAAATTGATTTGGCTATTCTGGGTCCCTTGAATATTTCTACAGAAATTTTAAGGTCAGTTTATCAATTTCTACAAAGAAACCAGCCAGGATTTTGATAGAGATTGTGTTGAATTTTTAGATCAATTTGGGGAGTATTGCCATCTTAACAATATTAGGTCTTTTGATTCATGAACATGATTGTCCTTCTATTTACTTAGATCCTTCTAAAATTTTTTAAATAATGTTTTTTTTACTTTCGAAAGTATGTTTTGCACTTATTTTATGAAATTTATTCATAAGTATTTTATGTTTTGATGTTATTATAAATAGAGCTGTTATCTTAATTTCATTTTTAGATTATTTGTTATAAGCGTATAGAAGTGCACTTATAATACAATTGATTTTTTATACTGATCTTGGATCCTGCAACCTTTCTGAACTTATTTAGCAGTTCTAATAGTTTTTTTTTATTGAGATGAAATTCACATAAAATTAGTGTAAAGTATACAGTTAAATGGCATTTAGTACATTCATTATTGTTGTGCAACTATTACCTCTGTCTAGTTTCAAAATATTTTCATTCACCACAAATAAAGTCCTGTATCCCATAGGCAGTCACTCCCAATTCCTGTCTGTCCACAACACCTGGCAACCACCAGTTATGTATGTATAGGTTTATTTCTTCCCTTTTAATTCTATTTTGACTATTTTTGATTACTGAAGATTTATAGTAAGTTTTGAAATTAGGAAATATAAATACTCCAACTTTTTTCTTATCAAGATTGTGTTGACTATTTGAGCTTCTTATAATCCATATGAATTTGAGGTCAGCTCTTCTATTTCTGTAAGAAAAAGAAAAGGTCACTGGAATTTTGATAAAGATTGCATTGACTTTGTAGATTGATTTGGGCAGTGCTGCATTCTTAATATCAAGTATTCCATTCTATGAGCACAGATGTCTTTCTATTTATTTAGATCTTTTTAAATTTTCTTTAAGAAATATTTTGTAATTTTCATGTACATGTCTTTCACCTCCTTAGTTAAGTTTATTCGTATTTCATTCTGTTCGATGCTATGTAAATCCAATCATTTTCTTAATTTCTTCTTCATATTATTCACTATTAGTATATAGAAATGAAACTTCATTATGTGTATTGATTTTGTACCTGCAACTTTATCGAATTTGTTTATTAGCTTAAATAGTGTTTTGTGAATTCTTTGGAATTTTTACATATAGGATCATGTCATCTTCAAATAAAAAGTTTTATTTATTTATTTATTTCTAATATGGATGCCTTTTATCTCTTTTTCTTGCCTAATTGGTCTGGTTATAACCTCTAGTACAATGTTGAGTACCAGTGAACAAAGTGTCTTATCTTGTTCCTAATTTTAGTGTGAAAGCTTTTCATCTTTCACCATTGAGCATTATGTTGCCTGTGGGATTTTCATAAATGCCCTTTATTATGTTGAGAAAATTTCCTTCTATTCCTAATTTTCTGTTTTTTTCCCCCATGAAAGGGTATAGGACTTCATCACATGCTTTTTCTGCACCAGTTTAAGTGATTATATTTTTTATTTTATTAATAATGTGGTGTATTACATAAATTTTCTTACATTAAACCACCCCCACATTTCTGGGAAAAGTCCTTCTTGGTCATGGTGTATAATCATTCTACTATGATGTTTAATTCAGTTTACATAAGTTCCTTGAGGACTTTTGAATCTATACTCATAAGACATGTTAATATATAGTTTTCTTGTGGTGTCTTTGGTTCTGGTATCAAGGTAATACTGGTCTTGTAGAATGAGTTAGGAACTGTTCTCTTCTCTTCTACTTTGGGGGAGGGGGAAAGTGGGGAAATCTCAGAAGGACTGATGTTAGTTCTTCTTTAAATGGTTAGTAGAATTTACCAGCTAAACCATCTAATCTTGGATTTTGTTGTTGTTGTTGTTGTTAGGAGATTTTTGATCACTGATTTAATCTCTTTATGTTTTAGTTATTTGCTTAGTAGTTACCATGGGGATTATAATCAACATCCTAATTTATAATCTAGTTTGAACTGATACTAACTTAGCTTAAAAAGAATACAAAATCTCTACTTCTATATAGCTCCACCCTCTTATGTTGTTATTGTGACAAATTACATTTTTATACATTGTGTGCCCACCAAGGAAGGGAGGGAGTGTGGCAAGGTCAAGTAAAAATGCCACAAAGCTTTCTTGCTGTGTTTAAATTATCTTTTTCTTGATTTATTATTTGCTTAGTTGCTATAAACCTTTGACTATTTTCGAGAGTTATGAGAAAGTTGATTCAGACAGTTTTTGCTTGATTTTTTTTTTATGTTTCTGTGAAGCTCTCCTTTGATCTATCTAATCTACCATTTTTTTCCTGACATTATTCCTCTAATAGTTTTTTAAATTTGATTCCTTATAATTTTATACATGAATTTACATCTTATACAAATAGAAATGGCTTTATTTATTCTTTCCAATCTGGATACCATGTTTTCTCTTTGCCAAATTGTCCTAGCTAAACCCCCAACACAGTATTGACCAGAACTATTGAGAGCAGACATCCTTGTTTTGTTTCCTCTTAGGGGAAAGCTTTTGGTCTCACTATTAGATATGCTGCTTGCTATGGGTTTTTCAACAGGATTATGGGGTTATGAGCAATGGGCTAGGTTTTGTGGATCTCATCTTTTTATAAGATCTCAGGTGTCTCATCTTTTTATAAGTGGCCTTCAATTTTAAATATTTTATATGCGATTCTCAAATTTACAATGTTGTGAGACCTTAGTGCAGATGAACATATGCCCTAATTTATTGCCTAATGGAATCATTTTACTCTTTCAAAGTTTCTCAGTGACTGAAAGGAATAGAAAGGTCAGAACAAACAACTAGCTATTATGACAAGCAGAAAAAGAAAAAATAGCTCAGAGTTTCCACAAGTAGTAGAATGATGTTTTAGTGACATAGATATTAATCTTAATAAAACTAAGTTTTATTACGAACTTAAATGCAGTTGGTAATGCTGAACTTACCACTCTCTTTACAGAACTGTATCTGTATGGAGGCAGAAACTCATATGGTGTGAATAATTACAAGACAATTGTGAACATCGGAACACTTACTATGCCTTATCCTTTTGCAGCACTCCACATACGTTTTCTTTTGTCCACCTCACAAAGACACTGTGAGAGAGACAATAATATTACCTCTTTCTTATCAGTAAGGTAATTGAGACTGAGAGACTTTAAATGGCTTCCATAAAATCACACAGGTAGTCAGTGGTGTGGAGAGAAAGGGAACCCAAGTTTACCTTATAGCAAAGTGAGTAACCTCAGCTTGATAACTCTTAGGTTTACTCTTTTAATAGAAATGCAAAGTAAATACCAGAAAATGGCTTCCCCAAGATCCATGGAAAGGTTATTTTTGTGATGAAAAAAAGCTTGCTTTTTATTGAAAATGACCTAGATTTTTCTTGTCAGGTTTCATTGGCCACTCTAGTTCTATGAAAAAGAACCATTATGTCTTTGCTCTACCTTCTTTAACCATGTGTGTTTCCCTCAGGCCAATCTATGAGACAATTCACATTTATTGCCTCTGGTAGTTACATGCTTACACACATGCATGCATGTACCCCCACACCCTCACACATGGTTAGGGACCCTCAAAAAGGCATCAACTTCAGAAACACAGCTAAAAACAAGGATAATGATATATTTTTTAATATAGATAATTTCCATTTACAGTTATACAGCTAATGTGGGTGCTTTAATCTTCAGTAAGATTTAACTCCAAAGTTGTGGACAAAGAACTTTTGTGTCATCAAATAATATGGTAAAATTGATGATAACATAAAGATCCTAGTTTGCTGTAGCTCAGTCTCTCACTGGAAATGGAAATAAACCAGGTCAGGATGTCACATGACACTCAGTTTTGGTGTGTATCAATTAACAGTATGTTTACTTTGTGGTAACTACTGCATTCTGCCTTGGGAAAAGAAGCCTTTCCTTCATTTTGTTACTGGACACTTCAGGGTCAGGCACTATGGCAGATACACTTGTCACACTTCAGGGTCCTCAACAGCCACAGAGAGGCTTAACAGGAGGAAAGTGAGTGGTACTTTATCAAATTCCCTGACTTTCGCTTATGTTTCTTTTGAATTGTGGTCATTTTTTTGTATGGACATTTCAATGTATTATTTTAGGCAGCTCATTTCTTCAAGAAATCAGACCACTTTTCTGCTATTGATAATTTTTTCAGTACCCAGCTTACATTCCTCAGTGGCTGTGACTTGGTAAAGGTGACCAGGCATCTTGTCTTAGGAGGTCAGTGCTGTTTCCAGATCTTGCTTCTTCCAACTCCTTCTTGCTATGCTCTCCACAGATCCTTATTTTTCTTGGCTGAAGTCATCATTCTTTCTCTCGCCTTCCCAATTATATGCTCTCTCCTGAGAGTTCTCTAATCCTCTTTTCTTTCCTTCCCTGCTCATTTACTAACAGCAGTTCTGCCTTTTGGTTCAGGGCAGTAGTATCAGTTAGGAACACAGACACAATGGAGGGGCTGGCTTGGTTCTAATCTTATCTCCAACCCACTAAACCACTTGGTACTATATATAATATAATATAATATAATATGTAATATATGTTATATATTAGGTACTATATATTATATATTATATATATTATATAATTTATAAAGTAAAATGAAAATAGTACCAACCTCCTAGGGCTTTTGTAAAAATGCGCCTTGTCAAACACTTAGGACGGCATCCAGCTTTACCCAGCACTTAGCTGTGTTGGTTGTCATTATTATTGCACTCGTCTACATCAGTGCTCAGTGTAAGAGACACGCTTTCCTGAACATAAACTCAGAATCATTTAAATATAGTACCTTGCTTTCTCCATTTGAAAAATAAAGCTGATAATTACTATCTATGTCAAGGCTATTTTGAGTGCTTTAGTTGCAACGACTTACATTCCCTTTACCTTCTGAAGGTGAATGAATTCTTCAAAATTGTGGTCACATTCTTTACGAAATAGTTCTCTGCTCCACTAATTGAAATAAAACTCCACTGGCCTAAATGAGAACATACCCTTTCAAAAGGTAAATCTCTTCCTCCCTGATTTCTGGGATGATATTTGAAAATGATCTTGGGCTATTCAGAAGCATGTCCAAGTCCCAAAAGGACACTTTTCATTGAGTTAAGTAGTTATATTGCTCTGAGTACCACTGCTATTTCTAAATTCAAAAAGGAATTTCTCTCTTGAAGATAATATGTTGCCTCTGAGAAAGATCATTTGCACATTCGAGTACAGTGTCTTTCCTAGTATAACTGATTAGAACTAGGTGTCATCAAGGGCTGCTGAGAAATGCACAGTGAATGAAAGGCTGACTAACTTATGCCAATTTATTAGATGAAACTGTATAGGGCATAAATGTTACATTCTCCTCCTTTCCTATCTTGACAGACAACTTTGTCTTCCTCCCTGGAAACTTCTTAGTTTGTTCCAGAAGTCCTGGCCTCCAGCCTGGGAACCACAGATATAGATAATAAATATGAGCCATCCTCCAACCATAGGAAGTCAATTCAAATGACAGCTGTGAGACCAAGAAGCCACTGTCAGAACAGGGAGTCTCTAGCCAGGAAAGTTTTGACAACAACATACCTGTGGTCAGTCTTCCTCTCTCTCTCTCTCTCTCTCTCTCTCTCTCTGTGTGTGTGTGTGTGTGTGTGTGTGTGTGTGTGTGTGTGTGTGTTTAGCTTTGAATTTCTTCGGGTTCTTTGGCTGATTGAAATCAGAGCCAGTGTAAGGATGCTGACCCTTGGCGTCTTACCTTTAAAGACATTATTAGGTTCTCAAGTGGCTACGTACCTATATGGATGTGCTTCCAAATCTCTGTTCTGTCGAACATGACAACCTGGCTGCTGGCTGATGATAGAAGACATGACTGGAATTTGAAGATGGGTTTTAGTTTGAAACCTTTTATACTTCAAAATGAGAAAGCCCAGAAAAAAAACTTGCTTTCTGAGCTGTCTGAGTGGATGGACTTAAAAAATGTTACTTGGAGGGTTTAAACTGTAACCTCCTGTTTCTGAACAGGAGTCTTCCTTCTCATACTGAAGTGACCCCTCCTATGTAAATTAGGTGCCTCTGGAGGGCAGAGCTGCCCTCTCGGTGAGCCCATTTGGTATCAGGGACACACCTCAGAGATGCTCTAGCCTG
Source organism: Eidolon dupreanum (assembly GCA_028627145.1). NCBI lineage: Eukaryota > Metazoa > Chordata > Mammalia > Chiroptera > Pteropodidae > Eidolon > Eidolon dupreanum. The sequence goes on from CM053511.1 coordinate 39,588,496, forward strand.
AAGTTCAGAAAGGGTGGGCTCGGGAGCAAAAGAGACATCATGCAAAACATTTCCCCCTTCTTTCTCAGTAATTGTGAAGACTTCAAATAAGAATTTATCTTAAGAAAATATTGATTAGTCCTAGCATTGTTATCAGATTAAATTTGACAGAAATAAAACTAATTTTATTGAGTTCTTCCTTTGTGTCAGGAATTCTTTTAAACACTTTATACATATCATGCGCTTAATCTTTAAAACAATTACATAATTCAAGCACTATTAATATCCCCTTTGTGTAATGAGGAAACTCATGTACAGTTAAAATAAATACCTTACTCTTGGTCATAAAATATGGCTACAGTGTAAAAAAAACCAAAGTTTGAAAACTGACACTAAATCTAACCGTAACCTCTAACCCCTAACCCTAAGTCTAATTCTAAACATAACCTTATCCTAAGCCCAGAGTCTTTAGAAACCTCACTCTTAACCACTGTGCTATAATGAACTATTATGTGATCATCAATATTATTTGGGTATTAGTAAAATTGCTCAAAAAAAATTAAAATGCACAGGAATTACTACCTTTTTAAAAGTAAGATAATTTTATTAAATTAATCAATGAATTCAGTGAATGATCAAATATTATGACATTGGGTTAGTGAGTTGAAGAAGATATTTAAAAGGTGTATTTGCCATTTATGCCTAAGTTCCATATAGTTTTCAGGTAGAAAAGTTCTCCATTAGTACTAGGAGTTAAAGCATTTGTAAAGGTAACAAAAATGGATTTTAATTTTTAAAGTTGCATTAGCATTCTTGAAAAAATCCTTTCTTCTAATAAGACTTCATCTTGACTCAAAGATGCTGAAAACAGCAACTATATCTTTCCATTGAAATAAAGTGCTGTCAAAATATTAAATTACTTATACAACAGCCCAGCTACTGAAAACACAAATGTTAGGTCCATTGCACCCTCAAGATTGGCAAGGTACAAAGGAGAATGGAAAACAACATTCAAATTAATTTGCCAAGAACTGAAAGCTCTTTTAGAAAACGATAGACTCTTTCCCCTTGTGAGCCAAACACCAGCTGTAGGGTCAATGAAAATTAAATCTCACATTCAGTTTTATATTCAAAGACAGTAACAATGGAAATCAAATTCTAGATCCTCAAACAGGCCAGATAAATAAGGCAAAGCAATAACAGAAGAATAAAGAATGTACTTCTATGATTCTGTCTATCCCCAGGATTTTGCTCCAATAATATTTAGAATAGGTCCTTATACATATTATAGGTGCTTAATACCTGTTTGTAGATTAAATAAAGGAAATAAGTCATCACAGCTGATCTCTATGTTTGAATAGATCAAGAGAGAGAGACTTCAAGATACTGATGAACCACACCATATAATTTTAACTAAGGTGTTTCTTCTAAGAGCATATGAACAGGATAATATACTTTTCATGTGTTTGGGGTTTTTTCCCTAAACTGACGGAGACATAAGTTGCTTCAACTTATTAAGGACCCTAAACATGTTAAAAATCACTTTTTGATTTACAAAAATTTCCACCAAAATAAGATTTGTTTGGGAATACTGATTGGACTCTAAAATGGGTAACCATAGTTATCTATGTAAATTGATCAGATTGTTTAAGTTGATAAAATGTCCAATAGAAAGAGAAAAAAGAATGTAATACAACAAGTTGTAGCCTTTTCCAGCGTTTGTTCCCTTACAATAGTAGAGGGTTGCTACTGAGCCTGTATAAAATTTATTTCAGTACTAACTCATTCAATTACCATTACTTTCTGCTTTTTTTCCACATAGACTGAATAATAAACTTTACTGTTCACCTAAAGTAGGGCTAGTTTTTTCATAGAAATATATGACAGAATGTATAACGGAGCATGTCACTCTCTTGCTTACGTCCTTTCATTTGACTCCTTTGTCCTCAGAATAAAATCTCAGACTCCTGATAGTGCGTCTATCAGGGACCCGCCATAAATGCTCTTCTGAAAAATTGTGCTACATCATCTCCTATCAATTTCCTCTTCTATCACTAAGCTTCGGTCATTTTTTTTTTATTCTCATAATATTTGGTTCTTTTACTTTTCACTTGTCATGATTTATAATTATAACTGTATGTATTTTTGTTGTTGTTATTCAGTGCCTTTTCTTCCAGTTGATCAGGGAAATGAATGAATTAGGGTACATGCTTGTTAAATGAATGAAGGACTGACCCTGACTTCAAGGACACTTAGAATGCAGTGGAGAGACAAACCTATAAACATAAACCAAGAAATCATATAAAAGGAAGAATATCAATTGTGTAACATTCTTTGTATTGTAAACATTATAGAAGTTAAGGAAAATGAGTAATCTAATATGGTGTCTTTGGAGGTTTTGGGTAGAATTAAGCCTGATATAACAGATATAACAAGACTGGTGGAGAGAGGTGGTTTACATAGTGAAATGGCATGGGCAATGGCTCAAGGTAGGAATGAGAATTGCCTTTTAGGGCACCGCGCCTTGAGTGCAAGCCTCAAAGGAAGGCTCTTAGAAATGTGTATATCTTATACCCCATCATACCTGTGCTGTGGTCCACATATTGAACAAAGGTGAGGGCTTAGGTAATCTAATACACTATTTTTTCTTTCTCAGTGCTTCACAATTTGTGAGTTCTCTTAAAGTTCAAGTTGTTGCTCAGTACTCTAGAAAATAATTATATTGCATTCAATGGCCTTTTAATATATATGACTGTTGTCTTCCTGGCTGCTCCTAAATTGAAGTGTCCTATAACAACACATGGTCATAAAGAAATGCAGTGTCTCTTTCTCTTTGGGTTATAGTTTTGGATAGAAAAATTCTACCCTCCTCTTTTTTTATTCTTAATATGTATTTTCTCCCCTCAGCCTAAATTGTTTTGAGCTATCAGAAGGTGTTCCTTTAGGTTATATCCATGTATATCATATCTATTTGAGAATTACTAGAACAATAATTAAAGCATAGTTGTTTGTTAATCACCCCCCACCTCCAAAAAAAAGCTTGATCTTTAAAAAAAAAAGCAAACTTTAATACAACAATAATATGAAAAAGCAACAAATAACCTCAAATATAAATAAAATCTAAATTTCACTCTTTTCCTTATATTTGAAAAATAATAGGTTAAAATGTGTTCTTCCCCCTCGAAAAATATAATGACACAGGAATGCTTATTTTTCTTTGCTCCTCAAATTTGTCTTTTAGTTTTTGAGAAGAGATGAAATCTTTTATCACTATATTTAGATGTCAACTAGGCAGGTCGGTGCCATGGCAACTGCTGCACAAAGAAATGTTAGCAAGGGAAGCTCATACATGCTCCAAGGAGGTACTTACTTAGTGCCACTCGAATGAGATTAAAGATGCTGTCTGGCCAAGGCTACATGCCTGGCTGCTCTTGCATTCTTGTAACAGGGGAAAGCAGACCATCTGAGCACCACCATCACCCCTATCTCTGCAGTTCAAGAAATGGCTGAAGGATGGATGCAAATGAGCCTTGCTGCATTTGTAGCCCATATTTTTCCTGCATACCCATCATATGGTTAGGATTCACACAGTCAAGTTCTTATTGAGAGCTTACCTTTGCCCAATACTGTTTTAGACACTAGAGATGAAGAAGAGAAAAAGCTATTCAGAGTGCTTAAATTCACTGAGAGAAGCATGATGAACTACAATAATAAATAACAACAGTATTTATCTAGTATACGTATATTTTAAAATGCCATATTTGTAAATAATGTGAAAATTCAAAAGGGAGGCAACTTTCATACATTTGGGCTGGTTTCATTGATGACGCATCTTGATGGATGGAGAACTCAGGAAGTCTGCTCTGAAAGACTGATACTTGAGTTGAGACTTGAATGATGGGAAGACTAGCCACCCAAGGCCCAGAAAATGTGTTTCTAGGGGAGGACAACAATGCAAGGGCTCTTCAGAGAGAATGACCCTGCCATATTCTAGGAACAAACAGAAGTACAGTTCGGCAGGAAAGCAGAGAGTGCCAGGCAAGGTCAAAATGGTGCTTATCTAATCTATCACCTGTATACTCTTCAGAAGCACTCAAGTCTTTAAGCACCCTCAAACATGTCTGGGAGACCCCAGGAAGTGGTTTTTCCTGGGGACTAAAAGGAAAAGCACATGTCTACCAGCAAAGTACATCAGTTTCTTCAGAGCTCCAGCTCACAGCAGCTGAGGCAGAAGCCCAGAAAGGCACTTATGCCGGTCAGTGACCTAGTTGAAGTGTCATAGCTCCTACTGAGTAACATGTAAGCACTGCTTGGTACAGGGCTATGCTCTGGCTTGATCACCACCTTCCTGTGACTGCCACTGCTTTCTTTGTGGCCTTTATCTCATGCCCACAGGTACCCAGACTGCCCTCAGCTTTGTTGGGGCTGCCACAGTGATTGCTTGTGCCAGTGCCGGGGTGAATATAGAAAACCTTTTTGTTTATTTTTGTATGGTGGTCTTCTTTCCTTAGGACTCAGAACATTTGGTGACTACATGGAGTCAACTTGAGTAGCATCCTTGGCTTAAAATCATCCTTCACCCTCCATGATCCTTAGCTTCAAGCATCTCAATTTTCCATTTTCTTGAGGTAAATTATTTCCTTTTTTCCCATGAGGCTCTTGGTTTCTCATGTGGTGGTACCCTTACCAACCTTCCATAGATACAGATAGGCCTCAATTTGAGAAGAACTCAGCTTGAGTTCAGGTTGGTTGTTTAAGAGTATTTACATGTTTTTCTGTCTTGAATACCTCTCTCTCCAGGAATATTCAGAACTGCACATTATATGGGTGAGCTATGTGGACTGGACTACAGAGTTTTACAATGTTCCTCAGAAAGGGGTAGAAAATCAGTGGTATTTCTCTTCTGGGTGTGAGATCTTCCTTTTTTTGTTTAATTATGGGATTTAGAATGGTCTGGCCAGTTCTACATCCATGTCCTAATGATAAATATGAATTTAAAACCAAAGAATTAATTTTCTTTAAAAAGAGGATAAGGTATGTAGGAAGTGCATGTATGGATGGAGCTGTAGTTGTGAAAACATGTTTTTCAGGTTAAAATATAATTCGTTTTGTTTCATATGGCCTTGCTATTAAAAAGGAGAAAATGGATCTTCCTCTTTGAGATATTGACCCTTAAAATAGTAAGAAAATTTATTATTTCTCACAATTAAATAGGTAGAGTGGAGAGAGTCAAGACATGTAGTAACCTACTCGAGAAATATTATAAAATACCTACCAAGCAGAAAACTCTGTACTAGGACTTTGGAGCGGTTGAGCCCAAGCAAGGTCAGAGTCCCATTACTTGCTTATTCACTCAACAAGCATTTGTTGAATGTAATTGGGTTGGTTAGTTCTGATAACTGGTGTCCAGTTTATAGCTATGTTAATAACACTTTCCAGAAGGTTTCTTCTGAGAAACAAAAGAGATAAAGTTGCTTAACAATTCTTTTTAACTAGTAAGGAATTAGTAGATTATTTTCCTGTGAATTTCTACCCTTTTAATATAAAATACTGAATTATTTGCTTGGAGATTATGACTTAAAAAAAAACCAAAAACTCTTTCAAACACCTATCTAGTTTTTTTCTCCTATGACTTTCATGTCTGAGATTCTTGTTACAACAGTGGTGTGTTAGTTTGTTAGGGCTGCCTCAACAAAGTATCACAAACTGGGGAGCTTAAACGATGGAAAGTTTTTGTCTCACAGTTCTGGAGGCTCAATGTCCCAGATCAAGGTGCCAGCAGTGTTGATTTTTTTAATAAGAACTGTGAGAAAAGTACCTGTTCCAGTCCCCTGGCCTTGTGGAAGGCTGTCTTCATGGTCACATGGCATTCCCCGTGTTTGTTCCTGTGTGCAGACGTCTTCTTTTTTATAAGGATATTAGTCATATTGGATTAGAGTACACCTAAATTACCTCATCTTAAATAATTATATCTGCAACAATGCTATTTTCAAATAAGGTCTGATTCTTAGGTACAGGGGTTAGGACTTCAATATAAATTGGAGAGGGGAGGGGGACAACTCAACTCATAACAAGTGGTATTGTTTTACTTGAGGTATTTGAACACACCCTGTTCTCTACTCTTGCTTTTTCTGCTCTTAAAATCTTTTCCTACTGAAATTTTTTTCATCTTTCAAGTCTAATTTAATGTTAACCTCTTCTAAGTAACTTTTCCTTGATTTCTCTAGCTGAAGATGACTTATTTTTTTTTAATCCTAAATGTAGTTATTTTACTCTAAAATAATTTTATTTATACTGGCATTTATTTTCTATATAATTAACTCATAGTACTATCTATTAATAAATATTTTGAATGAATGAAGGTATTTCTAAAGATGTATGTATCTTCTTTCTAAATAGGCTGTAAACTCTCAAAATAGGGACCATATTTATACTTACTTTCATAATGAAAAAATTTTAACATAGATCTTTGTATGTAGGGTGTATGAACAGAGAAAAGGCTCAACTGAGAAAGAGGAGAATCATTTGGGAAATGATAACACTCAGATAGGACCTCAAAGGATGACATGTCTTTGGTAGAATGTTACAGTACAGGGGCTAGCTCTTAACCTTGTTAGCATTGAAAATGGATTCCAACAACAAATGGAAAATGATTTCATCTTTAAGATAAATACATGCATGAGGTCGACGGGGAAAATCAGAACATTGATTTATTAATTCACAGTGAGAAATGAACTGTCATAAACACTGAAAGGCACTGTCTCTTGGTTAGTTTTATCTGGGAAGCCAGAAATAATTAGAAGTTTGCTGGGTGAGCATGGAGTCATGTCAAGGAAAAATCAGTAAGTGATTTGAATATTTAATGGCATCAGACTAAGACAGTCTTATGCATTTTTCTCCATTTGCCAATGGAATAACATTTTTGAATCTACTGGCTAAGTGAACAGCACTATTAATGTTTAAATCTTGAGCTATTCTTTCTTTTTGTACAAATCGATTATTCTGTTTTAAAATCTTGAATCATACCTTCCTTTTAATATCTGAATGAAATACCTTATGGTTCTCATGTGGTGTGACTGTAGAACACTCAGTCATTTCTCAAATATTTCTGAGAATTTCTTCTCCTCATTGTCATTTATTATCTCTTACTCCAAACTACTGTTACTAGGACCCCTACCCTAATCACTTCTTGCCATCTAACTACTCTCTCAATAAGTTATTTTATCTCAGGACCTATACTTAATCTTCTTTATACTCCCAAGAAATAATAGGACACTTGCCTGTACTGGTTAACTAATTTTCTGGAAATCTGTGTTGTAAAGGAATTTCAGATTAGGAAAGAAAAAAAGAAGTTGACTAGATATCACTACTCCCAGTGATTACTGGCCATGGTCTACCACAGACCACCCCTAGGTGACAATTTCTCCATCACCGTGTTATTGAAACTCCTATACTACTCTGGTTAGTGATCTCTTCTCTAGCTTCTCTCTTGATTCTCTTCAGCCCCCAAACTCACAAGCTACCTTCTCTAGCCTACATGGAAAAACAATAAGAAAATTACTCATTAAAAAAATCATAATACCCTTTTATGTGACTATATTATCATATTCAGAAAAAATGTTTATTAAATTCCTGTATGTGTCAAACATTATGATAGATCTTGGGATACAAAAACAAATATAGTCAATTTTCTCATACATTAATTTAAAAAATTACACAAATCAGTGTGTAATTACAAAGTGAGATTAGTACTCTGAAGGAAAAAAACATGGTATTTTGGGGGCATTGAACTATAACTTCTGGCCTAGCTTAGGCATCAGGGAGATTTCCTGTCAGGAAGTCACAATATTGATCAGTAGACAAGGAAGACAAGAATGTAGAGAGAGGAGAGGGCGGAGAGGCACGGCCTTCTAGACAGAGAAACACACTGTACAGAGAAGGTGCCTAGAAAATTTAGGAGAATAAAAGAAGCCCAGTGTGACTGGTGAGCAGACAGAGTGGAAGAGAATGATATGAGAACACATGATGAAGCTGGAGAGAGAATCAGAGAGGCCAGACCATGTAGCAACTTAGAGGACTGTTAAAACTCAGATTTAAGTTTTGAAAAAAGAGTCACTCTGGCTGTAGTGTGAAGAATGAATTGGAAGTGGACCAGAGTCTGCATAATAAAACAGTGCAATCAAGAGGTGGTAAATAGTAGAACTAGAAACAGAAACTAGAAGAGAAAGGATTTGAGAATCATTAAGGGGAGAATATCAGCAGGATTTGATGATGGATTGGATATTAGTAGTAAAAGAAGGAAAAGCCACAAATCTGACCCTGGTGGCTTTTGATTGCATACCAGAAAAGACAAAAATATCATAAATTGAAATAACAGAAGAACAGAATTTGGAGGGTAATGCCATGAGTCCAGTCTTAGTCACGTTGAGTTTGAGATGTCTTTGTTACATTGTTGGTAGTGGTTTGTTATGCTGGCTGGAGCTCAGAGGAGAAACTTGAGCTATAATTATTTAAGCAATATTTGGTTTGAAGCTGCATTTGAGGGTGGCTGAGATTGTCTAGGAAGGAAGTACAAAATGAAAAGAGTAGAGGGCATACGGATGAGCTGTGAGAAGTACAAGCATTGCATGGTTACAAAGAGGAGAGTGTGCCCAGAAAGAGGATAAGAAGGAGAATATGGTGCCACCTAAAGTGGTAGAGGGAGGTATTTCAGAAAAGAAGTTATTTTTTTAATTAATTTTATTAGGTAACATTGGTTAATACAAATATATAATTTTCAGGTGTACATTATAATTTCACTTTATATTTTATTGTGTGTTTACTACCCAAAGTCCAGTTTCCTTCAGCTACCATATATTTGACCCCCATTAACCACTTCACCCTCCCCCTACTTCCCTATATTTGACCCCCTTTACCCCATCTACTTCTCCCCTCCTCCCACACACCCTACCCTCTGGTAATCACTAATCTATAGTCCATGTCCAAGAGTCTCTGTTTGTTTGTCCTGTTCATTTGGTGATTTTAGGTTTATATCCCACATATAAGTAATATCATGTGATTTTCAACTTTTTCTGTCTAGCTGATTTTGCATAGCATGATTATCTCAAGGTCCATCCATGTTGTTGCAAAAGGCAATATTTCATTTTTTTTATGGCTGAGTAATATTCCATTGTATATATGTACCACAACTTCTTTAGCCAATCACGTATCGTAGGATACTTCAGTTGCTTTCATTTCCTGGCCACTGTGACTAATGCTGTTATGAACATCAGTGTGCAAATATCTTTACAGATATGAGTTTTCAAGTCTTTGGGGTAAACACCCAGTAGAGGGATTGCATCCAGATGCTTCTCATTTCGAGTAAAATAAAAACAAAAAAAATGTTCTTTGGAGTAATATAAAGGTGTGGGGACCTTAACAAGAGCTGTTTTTGTGAAATATAGAAACCAAAGTCAGATTAGAAGAGGCTTCAGGAGACTGAAACATGAGGAAATGAACCAAACAAAACAGGAAGGAATGAAGCCAATCAGTAGAAACAAGGTATTCCAGAAGTTTTCTATAAAGTAGAAGAGGAATGAAAGGTCAGGTTTTAGAAAGTAATGTGTAATAAATAAAGATTTTTCTTTATTATTTATGTGATGCAGTTTGGAGGAGTTTAAAGATAGATGGCAATAAGAGATTTGGTAGATGTGGATGATTATATTAGATAAAGGGGATGACTGATAATTTCAGGTTTCTGAGGGTCAAGACAATGGTGCAGGATGAGAAGAGGGGCACTGATAAAACAAACAGGAAGAAAAAAGTGGGTGTTTTTAGACACAGGTGGGGTTCTGGTTTTGAAAACCGAAGATACCTTCAACTTTTTCTGTTAAGTAGAAAGTTTAATCTTTGCTTGGTGAAGGGATGGGTGAGTGGAGGTGTAGATTGGAGAAAATATAGAAATTTTGAGGTAATTATTGGCGATGGCTATGACAAAAAGAAGAAAGAGTTTAGGGCAGTGACCAAACGGTCTCTAAAATGGAAGAACATGAAATCAAAGTTTGATAAAGAAGGAAACAAAACAGAAAGGAGACCTGAATGACTGGGACACTGTAGAGGTATCCTCAGAGACCCCATTGAGCCTGAAACACCATATAGTGGGAAACAAGTGATAAGGATATGGAAGGAAAGGAAGCTGAGGAAGAATATGGGACACTTGGTGTTGAATTAAGTTCAAATGGTGACGAGTTGTAGGTGTGACACTGAGAGTGCATGGCTGAGGTGAAGAGAATAAATTCTTTCAACAGGAAGAGGCCACGGAACTGAAAGTCTGGGGTACTGAGTGGGTCATCCTAGTCAGGGCTGAAGAGCAATTCAGTTTCACATCTCTATCTCTCCATAAACTTACAGAAACAAAAAAGTCCATGAGAATGCAATCCTAATCAAAAGAAAAGCCTTTTCCTAATGATGAATTAATTTTGTTTGCATTCTGAGTGCCTTTTTCCCTGACACCAAACATATCTTATTTTTCTGATACCAATTCTTCAATTCTCAGACAATAACTATGATAATAATAATATATTCAGTTGTGTAATGAAAATTTGTGCCACCTCTAATTCATATGTTGAAACTCTAATGCCCAGTGTTGTTATATTTGGAATAAGAAAGTAATTAAGGTTAATAAGGTTATAGGTGTGGGTTCCTGATATAGTAAGATTGGTGTTCTTATATAAAGAGAATCCAGAGAGCTCACTCATTCTTTTTCTGCATACATTCATGGAAGAGAGGCCATGTGAGAGTATATGAATGACATGATTTTCTATAATTCAGAAAGAAAGCTTTCACTAGAAAATGGCCATGTGGGCACCTTGACCTTGGACTCCCAGCCTCCAGAACTGTGAGAAAATAAATTTCTATTCTTTAAGTCACCCAGTCTTTGATATTTTATTATGACATCCTAATTAGACTGATATACTAATTATTCAAAGTTTATGCAGATCCCATAAGTTAAGGAGCTCAATAACATGCTCTCACTTCAGATGCTAGTTGCAAGTCCAAGGTCACCAGAATCCCTGCACTTCTGTCTGACTTGGTTACAATTTGGGAATTCTCATCACCCCAGCTTTAATGATTTGCTGGAATGACTCACAGAACTCAGAAAAACACTTACATTTTTTAATTTAGTATAAAGAGCACAACTCAGAAATAGCCAAGTAGAAGAAGTACAAAGGGCAAGGTTTAGGGGTGAGAGGACGAGGCTCCAGAGCTTCTATGTTCTTCTGGGTGTTCTGTCCTCCCTGAACCTCCATGTGGTGACCAACCCAGAAACTCTCTGAACTCCATTGTATAAGGAGTTTTTAAAGGAAGTTTTATTATATATGCATGATTGATTAAACATCTAGCCGTTGGTGACAGAACTCAATCCTCAGCTCTTCTTCTCTCCCCAGAGGTCAGTGAGGGGAGCAGGGGTAGGAATGAAATTTCCAACCAAACACTCTAATCATATCTGGATGTTCCTGGCAGCCAGCTGTCATCCTGAAGCTATCTAGGAGTCCTCAAAAAGCACTTCTTTAGCACAAATTCTGGTATTATTGAAAGGGGTTTGTTATGAATAACAAAAGATGCTAGAATCACTCAAGAAATTCTAAGGGTTTTAGAAGCTCTGTGCCAGGAACCCAGATAAAGACTAAATATATATTTGCCATTATACCACACACCCCTTGGAACGTGAACTTGCCTGTAGGAAGCTTTTGAAATAACTGTGTTTCTTGCTGCTTGTCTTCACTGATGGCCAAACTTTCCTCTTATGCACCAATTCATACATTCGAGAACAGTTTAGATTGAATTTTAAGTTGGGAGAACTTGACAGCAAGGGTGTCCGTGTCTTCATTTTAGGTGGCACGTCATCTGCCTGTACACTCTAAAAGTAAAAACAGCTAATGTATTGAGTTGTGGTTTTCTTGATTTTGAAAGCACCTCTTCCAAGGAATTTCTGATAAAAGGTTCTTATATTCAGAATTTCTTGCATCATAGAAACTCTAACTCAGGGGAGAGTTGATCAGACATGCTCCTCTCAAAAAGGCTTATAGTTCAAGTAGTATGTAAAATGGTTTTAACATGAACTCTCGTTTATCCACAAAGAGAGGAAGTTGGAACTTATGACTCAGCTTCACTTAAAGTCAGTTTTTTTGTTGTTGTTGTTGTTGTTTTTTACAATGAAAGTTTTGTCATGCTTCTCGCAGGGTGCAGATGAGGATTTCATCCTTGCTAACCATGATGTAACCATTAGCAGGTGTATGTGTTCATGATGGAAGCAGCTGTCTTTATTCTTTTGCAACATTGGTTGTGAAAGGAGGAAAGGCCTTGACTGTCATTTGAAAAAGATGATTGTGAGGGAGGCGCCCGTGAATGCAAAGGAACAGCTATTTCTGGCTCAGACCTGCTCAGAAACAGAACAGAATATTCACTGTTGACACTAAAAATCACAGGTGATTTTTTTTTCTTTTAAAAAATTCATTCTTATACTAATTACCAATTTGTTAACAATTTTATAAAATCATTTTGGAAGAGAAGTGATACAACCAAGCATTTTTACCTCTTGTTAGATAGCATCTTTACTGTTTCCATTTTATAGCAAATACAGGAGCTTGGACTAGACTAAGCACAACAGGCAAAGCTGCAGTCAGCAGAATTTGATTTTATTTCCAATGTGGAGCTTATCTATTGGAAGAACTTGGGAAAAGATAATACATTCACGCCAACAAAAACAAAACTTAGATTCTCTGACCTATAGTAACTGAAAGGGATTATGAGGTTTAATTGGATGATCCAGGCATGTAAAACTTATCACAAGAACCAGCATCATGCACAGAACAGACTATTCCTGCATCTCATCTTGTTTAATTCGGAAACATAATTAGAAGCTGAAGTCTGGGAATTTATTAGATCCATTTAATGCTGGTCTCAAAAGGTCCTGGTATGATACAATTGCAAACAGCAAAATGCTTATCTCTTACGTATTTTATGATTTATTTCTATATTAAGAGAAAAAAGAAAATATTTTTATACTTATTTTGCATTATTTCCACAGGGCGTTAATGTGACCTGTCACTGTTTGTTAGTATCTGCAGTATTACCTAATCTTTAATTATGCAGCCTTAATTTTATTTTTTGAAAGGAAGTGAATCATTGTCATCTGTTTTTAGAAAATTAAGTTATAGACAATGTGCTATTAAAAATCTCTAATCAGTTTTGATAATTTTACAAGAAATTCTTAAGAACAATAGATATTGCTAATTTTGGCATGAAATATTTGTGAACTCTAGGAACACAAAGGGCTTTCACTAACTTTACCACGAAATCAAAGAAGAAAAGTTGCATCTTATGTGTACAATTGTATCTTGTTATAAGTAGTTAGTATGGTATTAGAAGTATCCAATTAATTCAGACACATCCAAACCAGTGAGAGCAGTAATTATGTAAATTAAGAACAAATAATTAAAAATAAAAATTTGTGTCTTGATCTAAAGCTTTTCAAAATATTGTGCGTGTTCCAGAACAAGTTCATTATGAAGAGCAGTGTCTAGGAGGGTAAAATTAAGTAGAAAATCACACTGTAGACTTCTCAGTTTAATCTTAATCTAAATGATACTTAACTGCCTAACCACAAATGAATACCTATGCTCATTATCATTTAAATACTGTTTTGCCAAAACATTAATTTGGATTTCCATTTCCTTTTCAATTAGAAATCCAGGAAAGCAGAAAAGTAAATGCCTTTGCCACAAAGACACCAATATTTGAAATCAGGTGAGGCATATGCGACTGACACCGATATTGTGCTAGTCAGTTTAATTCTCGTCATATGTTAACTGTTAATACCTATGTGAGAATTACTTTTGCTATAAAATCCTTTGACATTTTCCTTGTGCTATTTAAAGATGGAGGTATGTTTAGAGTATAGTATACAGTCATAGTACACATTTTTATTTACTAGAGCATTTTTTTCGGTCTTTAAATTTCTGTCTGTATAAATTTAATCCCCAAAGAAATATAAATTTTCTAAAACAACTAATTTCCCTTAAATGCCTATTCTTCTGCTTTAAAGTAGGAGCAATACAAGCAATAAAAAGAACACTGTTGGGTGCTGTGCTTTCCAGATAAATGCTTGATTGGAACAAAGTGAAAATATATTTTCCTTTCCTGATTTTTTTTTTTTTTTTGGCTATCACAGTGTTTAGAATTAAAACAATTTTATCTTACATTTGTTATATCCTTATATAACTTGGTCAAAAAATACCTGGAAAATATGCCCAAAAGTTGAAGAAGCACCAGTACTACAATGTGGAAAATCTGGACCAAACATGTCTGATTTGTGGGAACAATTCCTTCTGGATAGAGTAGAAATATTTTTCCATATTCCTGCCACTAAGTGCAACTAAAAACCCTGGGCATTCTATGTATAACAAACATAAGTAGGCTCTGAAAGGTAGAAAGAAGAAGGGAATCTGACGAGGGACATCAGGACCCAGGGAACGACATGAAGATGCATCCCTGGGTTTTCTTTTTGCCTCCTATATCCCGGACTGAACACTGGAGAAGCTAGCAACCTGAAAATGCCAGTGGGCACATACATAAACCAAAAAATAAAAAATCCTCAGTAAAAATGTTTCTCTCTCAGGCCAGGGGAGGAGCAGTCTAGAAATGCAGAAAATCTTTTAGGGAATAACCACTCTAGCCTGACACCAAGAGAAAAAAAAAGTTTGGCTGCCTCTTCCCCTCTGTGCCAGAGACTGAGTACAGAGCCTAGATTTCCACCCTCTCCACCCTCATAAGATGCCCCTATTCTACGAACAGGGTGATATCAGAAAAGAATGAAGTGTCAAATGTTTCACTCGTGCTGGATGGTAATGAGGCCCCTGCTTCCAGGAAACCTGGACTCCCCCCTCATCTGGTAACAACGAGGTTCTCTTCCACCCACTGCTCAGGGATAACACTGTCATCCCCTCCCCATGGTGTGAGTGGAGGTCACTTGGGGAGCAGTAACAGGACACTCCTACCACTCCTAGCCAGAGTGGTATCAGTGAAGGCCGAGTGGGGAGTAGGAACTTCCATGATCCAGCAATAATGAGGATCACATCACTCCCAGTGTGAGCGCAGATCAAGAGGGGATATGGTGCTTCCACACTCTGCCAGGCAGGTATGAGACAGTACTCCCACTTTCTTTTCCTAGAGTGGTATAAAAAAAAAAGGTGCATAGAACAGATTTAAGTAAGATCCAGAATCTTATAATACCCAAAGTATCTAGATTTCAATTAAAATCACTCATCATAATAAGAATGAGGAAAATCTTAATGAGAAAAAAAAATCAATAGACAAGAAGAGAGAGAGAGATGGCAATGATGTTGGAATTATCTGACAAATGTTTTAAAGCAGTATCATAAAATTAATTCAAATGAACGATTATGGACATGTCTGAAATGAATGAAAAAAATAGAAAATCTCAGCAAAGAAATATAGGTGAAGACAACAAAATGGAAATTTTAGCACTGACAAAATATAGTATCTAAAATAAAAAATTCAATGGATAGGCTCAAGAGTAAAGTGAAGGTGAAAGAGGTAAGAATCAGTGAACTTGCAGACAGACCTAGAGAAATTACCCAGTCTGAACAACTGACATAAAATAGATGAGGGAGGAGGTTGGGAAGAATAAAGCCTTAGGGATTTAGGGTACTATAAGAATAAAGATCTAACATTTATGTTATTAGAGTTCCCAGAAGAAAGAAGCTAAAAAGTATTTGAAGAAATAATGACTAAATATTTTTGAAATTTTCTCAAATAAATCTACAGACTTAAGAAACCGAGTGAACTCCAAACAGGATAAATCTAAAGAAATTCATGCAAAGACACATAATAGTCAAATTTATAAAAAGTAATATATATATATATATATATATATATATATATATATATATGGAAATGTGAAGGAACTAGAATAGCTAAAACAATTTTGAAAAAAAAAGTATGAGGAATCAGTCTACCTGATTTTAAGACTTATTACATATTTACAATAATCAATACTGGTGACATCAGTGGAGCCATAGACACATCTATCAATAGAACAGGTTAGAGAACCCAGAAATAGCCCCCACAAATATGCCCAGCTGATTTTTAACAAGGGTGTAAAAGTGATTTAGTGAAGGAAGAAAAGCCTTTTCCACAAATGGCATTGTAGCAACTGGACCTCCATAAGTAAAAAAGAAATAATGTAAACTTCAATCTAAACCCAATGCCTTATGCAAAAAAATAAGTTAGAAGAGATCATAGGTTTACATGTAAATTATAAAACTGTAATATGTTTAGAGACAAGAAAACATAGATGAAAAAGTTAGGAAACTGGGGATTCAGTAAGAGTTCTCAGACATGAAAAACATAATCCATAGGGGAAAACAATGATAAATTGGACTTCATTGAGTTTAAAAATTTTACTTTGCAAAAAGCCCCGTTAAGATAATTATTTAAAAGATAAGTTATGGACTGTGAAAAAAGTATTTGAAAACCACATATCTATTAAACGACTTATCTCTAGACTATATAAAGAACTCTCAAAACTTAACAATAAAAAACAAACCAACAAACATCCAATTAGAAAATGGGCAAAAACATGAAGAGACATTTCACCGAAGAAGACAGATGAAGAGAAAATAATGACATAAAGAATGATCAACATCACTAGCTGTTAAGACCATAATACAATGTTATTACACACCTGTTAGAACAACTAAAATTTTAAAATAGGAAAAATACCAAATGCTAGTGAAGATGCAGAGAAACCGGATCTCTCATACATTGCTGGTGGGAATGTAAATGGTACAGACATGGTGGAAATCAGTTTGACAGTTTGTTAAAAAAGAATTAAACATACTAAACATAACATATGGCCCAAGAATTGCCCTCTGGGCATTTATCAAAGAGAAATAAAACTCTGTCCACATAAAAACCCACATGTGATTGTTTATAGCAGCTATATTTTAAACAGCTCCAAACTACAAAAGTCAACAATGTCCTATAATACGTGAATGGTTAAACAAACCCATACTATGGAATACCACTCTGTAATAAAAGAAGACACAAAAATAGAAAGGAATAGAACAACTTGGGAAAATCTCAAGGGCATTAGGCCAAATGAAAAAAATCTAATATAAAAAAGCCACTGTACATTTTCCCATGTGATTCCAAACATTCCCACAATGACACAATTATAAAGATGGAAAATAAATTAATGCCAGGGGTTAGGGATAGTGGGAGTAGGAAGAGTGTGACTATGAAAGGGTATGGGATAATTGTGTATTTTGATTGTGGTGTTGTTTACACAAATCTATACCTGCAACGACATGACACAATCATCCACATATTTCATTCCAATGTCAGTTTTCTGGTTTTGATATAGTGCTCTACATTTACAAGTTAACTAGCAGGAGAAAACTGGATGAAGGTATGTTGGTCCTCTCTGTGCTCTTTTTGCAATTTGTTATGGCCTATAATTATTTCAAAACAGAAAGTTTTTTTTTTTAAATCTTAATTTGGCTCTGATGTTCCATGGAACTCGCTTATCTATATGACATGCTGTGTTGAGGAATCAAGGAGCCCTTTAAAGTATAAGTAATTTTTTCACTGAGATGCTTGTCCACCAGGTGATAATTTGGGTCATCGTGTTTTAGGTTTCTATTCCTTTGACTTGGGAAAGATCAATAAAATCCTAGTTGGGCAGAAGCATTTGAGAAGCAGCATCTGTGTTTCTTCATTATTTTCAAATGCAGAATAAAGCAACGGTGGACATTTTAGTTGTTCTATAAATAAATGCTTCCTCTTTCTTTTAATGGAGACAGATAGATTGAGTCCCTGTTGAGTGGCCATTAAGGGAAGTATGGTCTGGTAGGTATATATCTAGTTGCACGGAAGATGATAAATGATTCTGGAGCTAATATTACCGAATAGACTTTTTTTTTTCCTCAAAGTACTACATTTTTTGTATGCTTAAACATTCCTGAAAATTCATCTATCAATCCTAGACTTAATTCTAATTGAACTGGAATCCATTTAGTTTTTGTTTTAGAATTGGTACAACTAGACCACGTTTATTTTTCACACACTTCAAGCTTCCCTTATAATGCATAGCTAAATATTATTTGGCAAGTCGTTCCAGTTTCTCATCCTTCAATATCTTTTGGTGATACTTTCTGGTGCCACCACAGCCCGAAACACAGAATTACAAAAGACCTTACACGTTGTCTGGTTCAGAGGACTCAAATTGACAGAAAACAAGTGTTCTCTCCTGGCACATGACTACTGTTTAATGGAATTTGAATGTCTTTAGATTGCACACAAGATATTCCTTTGGGCACAGCCCAGAGCAGCCTCTCTGGGTCACCTCCACTGCTTTTCCACAGTCTATTCCTTATTCAAAATTCGAGTGTGAAACTCCTCCTTGTTTAGTGCTCTCAGAGTTGAAAAAAACAGATACTATAGGTGGTTTAGATATCAAGGTAACATAGCTAATTTATTACAAACTAGATCTATGTCCATGTCTCAGTCTTCTCATCCCCCACTTATTCCATTGCTCTGTACACTCAGCAGGCATTTTTTTAAAAGCCTGGTCCTAGGGAGAGATCCAGAAACCCCACATGTGCAGAAAAATTTCTCAATGTGTCCAAAAATGCTCAAAAGAGCAGCCTGATGGGAGACCTAGGCCTAGTTCAAAGTGATCTCTTGTTGCGTAATGTGGATCAGACTCTACTGCAAGAAACAACCCACTTCTTTGTCAGCTCTCCCACCCCCAATTGATTTTGTGCTTCCCGTTTTTCTGTGCTTGACAAAGAAAGCAAAAGTAACATGCTGTCAATGGACAGTTGCCAAAAAAGCAGAATGGCCTTTGAAGAGATCACTTGCTTCAAATTCCCAATTGTAGTTCAGAGTTGCCTTCCACGAAGACACTGCACTATGCTAATGACATTTTAAATCATTAAGATCTTTCTATTTGTGTATTGATTGTTTAAGCAGAATGTTATGACAGGGAAGTATTGGTGCTAGCAGTATCGACCCACGGTCAGTGCGTTCTTAAGCAGGCAACTCTGGTGTATACATTACAGCAACTCTGATATATTGCCTGTCTTAATCATCTCATCAAGACCTTTGGTGTTACATTGAGACAGTCTTTTGGGAACTGTAATGTTCTAGAAGAATTGAGAAAATATAGGCCATATAAAAATAATATGAATAGTCATTATTTATTGAGTGGTTTCCCTGAGCCAAGAACAGTGCTAAGAATTTTACCTATCTCATTTCTAATAATTATCATTATTCATAAGGATTATACTGTCTTCTTTGTACATTTAATGAAACCGAGACTCAGAATAGTGAAGTAACTACTGAACACTCTGGGCTGGTACTGGCTATTTTCAGGATTTGAGCTTAGATCCATCTGAGGTGAAGTTCATGTTCTTATAAAATGTCTGTACTTTGTTTAAATAATAACTCTAATTTACTCTATCTTCTCTCTCTTTGATCTCTGGAGTATCAGACAAAGAATCAGCAGTTTGGAGGTTTCAACTCTTATTAAAGTCAGTTCTCCTCCCCCTGTGGCAAGGTGAGAGACATCGGGACAGAATGGGTGCTGCATAGCAGGGACCCTCTGTGACGTAGTAACAAACACACATAATTCACACACACACTTGGCACCAGCCAGAAGCCAGTGCACCCTCACTGGTGACTCGGACACATGACATGTCTAGTAGCAACCTCCAGGGAAATTGGCAGTGCTGAGGCCTGGGGGGGGGGAGGGGAAAGTTGGGATTAGGAGAGATATTTTGACATGTAGTAAATAGAATTTTCATAAACAAGGATCATTTTCAAAAGGCTAAATAAATTACAGAATAGTGTTCATATTGAGATCCATGGAGATGTCTTACAGATAGAAGAATGGGGAAAGGGACAGGCTGAAGAAGAGGGAGAACTGAAATGTCAGCACTCTGGGTCCCAATGGCTACCAGCAGAGCAGTGCTCATTGCTCTTTATACAGTGGAGATAATACATAAGCTTTGTCTTTTCAAGAGAATACTCAATTGGGGGGTGGGATTCAGAGTTGAGAGTTGAATTAGCCTTAAATATTTAAAAAATTTCTAGTTTATTTTACTTTGACTTCAGAATTTTAGAAAGATTTATATTACTTGACTATATAGGCCTCCCTCCTTCCCTCCCTCCCTCCCTCTCTTTCTCTCTTTCCTGTTAATTTAAAAACTAGGATTATTTTACCCTAGAAATCATCCTATGAACTTCCTTCTACATTTTGCTTTCTTAGCATAGCACAACCATTTACTAAATTCTTCATTCACACACTAAATGGATTAGCTTTCTGTCAGACAAAGGGACAGCCATTGTATTGTATGAAGTAATAACATTCTTTCTGTCAGCAGGAACTAATCCTTTTCTTGCTACCTTTTCTAGAATACTATACTCTGAATTTTCAAAGCTCCTCTCATTTTGATGTTTTTTTTTTTTTTTTTTTTAATCTTTAATATCTTCTTCTCATCCAGGTCTTCACTCATTAATCCTTATGCATGGCTCATTCTCTCTGCTCTTTTTTTCTGTTTCTACCCCACATTGTTCCTTTACTAAACTTTGGGCTCCGTTCAAAATTTTTTAAAGTAATTGTTTGTTTTCTCTTCTTGTCATATTCACTTCTTCATAACGTTATTTACTTAAGAAATTTAGAAATAAAATTTTAAGACTTTTCCTCTCAAATTGACTCTTATCCACGATTTTCCCTAAGAAGACCAACATACTATCAAAAATTCGATATAAAAATCTAGATTGTTTTCATTTCAGTTTAAGAAACATTTATTGCATGCTTCCTACTTGTTATGTGCATAGTACACAGAATCTCAGGACTCAAACAGTTAGAGCCAGAAACTCTCTCCTCTGGCCTCTTCAAGGTCACTCTCCACAACTTTCCTCCTGACCTCTTATTCCTCAAGCCCATTAACATCTCTCTCCCATCTTAAAAGAAAAACAAATAAATATGTCCTGAACCACACCAGTATCCAGATACAATTCTCAGCTTCAAAGCCAAATTTCAAAAAGTAATGTATTGGATTTCCTGTATCTATTCCTACAACTCATGTTTAATGTTCTAACCCACTATAACCTAATCCATCTGTTGCTATACCACCCATTCTGCTCCTACTTTCAAAAAATATAACCTACCCTTAAAAATCCTACGTTTGCACATATCTGTTATGTATAAGTCTGTTTTCCTTCCCAGACTAAACCCCATGAGGACAAGGGTCATGTTTTACTTATTAGGTGCTATTTAAATTACCATTAATTCTTTTTAACTTAAAAAAAAAACAGCAGTTATGGTTTAACCCACTATCTCTATATCCTTAGCACTAAATACAGTATGCAGCACAAAGTTTAAGTTCAATAAATACTCAATAACTGAACTGATACATAAAATATCCACACCATATGGACTTGTTGCAAACTTTTAACTGTTATTTATTTCTTGGAATTTACCTTCTCATAAATGTTTTGTTTTCTAGAGTCAAAAAACAAAATATATTTCACTGAAAGAAAAAGTTATCTATGTAATTATAGACTCTAATATATTTTAAATATTATAATATATATAGTCCTATAAATATACTAAAAGTGTGTGTGAAATCATATAAAAGATATTTAATTTGTCACTATTTTATTACAGTCATTACAGTTTTAGTAAAATTTGGAACTCATGTAACTTCTTTATGAAAATTGTTTCAACTTTCATTTTGGTTATTACTTTAAAATGAAAAGACAATGCAATCTTTTAAAAGCAAATTTCTAAGTTATATTTAGAGCATAAACTATGTGTCTTTTTCCTATCACATGGCAGTGTTTCAGTGTTAGGGGATATTAACTATTTTTCTAACTTGGAGAGTTGAGTTCACCTTAAAATTTTCATCTTGAAAAGTAGTAGATATATAGAGATCCTCTCTCTAATCAGAAGCATGTCCTGAAAAAGGCAGAAAGGTATTCTACTTTTCATTTTCTCTAGAACATGCACTTCATTTTTTCTTTGTCTTTGAATTAATAATGTGTTTCTTATTCTCTTTTCAATGGCTGGATCGCAATCCTGGATGTTTTTGTTGTTGTTATCATTCTTGTGGAGTTTTTTGGTTTCTTGTTTTTGTTTTTGTTTTTGTTTTTGTCCTGGAGGCTGTTGAACTGGGAAAACCACATGGCGTTATCTTCCATATTAGCAAATCAAATGTTTCCATTAAGTAGATTAGAAAAGTTGAAAGTGTATCCAACATAGAGAAGTGAGCAGCCTTTACAAATGATAGCCCAGGCACAGAAGCTAAAATTTACCAGGATTCTACTTCTCATCACCTCTAGAAAGACCCAGAAATGTAATGGGAATGGGCCTCCACTGCTATGCATACCAGTAGTAGAAAGGACACTCTTGGTGGGCTTGTTTGTCCACCTTCTCTGAAAGACTATAGGAAGCAGAGTATATAGCAGCCTTAGCAAAAGCAGAATTTGGCAAAAAGAAGGAAGGAAACTAATCATTATTGTACACATACTGTGTTGTATATACCTTTACATATCCACTAACATTTTGGTTATAATGAGGTAATACAGGTAAGGTTTTAAGTTCTGCTTTGGCAAGAAAAGTCCAAATGCCCACCCATGCTAAAGTTGAAAAAAAAATGTCTATAATCATTTAAATTTCACATTCACAAAACTGACTCTTTGATTCATTTCAAAGGAAAGGAAGAACTCAACTCTCTGAAAGGTAAAACGTTTGTGAGTTGAATACTATGCCTTTGAGTAAATAGCCTGAGTTACTGGCCACGGCTTCCTCAAGTGGAAATGGAAATAAGAATTCTTGTTTCTCAGGGTTATTGTGAGCACTGAAAACATTGACCATTTGAAAGTGTTTTGTAAATGTAAAATGTGAAACAAATGCTGCTATCTTAGCTTCTACTTTTGAAGAAGGAGTTAACAATCTATGCAGAGCTGCTTACCTCTTAGCACTCTGAAGGCTGCCTGTTTTATTCTCACTGTATCTTGAAAAAAAAATGAGATGAAATGGAAAGAGTGGGGCTGGAGTGTAAAAAAGACCTTAGTTTGGATCCCAGCTCCATACTGATGAGCTGAGTAATCTTAGAAAGTTACTGGGAGGCTGTGAGACAGCATGCGTAATGATTAGGTGATTTGGCTCTGTATTTTGAATTTCATCTCTATCACTTGGCAGTCTTGTAATCATGGGGAAGTTATTTTACTTAAATTGATAGTTCTATCAAATGCAGATAATGAAGTATATATTTCTTATAACATTGAGAGGAATAATAATAGTGGCTAATATTTATTAGGTTGTTTTGGGAGCATAAAATAGTCAGAATATGAACAAGTAGATCCTTGTATTACCCTGAGATGGCCTGAGAACCCTAAACGTCTGGTGAAAACCAGCATTCAGAGGAGGAACTTGGATAACCTCTTCAAGTAAATGCTACTTTACTTTGTTGGCTATGAATTAGATACTAAAGCATTACATCTGAAGGAGATTCATAGAAGAGAGCTCATTTATGTTTTTGAAGAAAATAAAAAAGTTTGATCCTTAAAACTCTCTAGGCAATCTGGTGTGTAGGGAGCTTGGGGGAAGGACTTTTAGCAAATATGAAGACTTCCAAATCTTCCCCATATGTGAGAAAAGCAAACTGTCACATGAAGGGTCAAATGCTTCCACAAAGCTCATCAGGCTAATTCCCACACTACATGGGCTGCTTGCACATGGACATATAAAGGCATAAGGCTTTTAAGGATACTCACTCTTACACCCCTAAATGTGGGTTGCCCTCAGTGACCCTGCTACTGCTTTCATGGAGCACAATGTCAGAATACAAGGCAGAAGTTTTAGTGATTTTAAACTTTACGAATCTTTCTCAATTCCCAAGAAAAAGATAGAAAATAAGGTTTTATTCACACAATTACCATCATGGAGTTCAACTTTTCTGTTTGGATCCCACAGAGCCTATTTTACATTCTTTAAAAAGGAGAGATACCCCCATCCTCCAACCCAGGCAAGGGTCACCTCGTAACTGGCAGTGACAACCAGCTCTGAAATTAAAGGATAGTGCAGCCTAAGAAAAAAATATTGTGGCAAAAAGAACTGGAGCTGTCTGGAGGTTCAGCTCTGTTTTTCCACATTCTCTTTGTGACCAAAACCTAAGAGAGATGTTGGATGCCCAACTTAAACTTATTACAACTAGAAGTCTATGCACTAGGGCAGCTCTCCCTCCCTTTAACAGAGAACTATCAATCTCCCAATGCGTGTGCCCCAACAAATCTCTCTCTTTACAAAAATATAGGTTATAAGAATAATAAAATTAAACAGTTATTATTATTCATGGAGGACGTTATAAATTGGAAAGTCCTTTTCTATATAGCAGCTTATCTGCTTCCCATAACAAGACCAGGGAATAAATGTTAGGCATTGTAAGAGAAAAACATTTGGCTAAACTCTCAAAATAAGGACTTCTTGGTCAACTGACTATAGTTACCACATATTTTAAAGGAGTTGGCTTCATAAAATTCTCCATGCAAAGAAAGACTCTAACACCATTCAAAGCTTGGGTTCCATATTCTTTTGTGACCTTTAATCTGGTAATGGGGCTGAAAGAAAAATGAATGTTCTTTTTTCTTTTAAACCCCTTTCCTTTGATCCATCCCTTGTTCCCAATTGGTCATGTAAAGGTAGAAGCACCTGTTCCTAAGTGTGAGGAGGCCACAAATAAATCTTGGGTCACCAACTGCATGGAGGATGAGTTATAAGAGGGGAAAACATTCCAAAATGGAAACTTGAAGTCTGAACAAGAACAAGAGTCAAGCGTTCCACACAAAGCAAGAACTGCCCCAAAACTCTACTTACTTCTATCTTCTCCGCCCCATAGTCATAGGTAGAGATCTATCTCAGCAATTCTCCTCTTCGGAAGTGAGAAGATGAAGGTGATTTTGCTCTTCTTCACCAATAGAGGATCATAATGATGTCAATTTCATACCCAAGAAAGAGGATCACCAAATTATCAGAAAAATCTCCTCTCCATCCTTCTGAGACCAGTTTTCCAAACTCATCTTTGCTTGTTTGTATTCATGTTGTACCAATTTGACATTGCTCCAGCCTACCTCTAAAAGATGTACTTCTGGTTAGGATTTTGAAAAAGATAGGAACCTTTATTTCTCAGCAATAACAAGAAAAGCCCAGATAAAAATATGAGCATGTTTTCTACAAGGTAGCAAGGGATGGTGGATACAAGTGAGCCCTGATGCATTGAACTTCAGAAAGAAATTAACTTTTAATAGATCAGCCAGAAACAATGTCAGCTTCCATAAATGAGACCAAGTACCTAATGTAGGTGTGGTCAGACAGAAAAGTTGATTAGATGTGGATTAGGATGAATTTCAGAAATGAGGAAAAGTCAGCAAGCCTTAGACCACAGTTACAACACTAATAGCAAGTATATATGTTGATGGGATGTTAACTAGACTTAATGTGGTAATATTTTGCAATACATACAATTATCAAATCATTATATTGTGCACCTGAAACTAATACAATGTTATATGTCAATTATATCTCAATAAAAGAAAGAAAATACAACCCAGTTAGGTATCAAGCTGAGAACATTAAAAAAAAGGACATTTTCCAATTGCTGATAAAAATTATAAGCCCATAGATCAAAATAATTAAAATAAATATTCAAGCAGAATGATTATGAGTCTTTATGTAGTTTGCTGAACTACAAAACAAATTTTTTAAAAACTAACATGTAACAAGAGAAAATGACACATTACGTAGAGATGATCAACAATAAGAATTATAGCTTATTTCTGAGCAGAAAGGATATACATCAGAAGCTAATAAAATGACATCTTTAAAGTGTTAAAGGAAAAAAAGTAATTAATAACCCATAATTCTATTCTATTATTCAGGAAAAATTTTCTTCAAACATTAAGGTACATTAATAATATTTTTTAAATAAATGAAAGCTGTGAGAATTTGTCCCCAGCATTTGCACTTTAAGAAAAGTTAAAAAAATATTTTGAGTGAAAAGAAATGATACTATAAAAAACTTGACTCTATAGAAAGAAATGTATAAAACAAAAGACAACTTTTCTTTTTTTATTTTACAGTAAATGACTCAACTTTTTTAAAGCAAAATAAACAAAATGACCATTTTGGGTTTATAACATGTGCAGAAAAAAAAATTACAACAATACAAAGGACAGGAGGAGTGTGGCTCAAAGTATAGCAATATATATTTTACAAGAAGTAGTATAATGTTATTTCAAGGTTGAGTAAAATGAGTTAAATGTGTTTGTGATGACTCTTAGAGAAACCACTAAAAATAAAACAAAGTAGCGTGTCTAAAAAGCCAATAAAAGAAATAAAATAAATACTAAAAAAAATCAAATAATTTTTTTTAAAAGGCAAGAAAGGAAGAACAAAGAAACAAAGAGTAGGGGGACAATTAGAAAACAATGAAAAGATAATAGAAATAAACAAATTCTTTTCAAAAATAAATTAAATGTAGATGGACTAAACACTATCATTAAAAACCAGAGGTTTTCAGACTAAATAAAAACACAGCAGACTAACTATATATGGTTTATAAGGTTTAAATATAAAGATAAGCTAAAGGTAAAAACATGGAAATGAGGCAAAATATAAAGCACTGAGAATAAGAAATTGATGTGATCACACTAATTTCAGAAAAGTAGAATTCAAGACAAGCAATATTATCAGAGATACAACAGATGTTTCATAAGGATAAAGAGGTCAATACACCAGGAAAACATAAAAATCCTAACTATGTTTTTAAACTAATAACAGAGCTTCAAAATAAATGTATTAAAAATTGAGAGAACTGTAGTCGAATTCAATTATAGTTGAATATTTTAACACCTCTCTCAGTAATTAATAGAATAATTAAACTAAAAATCGAAAAGAATATAAGTTTTAGCAACACCACCAATTATCTTAACCTAGTGGACATGTATGGTTCACTCTACCCAACAAGAGCAAAATACACATTCAGATGCACATGGAGCATTCTTCAAGGTATGCCATATTCTGGGCCATTTATAACTTCAATAAATTTAAAAAGAATAAAATAATATGTATTAGAAACCATTAACAACAAAATATTTTAAAATTCCCCATATAATTATACGTTATGCAATGCTCTTTGAGAAAGAAATCACAGGGAAATCAGAAAATATTTTTAATGAAACTATGGGAATAACATATAAAAATTTATGTACTATAGCTACATCAGTGTTTAGAAAAAATGTTTTATTTAAATATTTATATTGTAAAAGAAAATATTTTAAAGTCAATGACTAGAGCTCCTATGTTAAGAGACTAGGAAATTTAAAGTAAATTAAACCAAAAGTAAATAGAAGAAAGGAAATGATAAAAATGGGAGCAATAATCAATGAAATAAAAAATAAACAATAGATATAAAGAACAATATCATTTCTGTTCCTTGAATATATTATTAAAATTAACAAATCTCTAACAATGTTGTTGAAAAATAAATAAAATTAGTTACTATATTAGGAGTGAAGTAGTTATTAATCATACAAATATTAAAAGGAAAGTAATTATAAACACTTTTATGCCAATAAATTTTACAGGCTACATAGAATACACAAGTTCTTTGAAAGACAATTGTATCAAAATTGACATATGAAGAAATAGAAAATGTGAATAGTTCTCTATTAAATAAATTGAATTAATTAGAAACGTTTTTATGAAGAAAACTTCAAGCACAAAAGGCTACCTTGAATAATAGCAATCTTAGACAAAATCTTTTAGAAAACAGAAATTATTTCTTCCCAACTCATTTAATTATATTACCATAATCCTAAGACAAAAACCTGACAAGAAACATTGCAAGAAAAGAAAATTAAAAAGCAATATTCCTAATGAGTGTAGACATAAAGAACCTTTACTAATTATTAGCTAATTAAATCTAGCAATTATGTAAAAAGGTTAATACATTATCTTTAAATGGGGTTTACCTAGGAAGGCAAGACTGATTTGACAAAGAAACATCAACAAATGTTATTAACCACATTAACATAATAAGGGAGACAAATTACATAGCATATAAATAGATGAAGAGAAAGAATTTGACAAAATGAAAATTACAAACTTTCAATAAACTGTAAGCAGAAGAGATTTTCTGAATTAGATAATGGGCATGGAAAAAGCTTACAGCTAACATCACACCCAATGGTAAAAACTATTCTTTTTCCCATACACATATATACATATATATACAGATATATATATTTATGTATGTACACATATATACACATATATGCATATATACACATATATACATATATTGTACACACGCACACAGACACACACACACACACACACACACACACACACACACGTGGACTCATGCAGCTATGGAGATTAAGTCCTAAGATCTGCAGTAGGAAAGCTGGAGACCCAGGAGAGCTGATGGTTCCAGTCTCAGTCCAAAAGCGGGAAAATCCAATGTCTGAGCTTAAAGGCAGATAGTCACAGGGTCTTCCCTCTTACTCTCAGAAGGTTCAGCCTTTTTGTTCTATTCAGGACTTCAACTGATTGGATGAGGCCCATCAGCACAAGGGAGGGCAATATGCTTTACTTTACTTAGTCTATCAATTCAAATGTTAATCTCCAGAATCACTCTCACAGAGATTCCCAGATTAATATCTAAACAAATGTATGGGCACCTCATGGCCCAGTGAGGTTAATACATAAAATTAACCATCACACCCTCTAAGATCAGAAATAAGACAAAGATATACCCCTTTTACCACTTGTTTTCAATATATAATGGAGTTCTTAGCCATGGAAACAGTAAACTTTGACACTTTCATTACAACTTAATAAAAAATGTATAAATGTATTAAATAAAAATTATAGACCTAAATGTAAAGTCAGAAAGTATACATAACTTCTAGAAGTAATTATGAGATGATATATCAGTGACTTTAAGGTTGGCAAGGATATCTAAGAACACTGAAACCAAATAATAATAATAATAAAAACAAATTAAACTTTGTCAGTATTAAAGACTTTTGTTCTTCAAAGGATAAGATTAGAAATTAAAAGGCAAATGACAGATGGGAAAGAATATTTGCAATGATTGTATCTGATAAAGGATTGCTATCTGAAATGTATTTTTAAAAAATTAAAAAGTACAAGAAAGAAGCAGTAAAAATGGCAAAAGACTCTAACAGACTTCAGAGATCTCTAAATGGCCAATAAGCATATCAAAAGATGCTCAACATCATCAGTCATCAAGAGAAGGCAAATTAAAATCAAAAGGAGATACCACTCCATCTCATCAGAATGACTAATTTAAAAAGGCCAACATCACTAAATGTGGAGTCATTAGAACTCATATACATTGCTGGTGTGGGTGCACATGGTATAACCATTTTGGAAAGAAGTTTGCTGATTCTTACAAAAATAAGCACAAAACTCTCCTATGACAAGCAAAACCACATGCCTGTATCTGTAAGAGACTTATATAATAAGATTTATAGTGACTTTATTTATAATTTTATAAAACTAAAAATAACAGATGTTCATCAATAGGAGAATGGAGAAATATGACATTCATACAATGGAATACTCAATAATAAAAAGAACCAACACTAACAACATGGATGCATTTCAAAACATGATACTGTGCAAATTGAGAATGCATAAAAAGAGTACATCCTGTACGATTCCATATGTGTGATGTTCAAAGAATGGGTAAAACTAATTTATAGTGATAGAAATAAGAACAGTGGTTGCCTCTTACTGGGGAGAGGTTTAGTGGAAGGGGGGAACAAAGTGACTTTCTAGGTTGATGGTTAAAATGAAAAACACCATCCTTTCTCCTTCCTATGTACAGAAAAACCCAGTTCTTTTCTATGTGTTTCTCTCCTGTGAGTCTCTTTTACTGCTCACATAAAATAGTTCACTTCTAGTCACTGAATGTGTGCATGTATTTTCCCCACATCAAGCAATCTTCTGCAACATCAGCTGGGTGTCCTACAATTTAATTCAATTCTGATACTATCTCCAGGTTGATAGTGTCAGACCCCACAGGTTAAGGGCTCAGTCTCACAAGACTGCCCTCACCTGTTGTCACACACACATTCGGACTCCAGTTTCAAGCCCAGGTTGTCACCTGTGCTTCTGACCCACCTGCTATAGATCTGAGGTTCTGATGACCCCTCTTTGGGTTTGATTAAATTGCTAGAGCCACTCACAAAACTCAGGGAAACACTTATTTACATTCACCAGTTTAGTAACGGATATGATAAAAGACACAGGGAAAAGTCTGGGAGGGTCCTGAGGGCAGGAGCCTTATTCTCCTTGAAGTTAGGATGTGTCACCTTCCAGGTGTGGATGTGTTTGGAAGTTCTCCAAACCCCATACTTCTGGGACTTTATGGAGGCTTCATCACATAAGCATGATCAGTTATTAACTCCATTTCCAGCCCCCCTCCCCTCTAAAGAATGTGAGATGGGAGTGGGGCTGAAAGTTCCAAGCTTCTAGTCATGCCTGAATCTTTCTGATGACCAGCCCCCATCCAGGAACCCATCCAGAGTCACCTCAAAAGAATAAAAGATGCTCCAGGTGCTCTTATCACTTAGGAATTTACAAGGGTTTTAGGATCCCTGTGCCAGAAAATGAGGACAGAGACCAATATGTATTTTCTATTATCTCACAACGGTCTAATCTCAACCAGGGTGCAGATTACATGGGTACATACATTTGTCCAAACTCATAACTGTAAAATTAAGATCTATGTATTCTACAATGCAGTAAATTATGCTAAAATTGAGGAATAATAATAAAAAAAAGATACCCTTGAATCACCTACTAGACCAGAAAACTACCCTCTCTCTATTTTCTTGAGTTATGTTCAATGCATCAACCAAAAAATTCCGAAAGCTGAAATTAAGTAATATGTACTAGATTTTAACACTTTCAATGAAATAGAATAACACCAATATAAGTTGCTTAAATTTTCTATTATCTGATAAATTTTTGTTATATTGATAAACTTCTTTAACTCCTTCTGATTAATTTAGGGACATGAAAGTTACAAGACATACAAAGCTTTTCCCTTTGCATATTTTCATTTTGCTCAACCCTGGCCAATGGGTACCATTCTAAAAGCTGGTGTGACCTGGGATCTCTGGCTCAGTAGCTGAAGTTTGGGTCAGCTTCCACTGACCTTTCACACCTTCAAATGAAATAACCCAGTGCTAACATTATTAATATTTTCATTGTTTCAGTTTCAGGAGCTAAGTGAACAGTGCAGTGAATTGCAGCCACCACCCTACATCTACAAAATGCCAAAATTGTTAAATTCCAGAGCCTAAAACCCCATGTGCACAAAAGAATCTAATACAGTAAATGTCTCCCCAACAAAGGGACTAGTTCCGGAAGCCAAACCACGCTGCTTTCTCGACCTGTATGCTATTATTGGCCGTACAAGAGAACAGGGACAGAACCGGTAGGAGGAAAGACGTAGATAGAGAGATTAGGGAAGAGAGAGAAAAAAAAGGCATTTTAGTTCTGGTTTGTACCAGGTATCAAGACTCTATCACCAATAAATTTAAAGTGCACTTGGGGGAAGTTTCCCATAAATAGGTTAACTACAAAAATAGTCCCACAACTGTGCAGACTGCCTCCTCTAAGGAGAATGTCTTCAGAAACAGTTTTAACAGTTTTTCTGACTCACTTTAGAAACTTTAACTGCAGGCAACTCTAGCCCTCAGGTCTTCCCTAGGCCTTCTTATTCTCTTTAGCAACCTTAATAAATATTTAACCAACACTTTTTTTTCCCCTTTCTCTTTAGCTTTGGCATTCCTATAAGGTACTTCTGATACCTCAATCCTAAATTTAAAAAGTCCTCTGGTCTAGGACAATCTTTCTTCCTATGAGCATTTATAACAGAAAGTTCTCCAAGCTATGTCCATGGCTTTGCATTTCCCAGGAAAGGAGGGAGAAAGAAAAAGTGTCCAAAAAGTCCAACCAAAGCCTCTCCTGAGGCCTATTCTAGGGCAAGCTTGCTGGGCCCCAGAGGGATCCCTCTCCCTCCTCTAACCAGATGGGATGTCGGACCCCCTGGTCTGCCAGGCTGTAGTAACTTTTGCAACTTGAGGTACCTAAGTGAGGCTGACTTGACCTACCTGTGAACCAGCCTCCCTCCTAGACCTTTCCTCTCTTGAATAAATGTGTCAAGTAGCTGTGTAGCTGCCTTTGCAATTTGGGGCTCCCAGGGGACCCAGGCCCCAGTGAGCACCCTGAACTTCGGTTTGCTGAAGAATGCCAGATTTGTCATTCAAAGGTTAAGGACTTGGGTAGGATCCCATATCATTGATGGGTTAGCCAAAGTCCATCAATTCCTGATAAAAATTAATGCAGTAGGTCAGACACTATAGGCAAAAGTATATTCTGTATTATTAAGCTTTAGCCTCCAATTTCTACCTGGGCTCTTACTTTGTGAGCCTGAGTGGTCTCTAACTAGATGAAGGAGGGGTCAGTTCATGTCCTCATGAGACACCATGGCAAACACTGATAATCCTTCATGACTGAGATGTGGCCTCAGAGTTCTTTACATAGCACTCTTTGGTACAGGAGAGAAAACATATTTACAGTATTGTGCTAGGTTAAGAATAGACCTAAGAAACGTGTTCCCTAGGCTCTTTTTCTAGGCTCTTTTTCTTGGTTTTTATTCTTTTTCAAAGGTGGGCAGGGGTGGTTATGAAGGAGATCTCTTCTTTCCAAATAAGAGCCATGCTAAGCCTCTTTAGAACCCTAGAGGAGAATTATCAACTAAAAAAAAAAAAATAGAAATGCAAAAAGTCTGACATTCATGAAATAACTTTCGAGTAACTTTAAACATTTAAACTGTAGATATTTATTGCAACCTGTGGCTCCATAGGACTTGATTCATATCAGACCTCTTTTGCTTGGGGTGGAATTGAAAGGAGGGATTGTGTTGGGAGAAGGGTAGGGATTAGAGTTTTGACTCATGTTGGAATGTATAACTAATACTATGTATTCACATTGTCATCATTGTGGTTAAAATTATCATGATTATCTTCATTTTATAGAATAGGAAACAGAGGATGAGGGAGAAAAAATTGTCATTTTGAGGTCACAGAGCCAATGTGAATCAGAGCTGAATTGGACAGTGACCATGACATCAGTCCCTTCACCCCATTCCTAGGTAATGCCCTAGGAGTCAGCAGTGTGTTGTGGATCCTGGTAGGGCTGGGCTTAATCGGAGAAGCAGTATGATTTGTGGGTTTATGAGAACACCTGCCTACACCCACTGCCCTTGCAACCCTCCCCTCACACCCACCCCACTCAACCCCAATATCCAGGTTCCTGGAACTCTGCAATGAAAGATTCATAGTTTGGGAGCAATCTTACTTCTACTGGGCATTTTTTTTTTTAAATCAAAATGCTCCTTAAAAGAACAAGCTTCCTCCATCACTCCTACTTTAGCATTATACCTGTCTGGCAGATGGCTTTTCTCTGACACAACTGACTCCAACTTTAGAGGGCACAAGCTACCTGACTGTCATGAAAAGAGAATTCATCTGAACCTCTGAAACTCTTCCATCTCAGACCCCTTGAGAGAGAAAGGCGCGTTCTGATAAGTCTGACGTATTAAATAAATCAGCGTTACTCACACAGACTCTGTCATTCTCTTCATTTTCTGGTAAAAAAAATATCTTTGTAATACTTAGTATTTAGGTCAGCTACTTTTTACCAGTTTTAAGACTTAAAGTATTGACCACTGAATTACTTACCTGAGTGCAGGCAGTGTTAAAATGTATGAGGCTTTGACTGTTGAGTTAGGATAATGTGGTGATTGCTGAGTGTTCACCCCAGCTCCTCAAAGTTAAACTCTCCTATCTTTCAATATCTGCTCTAGTTGCCTCAGTCGTGTTCTGTCCTTAATTCCTGTGCTATTGCTATGATAGTCACACAGGTTCGTGAGAGTTTTCTGTGGCTGTTTTCTTGGCCTTTCTCCTACATTATGTTGCTAATCAGTTCCAAAATCCTTCAAGATTTTCTTTTCTAACAAGAAATGTTTACCTTGACAACCACATTTGCAAGTTATGTCTCCCAAAATAGATTTATGAAGAAGAAAGAGAAATAAAGAATAGCAAAGGGCTTCTTCCCCAAGATATTTTTAAATGTCAAAACTCCATTGAACAAACTACTGGAGAAGGAGGCCAGAAGAGAACGTGATGAGGCTTAGATGAAGGCCATGGAAGGCTGACAGCGATGGGACAGGACCGAAATCTGACACTGAGGGCAAACCTTGAGCTTCCCATTCTGAAAATGAAGATAATCAGGACATACCCCACTTTTGTCAGAATGTATGATATGAATGATTATTATTGGGACAGC
Source organism: Eidolon dupreanum (assembly GCA_028627145.1). Classification (NCBI taxonomy): domain Eukaryota; kingdom Metazoa; phylum Chordata; class Mammalia; order Chiroptera; family Pteropodidae; genus Eidolon; species Eidolon dupreanum. The sequence continues at coordinate 39,623,000 of CM053511.1, forward strand.
CTTTAGAATCATACTTCTTTTTCTCATCTATATGTTTCCTGTCTGTTTAGAATAAAGAGTTTTTGATTTGAAATGTATTACTATCTCTTTACTAACAGATTATCAGAAACTATCCTATGTTTGCAAGCTAAAAAGAGGGATGAGCTTGACCAACATGACAAAAATCCAAAGTTCTTATCCTATTTTATGCTTTTCTATCACTGGTCTTCCCATGTTCAGAGGTCAGCTATAATAAAGAGTAAAATATCTGAGTTATGTGGGACATTTCTTGAAACTGCAGTTGGAACCACGCCCCTTTCCTGTTTAAAACGCTTCAAATCGAAATTCAAATCCCTTCTTATAGAGCTCAGCCTTCCCTTCTGGCTTTTTCTTTTATATTCGAACAAGATGACTTTATGATTTCTCAAGTTTACTCCTTCCCTCACCCTATCCAAAAGCTTCATCTGTCAAAATTCTGCTAATTCTTTCAGGCCCATCTCCAAGTCACTTTTTGATTCCTTCTCCTTTATGTAAACTCTCTCTTTCTAATCCCTTAGAACATTTGAGGGTTTGTGTGTGTATTTCTGTGTGTTGGCATTTCACCCATTCTGCCTTGTATTATGAATTATTTGTGCACCAGCTCTGCCTGTGTCTCAGTGTAAACACCTTCCTAAAGGAAAGCCAGGTGTCTTCATTTTTTAGTGTCCTCTGCAGGCTCTAACACTGTAGGTTGTACAGCTTTGGTGACACTAAATGCCTGTTTGCTGAGTCCATTTGCCAAATTGTAAATGGGTGGGGACCTCATACCTCTATATACCCCACTTCAAAGTTAAGAATTGTCAGTTGATAACTTAGAGAGTACATCATCCATGTTTAAAGAAGAGAATATTAACTCTGAACAAAGGCAGAAAACGCTGTTATATATCTCTTTGATGCAATCATAAACCTGAACCAGTCAAGATCTCAACTTTTAATGCTCTGACTTCTCTATATTTTTATAGCCGCACATCTGTTTATTTGAAAGGCTGAAATTTTCCATATTAAAACAAAGAATCTGGGACAACTAGAGAACTGAAGTTAGGTATAATGGGAAAGGACTTGGTAAATTCTCCTTAAGGAAAATTTAACTGAATTGGAGTTATCTCAGAGAGCGATCAGTGTCTTTTATATTCAAGATCCTGCCACTATGTTGCTAAATATGTATAGGAGGAAGGCTGAAAGGACCAATGTGACCAGCTGTCCTTTCTGCAGTGCATTCGAATGAAGGCTGTTCTTTCCTTAGCAGCTGTAGAGACTGTTTGCTGAGCTCGTTTCTATTTTTAATTCTGTCGTCTTCAAAATGAAGAAAAAAAAGAAAGAAAGGAAAAGCTGCACCCTCTCTGGTAACCCTCACATCTAGCTGCTTTCTGTCCATCTTCCCTAGGCTTAGGGCTGTAAATCGGCACTTACTCCTATCTTTTCTATTCCCCATTTTCATTCAATTCATTGCAGTTGCTGCTTATGGAATCCAAAACACATCTGGAGCAGCAGAGAAGTTGCAAGCAATGTTTCAGGAGAGCTGGTTCACTGGCTGCGTTCCAAGATTTCATTTTTTGTTGTTGTCATTGCCATCTAGCAGTTTATTAATGGATGTTAGTTCCTGAGTGACATTGGTTAAACCACCCAGAACACGGCATGTGAAATCTGTGGTGGATCCAAGACTCCCAGTTGCAAGGCTTTAAAGCCCAGCCGGCATCAGTGGGTGTGTAGATCTTCTATAACTTGACACCTCACTTACCTGCAGCCCCTCCACCCACTTGCTTCGTCTTGACTGTTCTTGGCCATCTGCTTGTTGGACATCTTGACCTCTGGGAACAGAATGTGATGACTGTTCCCAGTTCTGAATTGGTGAAGGAAATCTCTGGCTTTATATAGACAAATACATAACATCTATTTCCCACCAGCTTATATAACCCTTCCTCCCTTAACTGCGTGACTGACTGATCAACAGAATGCAATTTCTTGCATTATCCTCCAGGCGTTAGACATTTATGCCACTGGCTACATTCACCCACATTGAAGACTGTGTATTCCTACCTACCAGGATTCTCTCACTCACTAGAATACTTTGTTTGCTTGAGTCCATTACCCCTTAGCTGGCAGCTCAAATGTTCCCTGTGGTGACCTCCCCGTACAGCCTCAACATGGTTCTCATTTATCAGGGCATCCTAGGAGAAAACAAGGACTCTCTAGTAGTTCCCTCTAAACTGCATTCAATGAGACTGTTCTAAAACATTTATATCTAACTTATAATCTGCTCATGGTCTAACTGATATCTAACTTATAATCTGCTCATGGTCTAACTGATATAAACACACAAGATCCTCCAAAGTCAGTCTTAGTCCTTCTCCTCCCCACCACCAAGGCACTGTTCTGTCAGGATCACAAGCATGGTGCTGGATTTTTCTGACCCAAGTTCATCAGTGGGCTCTTCTCCTTGTGGGCTTGTGTCCTGTGGAAGCTATTTACCTTCTTTCTCCTTCAGTTTAATTACCTATACAATGAAAGTAATAATAGTTATCTACATTATAGTGTTGCTATAAAAACTAAATGATTGTTTTAAAATTATACAAATAAATATAAATGAATTAAGCTATGGAAAATTCTCAAAAATCTACAAAAGCTATAAAATCCATAGTTTTCAGAATTTTTTAACTGACCAGGATCTTGCTGGCACTGGAGAGTTGACAGATGAATTGCTTTGGTTAGTTTTTTTATGACTCCCTCTCCCCTTCCTGGTTGCGATAATCATAAGGATTTGAAATCCTTGTCTTTCTTTAGCAGCTTAAAGGTCATGGGAAAAATATGTAAAATATTTAGGCACCTCCTTCTAAATGCACCAACTTTAAAATGCCGGAGGTAGATTGTCTAACTTAAGGAACCAATTCCTTAATATAATAGTCGCTCTTAAAATATTAGCATGTGGAAAAACATACACTTCAATCAAATTTCATTGCTTAAATATGCTTGAGTCTACTGTTTTCTTCATGTGTTTTGTCATAAGTCAAATCAATGAACTACGTGTCAGCACTTTCTCCTTGGAATGGTGGTAGAAAAATATATTTCTTATATTTTAAAAAAAGCTCATGTTTATTAAATGATGAAATGCCTGAACTATGCTGAAGTGTACAAGTGAGGAATATAAAACACTATGCTTTGGGATTAGTATTGGTATTTACATTTGTAGAAAGTTTAATGGTGCTCTATAAACAGCTTATAACAATCTTCTAATTTTATTAATGAAGTAACTGAAACTCAAGGAGGTAGAGACCACAAAGCCAGTTATCTTTTGCCTAGATTTGTTGACCTTCCCACTGCATGGCCCAAGTCAGCAAAGTGGACCTGAAACAGTTAGTTTGAAGGATTCAAAATTGAAATCTTGAATTGTTATGTGCTTATTAAAATCTCACATATATTTAATGAGTAAATGCAGTCCAAAGCCTAAAGGTGATGAACTATGTTTTCTTCTTTAAGTCTGTTCCACTCAGAAATCTGCTTTTCTCAGGAAAAATAAATCTCCTATGCCCATCTTATCCAGCCAGAGCATCAAGATCTACATCATCAGATTCTAGAAACATTCTTTAATAACATTTCACAGTGGGATAAGAAGCAAAAATTAAAATGTAGAAATTGGTCATGTTGTTAATTTGATGTGATTCACTAAGTCATTATTTGGTTTGTACTTTAACTGAGATCAAAACTCACCTTCAGAGTTCTGAGAGTTGTCCTCATAATGCCCACCACCACCACTAACTTTCTAAAATGACCTGAAAGCTTTGTTAAAGGCTTTTAGTGTAGGGTGTGAGGATGGGAATAAATATCCCTCAGGCAATGTTTCTCTATAAGCCTCAGGCCAAGCAGTTAGAATAAAAACATAGAGAATATTTATATCTGAATGTTTAGAATATTAAAATATTTTGTCACCTGAGTATTTTTCCCCTATAACTTATGTCAGTTTTCTTTTTTAAAGTATAAATTGCAGAGATATCCAGGAAAAAAACACAGTCCCTTCTTTGCAATGGATCTATACACAAAATGTGTTTTGCCTTTGAGTGGAACTATCTTATAACTTGTATATTCTTAATCTATTGATATATTTTATCTTTACCTCTAGGTTTTTTAGCTTTCTTCACTATATAAATGATCTGGAACAAGATCCTTTGATTGCAAGACATAGATTCTCAACTCAAATTAGCTCAACCCAGAGAGAGAATTTTACTGGTTTGGGTTCCTAGGAAGCCCAGAAGTGGATCTTGGTCTCCAGCAAGGCTTGATCTAGGAACAAAAACAATATGGTCAGTGCTCTCTCTCTCTCTCTCTCTCTCTCCCTCCCTCCCCTCCCCTTTCCTCTTCCCCTTCCCCTCTCCCAATTTATTCTGATTCTTTCTTATTATTTTGGCAAGGTAGAAAGCAAACAGAACTTTCCAACATCTCCACTTAGCATTATTTATATAAAGAGATTTCATCTCTTCTTAGTCCAAATGTCATTCCAGAGAACTCTGATTGGCCTTTTTGAGTAAGATCCATAACCACAGATTAATAACTTTTGCCTAAAGGATGGGTGTCTTTTATAGGTCCAGCCCAGGTTGCATGTCCACCCTTCATGGGGAGGTTGGGATTAGGACACAGTATCTATTAGTTCCATCAGAACATTAAGGAATGAGAAGAAGTTCTGTAGACAGGGGGATTTTATATTCACAAGAAAGGGGAGCTACCATAGTTTGGTGCAATTAGCTTTAGCTTTTTCAGCACAATAGTAAGACACATGACTCCAAAAGGCATGATTCACTCTTGCTAATGACTAACCCCTTGTCTGGGAAAACACCACCACTTCTTCAGCATCAAGAATGTTCTTTATTTATTGTCCCTTACACTAGCTTTCCACTTTCCTTGCTGCCATGAGCAAGGGTTGGTGTGGCTTTCCTGGCAAAGAACAGAAGTAGACCTCTAAGATGTGGATGGGAGGAGACAGAATGGCTGTGGGTAAACAGGTCACATATTTATTGGAACACAAGCTTTCATATCAGAGAAGATACAGGTTCAAATCCCAGCTTAACAATGCAGTGATTTTGTGATCCTAACTCTTCTGAGCCTCAGTTTCTACTTCATTAGTTTATTGTGAGGATTGATTGAAATGATACATGTAAAGCATGTGACATATCATGTGGCGACAAGCGAGTTTTTGATAAGCAGTAGTCACCATCATTATTAAGGGTGTTGATGTTATTTCCCTTTGTTTGCTTCTCAAACTGGGAATGAAGAGCAAGAATTTGGAGTGTGGAAGCCTCTTGACTTAAGAGCTGGATGTTATAGATATATACATTGTTATATAAGCATATAAAATTCTCTCATATAAGAGAGTTTTATATTTTCTCATTTAGTCTTCAAAGCCCCCACTGAGTTAGATGTCATTAATATCTGTTTTCAGGTGAGGAAGATGAAAATCAGTGGGATTGTGATTTTTATCAGGTCACAGACTGGTAAATCACAGACATAGAATTCAAACATAGGTTTTCGACTCTAGACTCTGTTCTCTCTTAATTATGCCTGAATATGGCCTTGTTAATCAGATGGCACAATGGGTAAGAACAGCGGCCTGAGAAGACCTTGAGAATTAGGTCACCAAGATATCGAACAGTTTTGCCAGGGATTGTCTCAGAAGCTGATAATACTGGCACACTGTGATCTGTTTGAGAGAAAAGAGAGAAAAGTTAAGAAGGAAGAGAAGTTGAGTGAAAGAAAGAAAAAAAGATGAGGGTTAAGTGAGAACAAATTAAAGTCTTCCTGATTAGAACTCGTAAGAAGCCAGTTATTTTTTAAACTTATTTCACTTTTTGATAAAAGAAAACAACTTATCCTTGCCCGAAGGCAACAATGATTAGCTGGAGTCTAAGAAAGGAGAAAAAAAGTGATAATGCCCATTTTAGGAGTAACTTGAATTGAGTTTTCTGTCTGAACCATTTAGATTTTTAACCTCAGAAAATGTTATCCTTAGGGATTTCTATAAATGTAAACTTATTTTGATAATTTAGTTTATTATTATCTAGTTATTCCCCTTCCCAGGTAAAAACACCCAAATTTTAACTAATATATCTTATTATTCGAAATTTTAGCCTATAAAAACCATTCTTAATGTAATATTGACCCAGGGATTTAATTTTTAATTATTATTCTAAACCAAATTTCCTCTAGTTTTCTATGATATTTCTACCTTCTTTTAGGGAAGTGTCTGGAAGATCTCTTGAAGAGAACCAAAAATATACATAGATGAGTCATAGAATACACTTGAGCTTTGTCACAGACTACATCCCTTTATCAAAGACTACATTCATGAGATAAAATCACAGACCTGACATCTGGGCTCTTCTTAAAATTTATTTTTTACCTTTTAATTCTTAGTCATTTTCTTCCTTACACACACAGGCAAAATTCAGAAAATATAAATGTGTGAACAAAAGAGTTCTTATATAGATTTTAGTCATTCGATCCATCAAATAATATTGTGCTTGAATGGGGACTGCATGGCTGATATATTTGATCTCTGAAGTGGAGCAATTCCACTCTAATATGAAAAAAGAGGTATTGGCGTAGATAATTTTAAAGCAAAAAGAATCTGAAAAATGAAAGTCCGGTTGTGTTATCAAGGTAATACTAATCTCAAAGAATGAGTTAGGAAATGTTCTCTCTAATTTTTGAAAGATTTTGAGAAGTATTGATGCTAATTCTTCTTTAAGTCTTTGATAAAATTCACCTGGAAAGCTATTGAGGAGAAGCAGATTTTTGCCACCCTCACAATGTGCCACTTTGGGTATATTGATTATTTTAAGCTGGTTATTTTTAAGAAACCATAAAGGTTCAGAATGAGTGCCCCCCCCCAAAAAAAATGCCACCTTGGCATACAGATTATTTCGAGTTGAAGACAAAACCCAACAAACTCAAAAAGACTTTTTACCTCTCCCTTATCCACCTAATGTAATTCAGAAGAAAAACTCCACCAGAAAGGGACTTACCACTTTAACATAATATGGACTAAATGTGACAGACCCTGAGGAACCTAGCAAAGTTATTGGTTAGACTCTTCTCTGTGTCCCATAGTTTCTGGGTGGCCAGGCAAAAATTTGTTTGCCAAATGTTTGCTCTTTCCATTTACCTGTGAATTGCTTACCTTTCCAAACCACTATCCCCCTGGCACATAAGCCTCAACTGCTCTATTTGGGGCAGGGGAGACATATTCTTAGGAACCCCTGCATGCACATATATAATTAAATTTGGCTATTTTTTCCCATTAGTCTGTGTCAGATCAATTAGGTTTTTAGTCAAGTCAGAAAAATTTAGAAGAATAGAAGGAAATTATTTTTCCTCTCCCACACAAATAAGTCCTGGGCATTTTTTTATTTGTATTTTTTGATTACTGATTTAATCTGTTTACTTGATGTAAATCCATTTAGATTTCTTATTTCTTTTCAAGTCAATTTTGGCAGTTTACAACTTTCTAGGAATTTATCTATCTCATGTCTTGCACATCCACACACACAAAAAAAGCTTAACAAACTAGAAATCAACTACTTCTCTTAGATCCACCAGAGAATTGTGGTTACCCAGCAAACTGCTACCTCCAAAAGTGGAGAGGCAGACGGGCTGACACAGTGAATGACACCTTCATGCCGCAGGGGCTCAGGGGATAAACCTCCAGGGGCCCTCTCTGGGTAAGAAATCTAAGGCATAATTGACAAATTGCTGAGAGTTCAGAATAGGAATTTAAAACTCTGAGAGGACTTAGTTATAGCAGACCCCACATTTTTGTGAGTTCTATCTTCAGGAGCCTTACCAGGTTACCACAGTGACGATTACAGAAAACTCCTCCCATTCTTCCAGCAAGGGAACCATGTTGAAACAGGTCAGAGCACTCTGTTCTTCTTAACAAGGCTGCCCTCAGGAGAAATTATTTAACCAGAGCCTAAACTACTGGGGTTTTACCAGAGCCTAACTGATCTGAGGGGTGATAAATACCCAACACCAGCTCTGTCTAGTTTTCCTTTCTCATCCAAAGGAAAAAAATTTAACAAAAATTGAAAAGCACTTGTGAAGATCATACCTCAGGGATGCATCCTCACTGAAAGACTGAGGCCTAATTAATTATAGGATGATAGAAACTAAAAAATGCTAAAAGAAATATATGTTTCCACAGACTTTACTTTTACTTCAATGATCTAAAATTCATTCAAACTTACTCAAATAAAACTAGAAAGTCTGTTAAAGGAAGCAGACAGGTTTATGAGAACTCAGGGAGAAAAAATAGATTCTTTAGGCACAGGAAAGCTCTACCAGACCCTACATTCTCTTAACTCTGGCCCTCCCACTGCACCCCTCATTCCTTCCATCCTAGCCTAATTGGCCTCCTGGCTGTAATGCCAAGATATTAGGAGCCCTCCAGCCTTGAAGCATTTGTGCAGAATGCCCCTCCTTAGATACTAGCACAGGTCACTGCTTCTCCATTCAGGCCTCTCTTTGCTCAGTGTCACCTGTCATAGAGGCCCTCTTTGAAGACCTGATGTAAAATAACATGTCCTGTGCCTTATACTTATCTTCCTCCCTCCGCTTTGTCTTTCCTCCTAACACTTATCAACATTTCAATTTTATATGCTTTTATGTTTATTCTTTCCCCACCTCCTAGACTGAGACATAGTAGGCTCTTAGTAAATACTTGTGCAATATTTGGATAAATAAGTGGATGAATGAAGAACAGATAGTAAGTTAGCTTTAGGGAACACCTGTCTCCTCTCCTGTTTCTTGGTTTCTCTGCTTCTCTGTGTGTGTTTGCTCATTCTTTTTCTTCTAGTCAACTTCTGACTCTCTGTTCCCTTATGATTTTGGAGACACAGTACCTAGTGATGAGCACCCAGCCCTGCTCTGCTGATAGCTCCACTCAAGTGTTTATCTAAACTTCTACTCTTTTCTGTCTCTTGGTTCAGGGACAATATTTGTCCACCTGGAGTTTTCCTGTTTGTTTTTAGAAGGGCGGAGGTCGGAGGAGGGGTAGTTAGGTATCACAGATGCTATTACCTGCCTCTTGTACATTGAAACTCTTATAGAAAGGAATGTGGGAAGGAGAAGCCAGACACTTGTAATTTTTTTTCAAGGTAAGATTTCAGTAGAAGCCCCCAATAATTTTGTTGAGCCCCCAATAATTGCCAAGTACTGTGATCAGTACATAGAATGCACATCACCCAACCTTTCTATCAGCCTTTCAAGATAGATATTGCCATTTTCACAGAAAGCTTAATCTATTATCATAGAATGTTAGACCAGAAGAGGTGAAATTGAGGTTTCAAATCCTGGATGACTGAGTCCAAAATCAGTGTTCTTTTTTTTCTAGCATTTTACATTTGACTGGAGTTTACTCTAAAGTGGAAAGGGATGTGAGAAAGGGTTTAATAAAGGAAGGAACAATTGAAAGAAGGTAGGCTTGACATTTCCAAGAAGGCAAGAGGAAGGAACCTGTCTTTCCTGGAACACAAAGAAGAAGGAGGAAGAAATGGGGCTGGAGATTCACTAAGGATTAGATCATAGAGGGCTTTTAATATCAGGCTAAGGACTTTGAACTTAAGGGAACTCATACAACTGGTGGCAACAAATTTGTGAGAAACAGAAATATTCAAATTTCATAACATACATTTTAGAATGTGAAATTCTTCTATTACTATAACATCTTAAAATCTGTGGGCCATATAAGTTTTCTTGAGCTGCTATAACAAAATACCACAAACTGGTGGCTTAAACAATGAGAATATTTTTTTTTACAGTTCCAGAGGCTAGGAAGTCTAAGATTAAGGAGCCAACTGATTTAATTCTTGGTGAGGGCTCTCTTCGGCTTGTAGATGTCTGCTCTCTTGCTGTATCCTCACATGGTCTTTCCTCAGTCCTGTGCATGGTGAGAGAGGCGGGGAAGGGGACAGGAGAGAGGGAGAGGGCACGTATTCTGGTGGTGTCTCTTCTTATAAGAACACTAAACTCCGACCTCACTCTCATGAACTCATCTAACCTGAGGTACCTCCCAAGACCCCATCTCTAGACAGCATTACACTGTAGACTCAGAGTTCAACAGAATTTTGTAGGGAAGCAAACATTTAGTCCATAATATAGGCCAATCCAAATAAAATAAGAAATACAATTAATCTAAAGATAGCTTTAAAAGGATAGCCTACCTGATGAGTGTCTGTATCCTTTATGAATCAGAGGGACCTGCACTCAAAAAGACAGAGTTGGGAATTTAAATTGTGACTCCAACACTGAAGAGGATCTTATTAATGGCATTGTTCAATTTTAATTTTTCCAGCAGTGCTTTCTACATGTGCAAAATATGAACCTCTGTTCAAATATAAAATGTTCCTCTTCAACTGTTCTTGCACGAGGTGGACCTCAAATCCTCACTGATAGCCTCTCCCAACTGCTGCTCAAGAGGTTTATGAACCAGAAAGAAAGCTAACAGCTCAAGAGCTAGTTCATTTATAAGAAACATAAAGCAAGGGTTTTCACTTGCCCTGAAATATCCAAATAATCCATTAAAAAAATAATAATAAATCTCTCACCTGGGCTCTTTGTTTTTATCTTCATCTCATCTTGGCAAAACTAGCTGAAAGTAAGAATCTGTGTTTGAATGAAATACAGGAGGAAAAGGAAGGAAATGAGCACTTTCCAAACCCCCTTGCACCAGATAACACATCAGACACTTTATATGTATTTTGTTTAAAAGTTATAAAAGCCCTTCAGAGACTGTATAAATATTTCTACTACACAGATGAGAAAACTGAGGCTCACTCACTGGTGAGTCAAAGAGCCAGCTGAGAAACCAGAGTCTTATGTACCAGCATGGATGTTTCCAATGCTGCTCCCCATAAAACTGTAACATTGAAATCTGCAGGATTTTAGTCATTTAAAATAGGTTGAGGTCTTTTAGCAAGCTTAGCAAAGTATTAAAATCCCTCCAAGGGCATAATGCCAAACCACTGCTTATTAGAACACCCCCTCCCCACCCCACTAAGGTAGAATGAGAAAGTGATGAGAACTTCATCAGGCCCATTACTTTAGCCTTGGTTATCTCTGAGTCTCAACCTAACACACATGACTATATTTTGGCTCCTACAGGGTCCCAGAGTTCTCTGGCAAAGGGCCACTTTCCCTCTTTGGCATAATGCTTCTTTGGGTACTTTGGCATTCTGTTGCCATACAGTTCAAATCTTGGCTTCCTTTCTCACTGCTCTGGACTTCATTTTCAAAGGAAGGCACATGTTGTCCCTGGGATTCCCTCCCCGCCCCTAGTTTTATTGAAGTATAGTAGAAAATTAGTTGCTCAGATTTACATTGTACAATTCAATGAATTTTTTTTCCAATTATAGTTGGCATACAATAATATATTAGTTTCAGTCACACAGCATAGTGATTAGAGATCTATATAACTCACAAAGCGGTCACTCCACTAAATCTAGTAACCCTCCTCTCCTTTATATAATTTTTGAAACATTGTTGACTATTTTTTATGCTATGCTTTATATTTCTATGACTATTTTGTATCTATCCATTTGTACTTCTTAATCTCTTTGCCCTTTTTCACCACTCCCTTTACCCTCTCCCATCTAGTAGCCCTCAAAATATTCTCTTTGAATTTTTTTTCTGTTTTTGTTGTTGTTCTTTAGCTTCCACATGTGTGTGAAATCATGTGATATTTGTCTTTTCTCTATCTGACTTACTTCATTCAGCACAATACCCTCTAGATCCATCCCCTTTCTTTTAGTCTGAGTGCATCTTTTAATCTGAAGTGAGTCTCTTGTAGATAGTATATGTAGGGGTCTTGTTTTCTTATCCATTCAGCTTCGCTATCTTTTGTTTGGAGCATTTAATTCTTTCCACTTGAGATACTTATTGATAGATATATAGTTATTATCATTATTTATTCATATTTTTGATACATGTTTTTTCTTCTTAAAGAAGTCTCTCCAGTAATTCCTATAATACTGGCTTGGTGTTGATTAATTTTTTAGCTTATTTTTGTCTTGGAAGCTCTTTATCTGTCCTTCGACTCTAAGTGATAGCTTTTCTGGATAACGTATTCTTGGCTGTAGATCCTGGGTTTTCATAACACTAAATATTTTGTGTCTAATCCTTCTGTCCTGAAAAGTTTCTTTTGAGAAATCAGCTGCCAGTCTTATGGATGCTCTTTTGTAGGTAACTAACTGCTTTTCTCTTGCTGCTTTTAAGATTCTCTTCTTGTATTTAACTTTTGGCATTTTAATTATGATGTGCCTTGGTGTGGGCCTCTTTGGGCTCCTCTTTCTTGAGACTCTCTGAGCTTCCTGGGATTGTATGTTTATTTCTTTCACCTGGCGAGGGAAGTTTTCCATCATTATTTCTTCAAATAGCTCTTCAATGTCTTGTTTCTGTCTAGTATTCCTATGACATGGATATTTTGACATTTAATTTTTGTCCCATAGCCTCCTTAAATTATTATTATAATCCTGGCTTCTTTTTTCTTGCCATTCTGATGGAGTATCCTTGGCTTCCCCCATCCTCTATATTGGTGTTTTGATCCTCTTATTCCTGCATTCTGTTGATTCTCTTTAATATACTCTTCATCTCAGATAATGTGTTCTTCATTTCTGACTGGCTCCCTTTTATAATTTCCATTTCCATTTTTATGTTTTTTTTCTTTGTTAAAAGTTCTCATTAAATTCATCTATACTACCCAAAGTTCATTGAGCATCTTTAACCAGTGTTTTGAACTCTGCATCTGTTAGATTGCTTTCCATTATTTCTGGATCTCTGTTCTGTTCTGTCATATGGTTTCTGCTTCTTTGTCATCCCATTTTGGCTGCCTTTCTGTGTCTGTTTCTCTTAAGTCTCTTAAGTCTCCTGGTCTTATAGCATGGCTTTGTGTAGTAGGTGTTCAGTGGCACAGTCCCGAGAGGGGTTCAGTTGCAGGTCAAGTTTAGCCTCAGCCTGTGTCCCTCTGGGGCCACTTCTTAAGATTCAGCAAGCAATCCACAGATGCTGTACTTATAGTTGCCTCAAGAAGCCATGCCAGAAACTGAGGTTAGCTGCCACCAGTGTGAGTCTTGGCAATGCTCAGGAAGTGACACAGGACTCTATGAGGACATACCTGGATGTGGTTTGAGTGAGAATGTGAGTTGGGGAAGGTGGAGTTTCAGGGAATCCTCTGGGTGGATTGACCTCTATTATCCAGTTTGGTGATGTCTCAGCTATGGCCGCACTGTGTTTGTTTACTGGGAGTGGGGAGGGCTCAACAGAGGAACAATGGATACCACCAGCACTTCTGCACAGGAATGAGCCTCACCTCCAGCCCTCACTCTGACAGCTCAGCATCCCCCTGTAAGCCCCTGGTACCTCCCTGCCTCAGCAGCCTACGAGGCGCTGGTGCTCAGAGTGAAAAGATTCATCAGGGCGAAAGTTCGCTCATGGACACGGCCCCTATAAGAGGAATGGCCTCAGCTGCCACAGCTTCTGTCTCACTCAGCTGCTGGGGACTGGGCAGTCTTGTGTCTTTGTCCCCTCCTACCTTCTATTATTGCAAGGTGATTTCCTATTTCTCTCCTTAGTTATATGACCTCTGTTCATCTAGACCCCAGACAACTCTGCTTGCTGTTTGCTCTGTGTTTCCATTACACCTTTGATGTGGTTGCAGGAAGAGATGAATGTAGCTTCTATCATCTATGCCATTTTTTCGGTCTGTCTCTGGATTTTTAACAACTATTTCTATATCCCTAAGTCAGTACTTGCCATTCACCTACATAATGAGCCCAGTTGATATCTTAAAGGGGTCAGATATTTATTTCTGAGCAGAATTTTATACCCAACAAATATTTGTAAAGAATAAAATAAAATAAAAAATAAAATAAAATAAAATTCTTCATATGAATCCTGAATCGTTTCCTTCTCTATTCTCATGGCACCGAATAAAACTGGGAGCTAGCTAAAAACAGGTTTTCAAGGGCTATCTATTGCATGTATGGTTCAGGAAAGTCTTAAGACAGCAACCAATGAGTTTTCAGAAGGAATACTAGTAATAGCAATTTAGTTCTTCAGGGCAAGAGCAAGATAATTTGGTTTCACATGAAGTGGAGATTAGTCCTTACAATTAGTGATTATATTTGTTAACTGCCTCATAAATTTATGTTGGGCTATTTCTGAGGCAAAAATGTTTTTATCCCTCCTTCACACAGGTGATTGACAGAGTGTGATAGCAATGAACTCCTTGTTATGAAGTTTTACCAATGAATTTGCTTTCATTTTTTTCCAGCACTTATTCTCCATGTGCTTCTTTTTTTTCAAGTGAATTTTAATTTTATTTTTCAGATTTCTTCACATGAAATTATAAGGGGTATCTATTATTTATGAAAAATGTCAAAACAATACATTAATAACATTGTAGAGTTTAAAGATCTTTAATGCATAATCTATTCATGAGCAATATTAAGTAAAGAACGAATGAAGACTCATGCTGTGAATTTGTTGTCTGTGTATAATTTTCATATACTCAAGCTAACTCATACTCAGTTCTTTGAAATAAGACCTTGTCTTTCTACCTAGTATCAGACCATCGATGTGGCTTTAATAAGATGAAATGAGAGAGTAATGATCATATGTTGAACACACCATTTTTTTTTTCTCCAAAATATTCTTTACTAGATCTCTACAGAGAAATACAGGGATGTATTAAATTAATAGTGTTAATAGCTGAACTGAATATTTGTTGGAAGACCTTTCCTCTTCTTTCTATAAATTCTCAGGTGTGTCATTTGAGTAGTCTAGCTCTCATGCCTGCTGAAGGAGTTAGCCTTAACTTGAGCTCAGTTACTATGCTCTGTTCCTCCGTGATTTGTTATGGATGAACACGTATTGCAGTTGGGCCAGTAAGACTGAGATGCTTACTGAGCAGCCTCTGAAATGAAGCTGCCTCTTTCTTCTTTGGGGACTACCAGAAGATAGAGAGTTACTTTATCTGCAGAGTGCGTTATGTGTTTAAGGTCTGAATTGCTGCAGTTATGATACTACCAGGAGGGGAGTGGGTCTGGAGATGATGATTACAACAGAGGAGGCCAAAGCTGAGAGAAACGTAAAGAAAAAAAGCTAAAGTTTAACGACCTGAAAACCCCTAGATGAAGCCTCTCTTGAAGTTGGGTCCACTACGATTTATTACATTAATCAACATATTATCAGGTTTGCTCAAACCAGTTTGCATCACACTTTCTGTTTTTGGTAACCAAAGCATGGATGCAACCTTCCAGAGTAAGAGTCATGCATCTATTTCATTTTAGTGGTGGTTTTCCTAGGGCCCCCTCTCTTTTCATTGGATCTTTCTACATCAAAATGGACTTAACTCTTTATTCAAATTTTCAAAAATAATTTAGCCAAGATACCATGTGGTGTTCTTCAGCTTCTTCTTAAAGGAGTTTGAGAGTCAATCATTCAACAAGTATTTATTGAACACATGCTTTGTGACAACCACCCTCTCTTCAAAAAGAGCATCTCCATTTTTATGTTTTTGCTATTTAATGTCCACATACTTAATTTATAAGAAACTCTTATGCAGTTAGATATATGAACTGCTGATTTACTATAACCTCCTCATCTTAAATGATGACAAAATTACAGCTAAACGAAGTTAAATGATTTGTCCAGTCTCATTGTAAATTTCAGAATTAGAAAAAATGTCCTGGTTTTTGATCCACTGTCCAGTGGCCTTTCTTTACATTCTACTGCCCTCTCACATTGATTTTTAACACTTTTGATAATAATTATGATATTATTGCTTTTTGTAGACTTTCATTATTCAAATTACTTTGGTCTGCAAAAATTGAATCTGAAAGCTAACAAGAACTGACTTTCTTATGAAATTTCTAGCACTTCCTATTTTCAGACAGGCTAGAAATACCCTGTGAACAGCCTTTCTCATAAGATTTGGCATCTGCTTCTTGCTATGATCAGAAATAAGAAGTGTAGAGGTTGGAGAAAATTAACTATAAAAATATACCTGAAAAGTGTTAGTTCTGCACACACATGGAACCCAGGCCCTGATATCACTCAAGCTCTCTTCGTTTTTCCCTATAGACCAAATCTTTGCCCTGATTTGTCCTGTTTTCACAAATCTTTGCTTAATACAAAGTTTATGTGCGATAACCCTGACCTCAGAATTGAGATGAAAACTTTTTCTTTTTAAAAATCAGGTTAAGGAATGATTACTGCCTGACTATCTTCCATATGTTATAGCCTTTCTGCCAACAGAGAGCCACAGGGTCTCCCGGCAGCGCCCCTCTGTTCCTTTGTGTCCCAAGAAGTAATAATTTAAGAGATCCTTAAGAGGATCCAAGTAGACAAATAATGACATAATATTAGTTCTTCAGAAATATAATTTTCTTTTGTACTGGTACAGTAGGACTGGGATGTATTTTCTCTAATCCTGGTTATTACATATCAATATTTACTATACTAAACCACTTTGTTGTGACTAGTTATGTGTTTTGTAACATTACCATGCCTTTTATTAATTGTGTGCAATATTAATTTTCCAATACCGTATATGATCATGTGTAAATAAGCCCTGAATAATCTTGTTTTCAATTATTGATAAAGAATGCTTTCCTGTAGTAGCTGTATTGCTTCTTAAAGCAGAAGAGCTTGCCTTTACTACACCTGTCTAATCAGAGTGCTAATCCATTATAGATCAACAATGTGGGGAATATATTTTGACCTTAAAACTCATTTAAATAGCTTGTTTAACATTGTTCAAGTAGTGAGGGTGCCAACTTCCCTCTCTACTTTTAGTGATTATCCTTGGGGACTTAAGGAGGAGAGTAACTTCCAAATTGCTTATATGAATGGAATGTTGGTAAAATCAACTGAATAAATAACTAGAAAAGATTAATTTGGAAAGGAAAGAGGAAGCAGATATTGAATAATGGGGTATCCAATTTAACAGAGTAAAAGGCCATTTCTCTTTCTGCCTTTTAAACTAACACTTCATATGAATATTTAATATAGGAGATTCTGGTAGGTAGGTAGGGAGGGAGGGAGGGAGGGAGGTAAATAGGTAGGTAAGTAGATGCATACTCACATATGTGTCTATATATTTAACTATGAGGCTATTAGAAAATAAATCACCCTGAAAGTTCATCTAAGTCAGGAGATTTTAAAATATATTAAGGTAAAAGATCCATAGAGGAATAAAAATGTATTTTTATGCTGACAAGTATCTGTTGAGTTAATTGTAATAACTTTGACTCTGTGTCTTTTGACCATTATTACTCTACCAGAAAGCTGTTACTAGCATTGTTTATAACATTTAGATAATGGGTAAGGTGCCACAAGGTATTGAATTTGATTCAATTGAGTATTTTTCAAGAATACACACTTGAATATGTACACTTTTGACATATTACGGTTGTTACTGATATAATGACTATGAACACTACTCAAGGTTTCTTAAAAGTGAAATTGTCAATACTTTTTTCTATGGTGTAGGAAGGGCCTTTACTGATTCCTTACAATGTGCTATCAGCACAAGCTAAGTAGTGCACCTTAGTTTTTTGTTTTTAAATCCTCAAAGTACAAGTTAATTTCATTCATTAGTTTCACCTGACTTGTTTATTTATTTGAAAAGCACAACATAGCCAAATTCTATTTTAAGAGTAGACATGGTGGCCAGGAGCAAGAAGTTCTGCTCTGATAGTTCACTATACTCTGATTAGCCACTGACTACATGGTAATCAATCCAGCATTTCTGAATGAAGATCATTTCCCTCTTTTCCACATTATTCTCCTGTTACAGGTCTTTGTACCTATGTTTTCAACGTGTAAACATAACTCTCCCTAAGAATGGCTTTGCAAGAACACTTTGGCAGCTCAACCAGGTAGTTCCAGGGCTTCAACTAATTTTGATGATCAGTAGGAGTGTTTTCAGGATTCAAATGCAACACAAGATTCAGAATTTATGTCTATTCCCACTGTATATCCTAGAGCCATAGAATGACAAGTCTTAACTTTCCTCACCCCCATTCTGGTCAAAATCTCTTCTTCCTTAAGAAATATCTTCTGTACCATCCCTATCACTTATGGAAAGAGCTATAGATTCCCCTTTATCTTGATTCAATGAAGTTAATTGACCTCCTGCAATTTCTGAAAGCAGGAAACCTAATCCTATCTTACAAAGGACAAAGTCCAACTGACCTCTGTGCCTTTGGGAAAAATAAGAAAGAGACTCTCTGTGAATGAAGCATATGCCAATTTTGTTTATAACTTGTTTATCCAAAAACATCCTTATGTTGCATACATGATGTGACATTTGCTCAGTAACTAACTCCAGGAAATCTCAAGTGCTTGGGGAGGCTGTAATGGGTGGGCAGTTCATACAATATCCGCTGTTTCCCTAGCAAACTTAAGCAAACTAAATTTCTCATTTGAAACTGCTTTCTGCGAGTACTTTCAAGGAAGATCACAATTCTCTTTGTTCTTGTTCCTTTGTAAATTTAGAAAATAAAAACTGCATTTGAATAGAAAAATTATTTTACTAAGTTTTTTATGCTATTTAATTTAATTATTCATATCAATCCTCTATACATTTCTAATATATTTATGCAATTCCTTAAGATTCTGCCATTATTTAAAATAACATCTATATATTTTGATGGATGTTTTACTAATGTCCATTTATGATCACCTTAAAAAAATTTGTCACAATTCAATTTAATTCCATTAAATTTGTATTCTCCTGAGATAGTTTATGTAAAAGGTGATCACATCTTTATTTTCCCTGACAAGTGATTTATTATATTTCTACAATTTAACTATAACATACACTAGAGCATTTTGGCAGCAGGAGAAACACTAAAACATTAAATACCTATTATAATTCTGGATGAGTGCTGCTGGGTGTTTTTCTTTGTTAGGTCTTTTCTTTCTTTCTTTTTTTTTTTTTTGAAAGTGCAGTATAAGTATGAGAGAAAAGAGAATTATTCCACCGTTACTCATTTTAATTTTTATGTTTAGTCATATCTTTTTATCAGAATAATTAACAACTCTTTAAATCTACACCTAAATTATGAAGAAGTTGTAATGTAAAGCCACTGGGTTTTTCAATTACTTCCAGTTTTATTAAACAAACAATAGAGAGTTTCCATTTCTACTGCCTTCCACACCTTCATATTTTCTGAAGCTTGCATGAATCACCTCAATTTGCTATAATATTCTTTCTCGAGGAACTTGGAAATTTAATTAGGAAAAAAGAGCCCAGCAGCACCTGGGCGAGGGCCCAGTTCTCTCTCACACTTCAAAGGGAGCTCCTGCTGCAGGAGTGATTTGGAAGGAGGGGACAAAATGTGGGCATGGAGTCCCAGCACCTCAGTATCTGCTCTCTGTGCTCCCTTTGAACCATGGGAGCCCAGGAAGCCAATCTCGAGGAGGATTAAGAGTCGTGGGGACCAAGTGCTGTGGAATATAATTTGCTCATATCAGTACCAGAAACATTTACAATACAACAATTAAGACTTTGGTAACGGCTCGGATTCAGGTTATATTTTTGGTTAGGGTTAGGATTAGGGGTTAAGGTCAGGGTTAGGTTTGGATTAGCTTTAGAGTTAGTGTTAGTGTTAGGGTTAAGGTTAAGATTAGATGTTAATGTTAAGGTTAGTGTTAGAATTAGGAATAAAGTTAGGGTTGAAGTAAAGTTAAAATTAAAGCTAGGGTTAGGTATGAGTTTAGGGTAAAAAAAATTTTTTTAAGGTTTTTGTGAGCCCATTTCTCACTGACCATTTTGAGTATAGTTCATTTAAATTCATTTTGAAAATTATCTCATCCCTATGTACTTATCATCTTGTGAAATTCAATTGCATATAGTTTGATAAATGTGCCACGTTGTTTCATGCCTCTTTATTCTGAGAAACTCTACTTGCTCTGCATGGCATGCATTCCCCACTCTGCTTGTTTGATGAATTCCTACTAATTCTTTAGTAGCCCTCATTAAGCATTATCTCCTCCACAAAGCCTTCATGACTTTGAATCCTTATTCTATCTATGTGTATTGCCAATAGGCTTTTCATACTATATTACTAGGGTTTGTGTCAGTTTGCCTAGAATGGACTACAAGCTTTCTGAAGAAATGATTCACATATTCTCCACTTTTTATGCTCATCTCCCAGGTGCCAGGTTTATTACATATGTATATCAAGTACTGTTCATAATTGTTTATACTGTCTTTAATTTTTACAGCAGTTTCACAGCCATCACAAAAAGAAGATATCTCAAATTTGTTTTTAGTTGAGGAAACTGAGGTACAGAGAATGTTATTGAGAGAAGCCATGTTCTCAAAAGTAAGCATGCAGAATTACAGTTCAGAATGAAGTTGTAGCCAGTTGAATATTTAAGTCCAGGTTCACTTAAGGCATCACTATGCTCACTTCCTGCAGGTTGCTACACAGGTCACAATGTCGCACATTAAAAAATGTGCAATCAGTGCTGTTTGAATTAATGAAGTAATCAATTTAAAAAATTCAGACCACTCTTGGTACTTGTGATATGCACTATGTGCATGACAATCAGCTCAAGGTCAGTAGCAGAGACGTCAGTCTCCAGAGTCGACTCTAGAAGATAATTCTATTGTGTCTTTGCTGGTTCCCCAGAAAATCTCCCTGGAGTAGGTGTTACGTGAATATGAAGCATGGGGCTATAAGAAACTAATTATACTTCCCTTATATCACATGAACAGAGTAAGATCTACAGTGTTAGAGAACATGTCTCAAGTTAAACAGCTAACAAGTGACAGAGAGGGGACTAGTAAAGAGGGAGCTGCAATCAGAATTGGTGGTGATCTGGACTTTATGATGTGCAAACAATGCTTTGGTTAGTACTTATTCACTCTGATCTTTATCACTACGCACAGTTTAGCCTTTTGTTTTTCTGTTTCCTTAATTATTAATTGGTACCAACTGTTGATAACTTGTACCCTCCTTTTGTTGTAAATCATTGTGCCTTCACCTTCACATGTTTGGGCTTTGCATGACTCTGATGCCGAGTGTGGGGCATCAAGGGTTAAGATGTCTAGTGTAAAATCTCTTGTTTCAAAAGCGTGAAATAAAGCCCAGATTCATTGTAAACATTTCTGTGCTCTGGGTGTGTGTTGATAAGAACTCATGAGAAGAATATGGAATGAGACTTCCCAAGTAGACTTGGCCGTAAAAATTATACTTGTAGTTTCTCCTAATAGTGCTCCAGTTGCTGGTTATAGGGTATGGGTTGTTGTGACGATGGGAGGCCACTGCAGGGAGGGCAAAGAAAGAATAAACCCTGAAAAGGATTAAGAAATGTAGTGGGAGAAGGTATTTCTGGCATATTTACCTGAGTGAGGTTGGAGACCATCAATCTTGTCTCCATGATGCTGGCTAGAAAAATCACATCATAAAAATCTATGGCTCTGTGACCCCAAATTTGTATTAGTTTCTGTCTCTTTTAACCAGGATCCTCAAATGCCACAGGCACAATGCAGGGTATCCTAGTAATACAGCACTTAGAATCCAGACTTCCTGGCCCCAATGCAATGACCCTTTACTCTTACTAGCGTATCTCTTGATTATAAAACCTCAGCTTCTGTATTTTCAGAACAATGTAGAACATTGACAAACCTCAGAAAGAGGAAAGAATTCTAAGGAGATTGATTTTGTTGAATTTGAATTCAATGGATCTATAATTTTGTTTAATCATAAGTCAGAGTTAGAGTCAACCTAGTGGCTTATTTCAAAGTCAGTATTCTCTTCAAAGACCATTGTTGTTGCTTCTTAATTAAAATTCCACTTTTTTAATTTTATTAAAAATGTTTTCTTATTTATTTTAACAATAATGATATTAATTTCTTATTTATTACATTTGCATTTTAATAACTTTTCTACAAGGAAATGATGTTGGCGTTCAGAGATAATTTTACTTGACATCCAGGACAATTAGTGACAAAATTTCAAAACAAATTATTACTCCCACTGAGCTAGGTAAATAGCATTGCAAATAACTTCACTGAATTATCTGAAGGTTTAAAAAGCAAAGAAAACAGAGAAACAGAGAGACAGAGGAAGAAAAGAGAAAGATATATTTAAAACATATAAAAAAAGTCTATAAATATATTAAATAAGAACCATAATATTTCTCTTTAGTTGATCATAAAATTTAATCACATATTACTTTTTTTATACAAAATTACTTTCAATAATGATGTGATTACTTACCATTTTATAAAATATTAATAGGAATTACTTCATTTAAAAACATTTTTCCAACAGTAAAGGACCTAGAAAATAGAGCAGGAAGGTTTATTTTTAGATAAAATATATTATTTCAAACAACATGGTGGCTCTGAAAATGTTTCTTCCATATAGATGATTGAGTAACAAAGAAGTCACTTAAGTTTCAATTTTTTTGTATGAGCTGTTATTTGGGTACAATAATGACAAAATGCAACATGCACACACATGCACGCACATGCACACACAAGCACACACATTCACGTACACCCCTCCTTTTATTAAAATAATAGTTTTCTTTTTATTTTTACTGTATTCCTCCTTTTTTCCAACTTGTCTTTTTATTTCATTTATAAACACACAAAAACATGTTTGGTCAAATGTACATCCAAAAAAGCAACTGTGTGGGCCAGTAAATGCAAGAAGTTACAAGATAATTAATTCTGTGTTCTGACACATCGCCAAAAAGGTGGAATGAAAACAAATTCACAATGAGTTCCGAAAGGCAGATAGTAATCTAATTACATCATTATGACCTCTTCCTTACATATTTTTGGTAGGTGTGTATAATATTTTCCTAGACAACCATACAGTTTACCACAAACTGGGTGGCTTAAAGTAACAGAAATTTATTCTCACAGTTCTAGAGGACAGAAATATGAAATCAAGGTGTTGGCAGGCTATGCTCTCTCAGAAGACTCTAGGGGAGGACCTTTCTTCCCTCTTCCAGAGCTCCTGGTTTGGATTGTGCCCACATCACACAAACTTCTGCTTTTGTCTTCACATCACCTTTTCTCCCTGTGTCTGGGTGCCCTTTTCTTTCTCTTATGATGACACTCTCACTGGGTTTAGGGCCCACCTTAATCCTGAATGATTTGAACTCAATCTTTACCTTAATTACATCTATAAATAAGGTCACATTCTGAGGTTCAAAGTGCACACACATTTTGGGCAGACACTATTCAAGCCATTATATTGTGGTAAAAAGTGTCTCTAAATTTGCTCCTTATAGTAGATCCTGTCAACATGAGTGGTTGATGACCACTACTGCTCCTTTGGTCCCAACTCCTCACACCTGGCTTCTCCTCAACCTTCTTCCACTGCCAGCAAACCCAAGCTACGGCAGTCAGTCACCTGACAACCTGCATGTGAATATATTCCCCACCCAGGGTCTCTGCCCTCCTCCATCCTTTGCTCTGCCCTCTCAGGCATGTGTGCACACCTGTAACAATGGATTCTTGTGCTCCGAAGAGCCCTGACTTGTACCATTTCCTCATCTTGCAAAGGAGTATCCAGGAGCAGAGAGGCAAAGCCTTTGCTTGAGGTTATGTCATATCTGGCATACCCTCTGCACCTGAGCTTGTCCAGGGCTGGTGGTGCCACACTATACAAACTCACCACCTTTGCCTCATTTTGTTCAGTCTTGCAAGTGCAGCTCTTCATTATAACATTCTTTCCATTCTTCTTCTTAGCCTTTTTCCAAATTCCAACTAACTCCACACAAAAATCTTTCCCCATTCATTTATTTTGTCACCCTTGTCTTACATAAATTGTATTTATTGCCCTCCACAGCCCCAAAATCCTAAATGTTAATATCCCTAGTTTGTGTCTTTTAATTGCCATGCAGTATTTCATGATGTGGATATGGATATACACAGTTTGTTTAACCATTTACCCACTGAAAGAGGTCTAAATTATTTCCATTTTGGGGCTATTATGAATAAAGATGCCACGAATATTTCTTTTTGTGTAAACTTAAATTTTCATCTCTCTGAAAGAGAGAGAGCAAGAAGTTAAAAACCTATTTAAGGAAATAATGACTGAAAACTTCTGTCACCTGGCGAAGGAAATAGACATGCAAGTACAGGAAGCACAGAGAGTCCCAGACAAGATGAACCTATAGGCCCATATCAAGACACATCATTAAAACATCAAAGCTTCATGACAAAGAGAGAATCTTAAAAGCAGCAAGAGAAAGCTGTTAGTAACCTACAAGGAAGCTCTTATAAGACTATTAGCTGATTTTTCAACAGGAATTTTGCAGGGCAGAAAGAGTTGGCAGGAAATACACAAAGTGATGAAAAGTGAGGACTTACAACCAAGATTACTCTACTCAGCAAAACTATCATTAGAAATCAAATGACAAATAAAGAGCTTCCCAGACAAGAAAAACCTGAAGAAATTCAACACCACCAAACCAGTTATTATAAGAAATGTTAGAAGGACTTCTTTAAGAAGAAAAAAAAGGTTAAAAATATGAAAAATAAAATGACAGTAACTACTTAATTATCAACAATTACTTTAAATGTAAATGGATTAACTACTCCATTCAAAAGACATAGCATGGCTGGATGGATAAGAAAATAAGATGCTTACATACAAATAAAACCCTGCCTACAAGAGACTCATATCAGATCAAAAGACACATGTGGACTGAAAGTAAAGGGGTGGAAAAATATTTCATAAAAGTAAAAACAAACAAACAAACAAACAAAAAGCTGGAATAGCAATACTTATGCCAGACAAAATAGACTTTAAAATAAAAGCTATAATAAAAGACAAAGAAGAATCCAATAATTCTACTTCTGAGTATTTATCCAAAGAAACTCAAAACACTACTTCAGAAGGACATGTGCATGCATATGTTCATTGCAACATTATTTACAATAGACAAGACATGGAGGCAACCTAGGTTTTCATCAGTGGACTAATAGATAAAGATGTGGGACATACATGCAATGAAATATTATTCAGCCATAAAAAAGAATGAAATCTTGCCATTTAACACATGTATGGACCTAGAGGATATTACGCTAAGTGAAATAAGTGAGACAGAGAAAGACAAATACTATATGATTTCACTTATATGTGGAATCTAAAGACCAAAGTAAACAAACAAAACAGAAACAAATTCATAGATAAAGAGGACATTTTGATGGTTGCCAGGTAGGAGGGGGTTTAGGGGGTAGGTGAAAAGGGGAAGGGATTAAGAAGTATAAATTTGTAGATTCAGAATAGTCATGGGGATATAAAGTATAACACAAAGAATATAGTCAATAATACTATAATAACTATGTATGGTGTCAGATGGGTACTAGATTTATCTGGTGATCACTACCAGTTATGTAATTGTTTATTCACTATGTTCTAAAACTCAAACTAATATAGTATTGTATGCCAACTATAATTGAAAAATCAATAAATTATTTATTTATTTTTTTATATTCTGGAATAAATGCTCAGGACTACAGTTGCTGGGCCGTATGGTAGTTTTATGCTTTATTATCTTTTTAAATGTCTGTAGAATTTAAAGTGATTACCCTCTTTCACACCCGATATTGACTAGTCTTTCTTTTAACTTTTTTTGATTTTGTTAATCTATTTAAATACAGAAATTTTTCAATTTTTTAAGTAAACTTAATTTTAGAACAGTTTTAGATTTACAGAAAAGTACAAAGATGGCACTGAGAGCTCCTATATATACCTCTTATTCAGTTCCCCTATTGTTAATATCTTATGTTACTATTCATAAAACTTTGGACTTTATTTGAATTGAACTGATTTAGACACTAACATCTATTTTAAGATCCTATCCAAGATACCACATTACATTTAGTTATTATGTTTCCTCAGCTTTCTCTTGGTTGTGACAGTTTCTCAGACTTTTCTTCTTTTTGATCACTTGGATGGTTTTAAAGAACACTAGCAAGGTGTTTTGTAGAATGTAACTCAGTCAAGATTTATCTGATATTTTCCTCTTGTTTAGACTGGGATGGTGCGTTTTAAGGAAGAAGATCATGGAGGAGAAGTGACTTCATCCCATCTTATTAGGCGTACGTGCTATCAACATGATTTATCCCTGTTGATGTTGACCGACATGACTCAGCCAAGGAAATGTTTGCTTGTTTCTCCTCTGGAATGTTTCTCCATGGAAAATTACTCCCTCCGCCCTTCCCATACTCTTATTTTTTGGCAGTAAGTTATCAACAAGTTCGGGTTACAGTAAGGTACAGGGTAGGGGGAGAATTAAGCTCCTTCTTCTGAAGGGGTTTATATGCTTTTTAATTCTCTTACTCCCCGCTCAAGTACCAGCACCTAATATAAATAAAACTCTTTCTTATTCAATACTATAGTAATTTTAAATTTTGTCTAAGTGCTCATATGAAAATGATGTGTTTTCTGCTTTTTTATTGCAAATGTACATTTCAACTATGTCAGGGTTAAACAGGTTTTTATTGGCTGGCTTGGGGACCTAATCACTATTTGTCATTTTTTTTCTCATGGGAAAAGGCATTTAAAAACCTAAATAACTCACTAACATACTTCAGAAACAAAACACACTTATCAGTCAGAAGCTATTATGAAATATAGAAAGAAACCAAGGATCTCTATTTTTTTTTTTCCTGCATCAAATCAAAACCAGTGTCTCAGCTTTTGAGACATTTCATTTTAAATCCTAAATTGCATCCTATTTTATTTCCTTTTACTCAGTGTGTGTTGCTATGACAATTTGGAAAGTAAATTATTGGGGCAATTCAACCCTCCAAATTTTTTTAATGATAATTTTTGATACTTGTATTCTTTAGCACTCATTTGGTCCTTCCCCTACTTACTTCCAAACTTTAAATTCCTTAGCATTACCCTAAATTTTGTTTAATAGCTATTTTTGTTGATTCATTAGCATTTCAGAAGTCTCTATGCTTTTGGAGCTTTAACCTTTGAAAGCCACTGTTATAGCTCTAATGGTTCCCAGAAGGGGGACAGACTATTTGTCTAAGAAACCTTTTCTCAGAATATTTATCAAATGCCTTTTAATATGCCAGACACTGTGTTAGGCTCTGGGCACAGAGTATATACATGGCTCTACACATAGCCATTTCCTTACTGCAGACTGCATTCCCTATGCCATGCTTCCCATCCTTGTAACCATCTATCAACTACTGATTTGTACTTCTTTAATCCTTCACCCTTTTCTCCCAGCTTCCTCAACCTCTAACTTCTAGCCACTTTTTTTTAATGGTATTATAATGTCTGGGTTCTTTTACAAATGTATCATGAAGTAAAAAAGGCACTGTCTTCGAAAATCGTAGAGTACGACATAATTTTATTTCCTCTTGGTTGCAAACTTTTTATTTCATGTTTTTTTTTTTTTACATGAAAAAGCTATGTTATTCTAGTCATTTAAAAGAAAGCCTGAAGAATAGAGAGAAGTTAGTTACAAAACTGGGTCCTAGGGTGAAGCAAGGGACAGATGTCTGGAAAGAGAGGAAATTTCCTCATATCTAGCATTGTGCAGTGAAAGGTGTATTGGCATATAGGAGGGGGTCGCTGACCAATAAGTAAGAGCAACTATCTGCAACATGATGCTTCTTTACCAACTCTTAGAAAAATCCCAGACAGTAGTTCTGTACTAATTTGAAATGACTAGAGCCTTATAAACGTCTCAGAATTATGATTGATACTTTAAGTGAAAAATCTGAGGCTTGATAGCTTTCTGGATTTGGCAGCTTTCAGAGAAAGGTTATAGAACATACACCACTGGTTTATTTATCAAGGCAGCTGTCTCAGTAGCATTCAGTCACTCTAATAATATAAATATACATTTTTTGAGAGGTGTTTTTTATTAATAAACAAAAATATAATAGAGAAGTGTAAATATGGATAACCACCCTGTTTTCATCTACTCAGGCTGCTGTAACAAAATACCATAGACTGGGAGACACAAAAAATCGTTCACAACACATCGTAGTCCTTTATTTCCTCTTCTCTGCTACCCACTCACCACATTCTGGTGCTTCAATCCTCCTAGCCTCCCCCTCTACATTCTCACTCCGGTTCCATTTTCACTGTTGCCCTCCACTCCCAGTGGGGCCTGGGCACAGACGTGGGGAATGTGGAGGTCAGGCATGTGCCCCATGGCATTTCAGGGTGAGGCAAGGTGATGGCCTTCTCCTTCTTTGGCTAGGAGCACCAGATATATTGAGCAGAAGCCCCTCACCCACCCAGGATCCCCGTACTGAGTATGTCTCAGTGTGAAGGCTGTAATCTATTAGGAATTGCTTATCCACTATGGGTTGGGGCAGAGGTTTATGAGAAAAGAGGTTGACTTCCTTGTCCCCAGCTGGGGTCCTGCATTATTATTTTGTACTGAGACTCACAAATTACTAGCCAGCCCTGATGAGAGTAGATGAATAGCACACTCTGGCTTGCTTTTCTAAAGGATCAATCACTCTGCCTGCTATGTTGACTGTGGGAGAGTAAGGGTGAAAACAGGAAGACCAGTAGGAGGTAAGAAGCCAGGTGGAAGATCATTGTGAATCAAATCAGGATGATATCAGGGAAGACGTTAAGAAATGGTCCAATAAAAACAGTTTGAAGGTAAAGCCAAAAGTGTTTTCTGACAAATTCTAAATGGGGTCTAAAAGAAAGAAGTGGTCCAAGAAAACTGTACCTTTTTTTTTTTTTTTGGCTTGAGAAACTAAAGGAACAGAGCTGCCACTAATTGAAATGAGGAAGGAGACGCAGATTTGATGGGGTGGGGACGGAGGAGCAATCTAAAGCTCAGGTTGAGGCTATTAAAATTTGACATGTCTATTAGGCCTCCAGGTACAGATGTTGAGAGAGCAGTTGCGCATATTCTGGGGTTCAGGGGACATATTCATCCTGGAGAAATAAATATGAGAGTCATCAGCATATATGGTCATGTTCTAAAACATAAGATTTCATGAAATTATTAAGAGAGTGAGACTACATAGAAAAAGATTTGAGGATTGAGCTTATTTAAGGGAAATAAGAAAGAATTAGCAAAGTACCCAGAATTAGCAAAGAAGCAGGTTTTGAGACAGGGAAAAAAACAAGAGTGAGCAATATAGTGAAAGCCAAGTGGAGAACATATTTCAATGAGCAGGGAGCAATCAACTAGGTAAAATGCTACTAAACCCTTTGAAATTCAAATAAGATGAGAACTGAGATGTTTACTAAAGTGGAGATAGATGCTGTAGACTTGATAAGAGCAGTTTCAGTGGAACAGTAGTTGATTTGAGTGTGCTCAAGAGGATAGGAAAGCAGGGCTTGAAGAAAGCCAGGTGAGGCAACTCCAGAGGAAGTTTGTTGTAAAAGGTTTCAGAGAACTGCACTGGGGGCTAGAAAAGTAATTAAAACCAAAAGAAGTTTTGTTTTGTTTTGTTTTGTTTTGTTTAACTAGTAGATAAATAAGAGCATGTTTGTAGGCTGACTGGGATAATCCAGCAGAGAGGGCAAATTGGTGATTGTGGACATTAGTGCTGAACAGTGCTCTTGAACCAATGAGAGAGAATGGGAGCTGATGAACAAGCTGAGTATCCTTGTAGAGACAGGAGACCGAGTATGTGGGTACAAATGCTGGTGGGCAGGGAAGGTGTTAAGAGCTTCATGGGTTCTGTTCAGATTGTTTCATTTTTCTCAATTAAATTTGAAGCAGAATCATTAATTGAAAATAAGGATGGGGAAGGAGGTGTTTAAAGTTTGAGAAGAGAAAATAAGAAAAGGAATAATAATTTAAAAGAGTAAAAAAGCAAATGGACTAGGAAGATGAGCTATGTTTACCGAGCATCCCTAGACTCTACTACAGGGTTATGATTATGGATCTAAAAAGAGTGCAATCAGCATGGCCTTGCCTTTTCTCCAGCCACCACCAGATGCGCAGGCTCAGACTTCAAGCTAGTGAAGAGCAGAGTTTAAGCAGGGTTAGTGTTCTTCTGTTGTTTGCTTGTTTGTTTGTTTGTTTGTTTAAATTAGAGGGACAACAGTGATGAAGATGTTGAGGGATGTTGAGGTTTGAAAGTTCTGGACATGGTGTTAAACAGTGTACATGCTTCATTTCACTTACTCCTGGCAACAACATCGGTGCTATTTTGCAAATGATAAACGTGTGGGGGCCAGGAAAGTTAAATAACATGCCTAAGGACACCTGTGTCTGAGTCTAAACTCTGAGCTCTTCTTAACCAGTATGTCAGGAGCAGTGATTGTAATAGAACAAGTGATATTAAAATCTACACACTGAGAAGTGAATAATAGACTTATGAGATTAGAGACTCTTGAGAACGATATTGTATACAAAGCCCAGTAATAGGCATTATCTCATTTAATCCTCATATTAATCCTGTGTATCGAGCAATTTGCCCAGGTTATAGTGAGCCCTGTAAGTGGCAGAGGCTGGACGCAACCGCTGCTCCTCTGACCTCCCACTTAGCTACTCCTTCCACAAACCATCACTATCCAGAGATGGTTCAGATACTTTAAAGAGTCCAATCAGTTTTGAATAAATGTTAATAAGGAAACCATTACTAGTTATTTCTTTGTTAGGACCTAACAGGATAAGTCTCATAATTCCTGTTTCCATGGGAACATTAGTACAGAATGTAGTGTTCTTACTGTTGTGGAATGATCTTTCTATAAATTCATGCATTCATTCAACTACAATTTATTGAACAAATAGTCTGTGCAGGTGCTGTTTTAGGTGCAGATGGTACATCTGAATAAGAAATATTCCTGTTCTAAAGGAACCTTTGATCAGCTCAAGCCTTCAGAACCTCAGATACTCTGCAAGGCCTTTTTAAGCCTGGTTGCAATTTAAGGCCCTGCATTTGATCTAGAGTACACTCTATCCCTTAGGACTCAGTTACCTAAGAGATCATTCCTGTCCCCAATGGTTTGGCACAAAGTAAAACCAGCCGTAGTGCCCTGGAGATGGAATCTTAGATTTAGACCTTGGGGAAATAAAACTAGAGTGTTTTCCAAAAAAAAAAAAAAAAAAAAAAAAAAAAGAGAGAGATTTTCCTACTCCAAAAGGATCCAATTTTAAAGCTAGATTTAAAAGTAGACCCTTTGCCAGGCTCAGTGGTACTGCAATGACCCTCATTCACCACTTAAATACTTTTTACCAGAAATATTGGATTTGTACATGCTATGAAATGTTTATGGGCTCAGTGGCCCAACAACTTCCTGCCAGATTGTTAGACAAAGGCCAAGTAAGGCAGCGCCCAGGACACCAGTCTGTAAGAATAAAGGAGAACGTATGCGAGGGTAGGGTAAATGCCATTTTGTCCAGGTTGGGGCTAAAACAGCAGATGAGCTGTTGCACAAGATGTCTGGGGTGGGTACTTCTACATGCAGAGAAATTTGTGCACTCCCACTTCATAATGCTGCTAATTAAGAAAGGCACTTACACTAGTTCCAACTGAGCCTGGAGTCTACAACATGGAAGGGGGAGGGTGTTATATTTTGCCTCCAGATTTAGAAGACCATGACTGGTGCTTAGTGACAGTGTAACACCTGTTGCCTCACTTCCCTCTGGTCTTAAAACATGTGAGTCACAGTGTAATTTAAGAATTACACTCCCTTACTCTTATCTTACATTGAAAATTAAGTGAAACAAAAAAATTTAAGTCTTCTTATTAGAAAAAGATATGAGAATCTTAAATGTATTGGGTTTTTAATAATCTTTTCAAGCAGCAAAATACTTTATATTCTCTTTTTATCTAATTTGGTGAACAATTCTGATTATAGATTTAACTTATTCGAGTCATTTCGGGAGTTGTGGGACAACACATCACGTTTTCAAGTCCTACAGCTTCAAGAGAAGGTAATACTTGTTTTGGCGTAGGGGAAGTGGCCCAGCTCCCGGCTCCGCCACTCTCCGCCAGCGGGTGGGTACTCAATTTCTCTAGGCTGCCGGCCACGCCCCGCCGCCCTGTGGCACTGAGTCGCCGCCTGGCCCGCTGCTTTTCCTGGCTTGGCCAATTCCCGGCCACGGAGAGCGCGTGAGGGGTACTGGTCCGGCGGCGTGGACCAGGGCAGCGGAGGGTGCGGGAGCCGCCTCCTCACCTCCCTGAGCCTGGGCGCCTGGCCTACCAGAGAAGTCCGGAGCCTTCGGGCTGTTAGCTCCTGCCCCCAAGGGCGCGGGCTCCCGGCTCCCGGCGGAGCCGCCCGCCCTCCGCAGCCTGCGCCGCAGCAGGCTAAGCGCTCGGCTCTGAGCCTCCACTGGCCCTGCACGCTCCCTCGCTCCCCAGCTCTCCAAGGCCCGGCACACCCACTGCCGTTGCCGGCAGTCGGGGGTCTGGCGTCCCAGTTAAACCCAGTCTCCCATCCCTCGCCGGCCCCAGCTGCACACCCAGCCCTTGTCCAGGTATCCGCAGATCAGAACGGAATACAAAGAGGCCTGAGCTTCCCTAGCCCTCGCCGCCGCGACACCGCCCGTGCCCACTCTCCTTCGACCACCACGAAAGCTGGACTCCAGGATCCGTCCCCCGCCCCTCTTCGCGCCTTCCTGTCCCCCCAGCCACCCTTCCCTCCCCCCCCCCCATTGTCAGTCAAATCCACCCAGCGTTCTCCGAAATCCCGTGAGCTGGGGCCCCCGACTGTCTTCCTGCTACCTCTCGGCCGCTCCTCCCGGCCCCCGGGACCCGCCGACACCCCACCCTCACCCAGCCGCTCTTCTCGATCCCGGCCCCTCCTCCGGGGCCCTCCTCCTCCCTCGCCCCTCCCGAGCCGGGGTGGGAGCGGCAGCAGCTGGAAGAGAAGAGATGAGGTCATCCTCTCCCTCGGAGTCAGCTGGTGGAGGAGAGGAAGCGGGAGGAGGGAGCGCGCGTGAGGGGAGGAGAGGAATGTGCAGGTCCGAGGAGCGCCGCGGCGGCCGCTGCTGCTCCTGCTGCTGGCGGCGGCTGCGGCTCGGGCGGCAGCCGCGGGGCCGGGACAGCAAGGAGCGCGGGCGGCGGGCAGGGGCGCGCGCGGGGCGCCGCGAGCAGCTTGGCTCCGCGCAGGCAGCCAGGCGGCGCTCCTGCCGGCCCCGGGCGCGCCGCTAACCCGGCCCAGCGCCCAGCCCGGCGGGCGGCGGGCGGCGGCGGGCGGCGGGAGGGCCGGCGCAGGAGCAGCAGGCGGGGGAGCCGCGCCGCCAGGGAGGGAAGCCGAGGCGAGGCGAGGAGGTGGCGGGAGGAGGAGACAGCGAGGAAAGGTGTCAGATAAAGGAGGGCTCTCCGGTTTGGAGGCATCATGGCCGCTAAATCAGACGGAAGGCTGAAAATGAAGAAGAGCAGCGACGTGGCGTTCACCCCGCTGCAGAACTCGGACCACTCGGGTTCGGTGCAAGGGTTGGCTCCGGGCTTGCCGTCGGGGTCGGGAGCCGAGGACGAGGAGGCGGCTGGGGGCGGCTGCTGCCCGGACGGCGGCGGCTGTTCGCGCTGCTGCTGCTGCTGCTGTGCCGGGAGCGGCGGCTCGGGCGGCGGCTCGGGGGGCTCCGGCGGCCCGGGCGGCGGCGTTGGTGGCCCGGGCGGCGGCGGGGCGGGCTCGGCGGCGCTGTGCCTGCGCCTGGGCAGGGAACAGCGGCGCTACTCGCTATGGGACTGCCTCTGGATCCTGGCCGCCGTGGCCGTGTACTTCGCGGACGTGGGCACGGACATCTGGCTCGCCGTGGACTACTACTTGCGCGGCCAGCGCTGGTGGTTCGGACTCACGCTCTTCTTCGTGGTGCTCGGCTCGCTCTCGGTGCAAGTGTTCAGCTTCCGCTGGTTTGTGCACGATTTCAGCACCGAGGACAGCGCCACAGCTGCCACCGCCTCCAGCTGCCCGCAGCCTGGAGCCGAGTGCAAGACCATGGTTAGTAGTGGGTCTGCAGCCGCGGAAGGCGAGGCTCGCCCTTCCACGCCGCAAAGGCAGGCATCCAACGCCAGCAAGAGCAACATCGCCGCTACCAACAGTGGCAGCAACAGCAGCGGGGCCACCGGGGCCAGCGGCAAACACAGGTCTGCCTCCTGCTCCTTCTGCATCTGGCTCCTGCAGTCACTCATCCACATCTTGCAGCTCGGGCAGATCTGGAGGTACCGTATCAAGGGTGGGGGAAGAGGGAGATTTGCGGCTGCTACTACATCCCCACTGCTTTGCTTTTGCACGAAAATCATTTAGGGTTGCTGTAGTAGTAACCCTAGTCACACTCTTTCCTTTTTTTTGTTTGTTTGTTTGTTTCTTTTTTTGTTTGTTTGTTTTTAAACTGGGTTTTGCATTTTTAAAATTTGTGATCACAGCCTAGGGTGAAGGGAAGTGAGAAACAAGGGAAAGGCAGCAAAGTGATTTTGACAACCTCATTCTTTCTCTCTTCCCACTCTGCTTCACTAGCTTCTCTCTATATGCTACAACCCTTCCCCCTCCCATTTTTAATGATACTGTTTCAGTGAGTAAAAGATTCCTGTCACATCTTCTAAAAATCTTTTTTTTTTTTATTCTGTTGAATTTGAGGTGTATGTTGCAATTTGGATGGCTTCTTTTGTTCTCTGAGAAAAATTGCTAATTCTGATTAGATGGAAGTTGACACTCAAAAGTACCCACATTTTAATTATCACTGCTAGAAAAGTACTGTGCTCTAAGTAAAGAGCTTGTCTTTTGTGGAGAATATATATATCTATCTCCAAAAATGAGTAAGTACACTTTATGGGACCCAGACTTCGTTTTATGGCACACTTTCTGATTATCCTTTAATATCCCCATATTTATTTCTCATATAACTAAGAACCCGTGGAAAAGGGGTGGTGCATCTTTACACTTTAATTGTATCTGGCATCTTCATTGACTGCTTTGCTACTTGTCATCTTATCTACCAAGTCTTTTTACACAGATATCACTTCCACTTTCAAACTAGAATACAAAGCTAAACTTATTGGATGGAGTGACCATCACTGAGCAGTCATTGCCTGGATTTAGGAATATAATGAAATGGTATGCTCAGGACTGTGTTTCTCGGAGTTTTATGTGTTTTTAATAGTTTTGAAGCAATATTTTACACCGACAAAAATTCTTTGTATCAAAGCAGTTAGATGCTAACATCTTAGAGCTTTTATGGTTTAAAGTGTCTTACAAAGTATGTGGCAAATGAAACTTCCTAGCAAGTGCACTGATATGGGTCTACATTCTGCTATGTTAGCGCCCTTTCCAAAATAATTGGTAGTTATTTTTTGCAGTGAAAAATATTATAAATCATTAACTATGCTGAACTATGCCATGTGGAAACAACTCAAAATTTGTAGAACAGAGCTAAAAACTTTATTTATGGTGCACAATGCTGTTTTCACTGAGAAGAGCAAGTATGATTATTTTGCAAACTTTCCTGGGACCATTGCTTTGTAAAACAGGGTAAGCATTGCCTAGACAGTGATATTTCAAATTGCGAAACTTTTATTTTTAAGAAGGCACTTTTCTGGAAAAGTGGTATATAATATGCTGTAGACAAATTAATGTTGGAAACCTCCATATTTTGAGCTCAAAGGACTTTTTGAAATGTCAGTTAAATGTGATAGCTATATTTCCCATGTTTGACTATTGTGAAAACTTACAGCTTGGTGCTCTTTTAAGTTTGATAAAAAACTCAAATGCTTGTTTTAATTAGTGAAATTTTTTAGTGGCTAGGATAGATATAATTAGCAATTTTAATCTGATAATGAGGTAAATTAAGCTTAAGAATCCATTTATTAACTTTTCCAAACTTTATGCAGTATTTGGAAATCACAGATTTTTAATCACCTTTAAAATTTCTAGATTTCTGTAATAGTGCAAACACTTCTCAATTCTATTAACTGAAGAACTGTCCATATTTCTCAAAGATTGATACTTTTTTATAAATCTGATATCAAATTCTGTGAACTAAAGAAGTTGTTTTAATTATAATTGTATTTACTAGACCTACATCAAATATTTTCTCAATTAAAAATGATGTTTGTTATTTCAGGTCATAAAATGCAGAAAGAGAAAAATAAATAAGAAAGAAAAGGACTTAAACACATCTCAATGAGACCACAGCCACTAGGGCAACTAGCCATCCAAAAAAAGCTATCGGAGGGCGGGGGGGAGGAATAGAAGAGTCAGGCTGAAAGCAGAAGGAAAACCACAGGCTGTCAGACAACTGCATTAACTGACCCAACCCTTGGAGAAACAGGGTCACACAAGACTCCTTTTTGTTAAGCATTTCTACAATGTTTTCCTTAAAGATTTTGAAGTTCATTCTGCTAACACATGGTCATCTGAAGTGTTGTTGGAAATATTTTCAGATATTTGTCTCTATTTTCAGAATAATGTACTTAATATGCAAATCTGTATTATCTAACTGTTCCTGGATTGTGGTTAAGATATTTGGGGGATAGTGGGGTAACTTGGCAGAGCATGTTATTAAAACAAAACAGAAATTAAGCTTAATGTAGGAAATTGAAATTGGATCACAAAGTTCATGAAATTTAACACTCAGGTGCATCCTAAATTATTTTGACTTCTCTAAGCGTAGATTACCTGAATAGAACTTTGCAGGGTGGGTAGATGCATCTTTGATAATAAGCTAGTGAGATGCAATTAATCTCGGATTATTGTACTAAACCACTATAATTTCTTAAATTAGGAGTATCCCTCTGCCTCTTCTAGCTTTTCTTTTTAAAGTATTGGCCATAAATATTGCAGAAACACAAGAGTACTGAGTAGTTCAAAGCTCAGAGGTCATTACTCATGTTTTAACATGCTACTTTCCAAGATCAATAAAATGGATTTTAGCTAGGTTGGTAACTGTGCATTGTATCGCCATGAAATTCTAGTTACTTTAGGTAAGGGCCAGATTCTAAAAGCTTTCTATAAATAAAATCCTTTGAAATAATATCAAAGTGTTTGCTTGTTCAAAAATAGCTATTTTAAACATTTTGGACAAGATTTGCATTTATTTATACATTTGTTACAAATGCAACTGCTGAAAGCAATGATACATTCATTTCAATTAAAATTTACTAATGGGAAATTAATGACAGCTTTTAAAGTTACAAAAGTTGATGGTGGGAAAGAGCCGTTTGAAATAATGAAGTGAACTTTTGCTACAATGTGAAAAGAGCAATTATGACTTTAAAGGAACTGTGCCTGTGGATGAATGAGAACGATTTTTCTTTCTTGTTCATTTCATATGATT
Source organism: Eidolon dupreanum (assembly GCA_028627145.1). Lineage (NCBI taxonomy): Eukaryota > Metazoa > Chordata > Mammalia > Chiroptera > Pteropodidae > Eidolon > Eidolon dupreanum. The sequence continues at coordinate 39,660,272 of CM053511.1, forward strand.
CCAGAAGTTACTGTGTGTAGTTCAGCCAGTGAGAATCACAAATGCCCAATGAGAACACTCTTTTGTCTTCATACCCATGATTAATTGTCTCTAGATGACTTCTTCCTTCAGAATTTATGATTTACTCTTTAAATTCTACTTGAATTTCTCCTGTGTTTGTATGCACATACTTAGTTTTCTAGAAAATATGCACATTGCAAACAGTAAATCAATGGATGGTAAAGTAGAGGAGTATTTACTATTTTTACTAGTTTGGTTTTTGTTTCTGAATATCTATCATGAGAGTTATGAGGGTGGGGACGTGGGAGAGAGACCTAGCCAAAAACAGCTTTTTCTTCTCTTTTCTCATGCTCTGTATTCCACAAGGTGTTAAAGTATATTCCATGTTCAACTACACTGGGAAAATAACAGGTTAAACAGAGTTAAAGAGATCTTTTTACAACTGGACTTCTTAGGGCTTTTAATAAGCTAATGTACAGTTAACTATTTAAAGAACCCCCTATTAAATACTCCTGTGATCACCAGCACACAAAGCACTTTGAGAAATATTTATCCATGCCATTCTTAAACCTGGCCAAAAAAAAAAAGAATAATAATAACAATTTATATGGCACTTAAAAAATCTACAGATATTTTTATATTCCTTATCTAAGTTTTACAATAACCTGATAGGAAATTATTAGTATCTCTATATATGAGAAACTGGCTCAAAGAGATTAAGCAGTTGGCACAAGATCACCCAACTGTTATGTGATGTGGCTAGGAGTCAAAATCAGGCCTGCCTTGCCCTAAAGTCTGTGTTCTTTCTGGCTCAATTAGCTACCTCCAAATGTCAGCTTGGATAATAAGGACAATAATGTATAAAAGTAATAATTTACTTTCACTGAAGGTGGCAAAGTAGGACATCTTTCCAACAATACACTAATCATTAAATGCAGAGCAGGGACTTGAGCTCAGATTATCTGACTCTAAGTCCAGTGCTCCTCTTACTATACCATTTGGGTATGCTGAGGTTGTTGTATTGAATCCCAGTTGAGTCACATGATCTTGTAGTGGCATTAATGATTAAATGACATAATGTCTGTGAACAAGTGGAAAGTGCTTTGAAAATAATAAAGAGGTTCTAGAGATGAGAAAGGGTAGGAAAATAGTGAACATATGGGTTACCCCTTGAACTATTGAAAAAGAGCTTTATTGATTCTGAGTTAGTTCTGAATTTTGATATAGGTCAACCAAGATCTGTGCCCTTTCCCAGATTTATTGAATGGTTATTTTCTGTATATTTGTGTTCCCTCTACTGCATATTAATTTATTTTGCCATCATATATTGGACACCTGTTCTATGCAAGGCACTGTACCAATTACAGATTATCCCAAGATGAATAAAATATTCACCTCTTTTCAAGGAATCTACTGTCTAAGGATGAAGAAAAATGTAAACACAATTTCAATACAAGAAAATAAGCACTGTGGTAGAAACAGGAAACTCAAACACTCGTGTAGTTTGGGTAAGAATTTCTATAACCTGAATAAAGTGGGACATTGGCTGTAAAGTCTTGGATCTGACTAAATGTGAAGGCAGAGGGGCAATAAAGAACAAGACAGGTTAAGTGTGTGCTTTGAATACAGAGTGAGTGAGAGATAGCTAGAGATTAGGATGGAGAATTAGTTGGACTTGACGATGAAAAGATTTTAGATTTTATTCTGAAAGCACTGAGGAACCACTGAAGGGTTATAAGGTAGAGGGATGTTAAAGTATTGAGACATTGTTTTATCCAAAAGAATGGCAAACAGTTGAAGTTTCTGAGGATATGTCATCAATTCCTCTCTAACTCAATTACATCTCTTTTAGTTATGGAAATTAATTGTTTTTAAAAGGATCAAGTTTTCATGTAATTGGGGCATATAAATAGACCCAACATGGTGGAAAATTTGTTTTTCAGAAAAGCAGATTGGTTGAAATTTATACTTGTATTTATACTGAAGTAAATTCTAGGCAAATATTTATATCGTGCTGGTTTTTGAGGAGATATTTTAGGATACTATGGTCTTCACTTTATTGAAATTTAGGTTTCCTAGTCCTTAGAAACTTACTCCTTATATTTTTGTAATATTTTTCAATTTCCAGAGGTCTTCCATGTCTCTTTTTTTTTCTTATTTTATCCTCAGAATAATCCTTGAGGTAGCTCTTTCATTTGCATATGTAGAAACAGACAGAGAATTTTAAATATTTTCCTCTTTAGGTTATGTAGTTCAGTGCAGATTCTAAGCTAGAATTCGATATTGATGTGGGAGGGTAAAAGCACCAAGAAAAATGGTTGATGAGACTGAAGATGATTAGATAGAATAGAAGCCTGAAAACTTGAGAACTCTCTAAAAAGCACTGAAAGATTGTAATGTGGAAGAGGCAATGTACTTTTATGTAGGCCCTCTAGGACATAATGGATGGGACCTATAGGAAAAGATTTTGAGTTAATGTAAGGAAGAATTTTTTAAGTGGCCAAAGGAATCCCAAGATCAGTTAAGATTCCCTAGAAGTAGTAAGGTCTGCATCACTAAAGTATCTAAACACAGAATGGAAAACTGTAGGCAGAGTTGCAGAGTATTGAACTAGATCATCTTCCAGCACTGAAATGTTATGACAGTTTCCATCATTACTTGCTCCTCCAAACATAGTGGACTGACTCTTGCTTTTACATGGATGAAGAAATAGGAGTTTGCTTGAAATATTACAGTTGTGTCCCTTGGAAATCTATTCATTGGTTTATGGACCCAGTATCTTCTGTGGAATATCAAAATTTCATGCAACATCTTAGAGTGCTGGGCTTGGTATTTAAATCTCAGACTTAGTTAACATATAAATCCACATGTAATCAGTCCTCTGCACATTGACTTGGGTATCTGTATGAGTTGGAACAATTTATGCATAAATCTATGTGGTAGATTTTAATACCTTTGCAATAACAAGTGCCAAGATTATATTTTTTTCCATTCACTTAAACTATACAGTTTGCTTCATAAGGGTAATAAAATCTGTATACTTGTTACACTCTAATAAAAATGCAGACTACCTTCATTGAGTAGCTGAAAGTCGTGCTTATACAAATCTGTGCTATCATTTTTGAACAGAGTCCACAAATCCTTGGGTCAATAGGTTTCAAGGTCTTTGCTCAGTTACTTACAAAAAAATGTCTTAATGTCTGAATATCAAAGCGCACACCTTGCTATTAAATAGATTCCCTATTTTACAGTTTTAGTGAAATGGTCTATCTATGAATTTAAATTGCACCAGTCACCGAGTAACAGATAAATAGAATGATTCCTTTTATATGGACTCTCTGAGTAATCTGACTAGCATATTTCTGCGACTTGCTTTACAATTTGCACGACACACCAACTAGGCCTATGGAAGGAAGACTAGGAATTAGAATTGAATTTATTATTCTTACACATTTTCAAATGTAAGGTGCAGTGTGGTTCTAGTCAAGAGAAAGTGCTTATTAGACGTAATCTTATAAAACAGTTGTAATATGTAGATGGATTTCAGGGGAAGACACATTAAATAATTCTCAACAAGAAATATTTTGAATAGCATTGCATCATTCTTACCACCACACCAACTGACTTCTTTCCAGTTGTGTAAGGGGGGCATTAATAACTGTTGACATGGCTAATTGGAAAGAAGGACCAAAGCAAGTCCTCATGAAGTTATTCCAGTGGATATGAAACTTGCATATGTAAGCATACATGCTCAGTGAATATTTGCTGACCAATGAGTGAGGCCCAGGCATTATTCTTTCTTCTTTATGAGAAGAAAGAACTTGCTCCTTGGTTGCTTCTTGAGTTTCTTGTGGTACAGTGAATCAGAAAAGGTGCAATGCTATCTAGAAAGGATATGACAAATCACCTCAGCTCTTTTTTAGATTACTAGTATTAGAAAAGTGGGGCTAAATTTCACAAAGTACCAGTTATCCTCTGAGAAAAATGAATCTAGAAGCCCAACTCAGCATTCCTGTTCTTGCTGACAGAAGAGTCAGACTAGGAAAGCTTTGGGATAGATATTTTCCCTTAACTCTTACCTACTCTTGACTGTCTGAAAATATATGTATGATTTTTGGTGCTTCTAATCTGTCTACTCAAAGAAAGTTTGTAGCTTTCACTAACTCTCACCACCACTCATCACCAAAATTTTAATCACCATAAAACATTAATTCTGTGTCTAATTATGTATAGGAGTAGTGAAGATTGCTGATTGCAAAGAAAACTGAAGAAGGGTTAAAAATTAAATAAATCAGTCCAGAAGTTCGCTAGAGATAAGAAGTGGTATAAATGATACCATTCTATCTTTTCTAACCCTAAGATGAAGTGAGAAGGTCATAGACTATCAATGATGGTTCTTATTTAGAGAGGCAGCTGTCCTAAATGGAGAGTCAGAAAGATGCTTTGGCTGCTCCGGAGTTCAGACTCCAGGGGGGTTACCTAACTGCTCTGAGTTTCATGGAACATCGTGTGTAGATGGCATTGCACAATGTTAAGGGCCCCACGCAGTTTAGAACTTCTTTTGGTTCTCTTTTTCTTGGTATTAGTTTTCTATCTGTAGAATGTGATTTATCAAAAAATAATATCCAAGGGTTTTACAGGTCTAGAATTCCGATCCTGATCTTATTGAAATTATTTCGTTTACAGTCCCCAGAGTATATACACCAGAATTCTGTATGTCTTCTTCGAAGGGCGCTATTGCAGCATTTCTCTGTCTATGCAAGTCATTTTCTGGAGTTAATAATATTAGTGTCTGAACCTCAGGGACTGGTATTATTTATAAATGAAGAGAGAATCTTAAGCTTCGTATAAGGCAACTTATTTTGAGTCATTTATGAATTTCAGTTATAATCTAATGAAACCGTTTTCACAAAAATACATATAAATATTTGAAGCTAATGGTAAAATTGCTACATATTACTAATTCTAGGATATATGCCATATAGACTTAGGAAGACAAAACTGCAATCTACATTTTATGTAGTAAGGTATGCACAACTGGAGTGCTATGATTAACAAATAGGAGTAATGCCTCACAATCTGAAAAATAACCATCCGTTATGTCAATGAGAAGGCTGTTGTCAGAGCTAGATTTGCTTTGAAATTAAAAGCTTGTCCTGGGCTACTTTGTCACTGTCTTAATATGCTAGAAATTGAATTTAAACTGTAAAAAGATACTGTATCCAGGGCTGTACTTGTTAAAGAATAGCGATATATTATACTTTGCTAGAAGAAGAGAAGAAAGCATTAACCTCTCCTAGATAGGAACTGCCCGGATCGCTAGGATATTAGAGATCAGTTGTGGAACTGAACAGTTTTCAGTCCTGTGACATTTCAGATTTTTAAATGTTAAAACAAAGCAATTATTTTAAAATTATCTGAAGTATGTTAAACTATTTCCTCATCCTCATGGTTCATAAGTAGTCTGTTAAAATCAATTCTACTTCTTTTGTTTAATTTATGCACATGCCCTGTTTTTCCTGTCAACAGAATCTTATATATAAATGAAGCAGTGGGCAGTGTGTGAAGTGGGTGAAGATTAATCAAACATAAAACCATGAACACATATTTATAAAAAGTAGGATCTATAGTGAATAGAATTTGACTTCTCATCATGTACACCCTATTTAAGAAGGACAAAGTCACCTTTCTGGACCACCAATCTGGGAGATTTCATCCATGTAAAAAGCTGTCTGAATTCCTCTTTCTGCAGCTCAGATAATAATCTGAATAAAGGTATCAGTTTTGGACTGAATTCTTTACTTTTCAGGTCTTTTTTTACAGTAGCAGAGAGTCAATAACCCAAACAAAGGCAACCATTGTATCAGTAACAGTAACAAAATCGTCCCCCATAATTTACATCATTAGTTCATGGCATAATCACTATGTCAATATAACATAACAATGAAGAAATGATCCTTTAGGAAAGCAGTGGGAAAGATTTATAAAGGTTTCTTTTGTTTTGAGAGGTTTTCAGCTCCTTAATTAATTTCCTTTTTTACAAAAGTACAATTAATAACAATCATTTTTAAAATGTAAGTCAATTCTAAAAGATTCTTCAAAGAAATTTACAACACTTAGGTCTGTTATCATAACATAAATTAGGACGTGTGTACCACACAATTTCATATTTCCAGGAGATGTACTACTATTTAAAAGTAGCAGTCACAGATATCCTACAGGACTTTTCCTGATTTGGTGATGGTCGGATTTGAAAGTTCTAGACAGTAACAGGTAACGTAACACCATCCTAATAAAAGCATAATTATTAGCTGTATCTATACTTCTGAAAAGTAACCAATAATTACAATTATTTAAGGATATAATAGTATCTGTCTACTTTGAAATAGGGTTGGAATAAAATGAGTACAGGGGAGGAAACTTGAAGTTTTTATCAAGGAAGCATGTCCAAATGCCCTAGAAACTATTATTGAGTTCCATTTTTTGATCTGCTAACTGATGAGGGTATTGCAGATAAGGCATGCATTTATTAACCTGAGGAAGAAAAAATAGCCATGAGAAAAACTAATAAAAATGGAGAATTTTATCCCATCATCAGAGGGTGATTTTTCAATCTTTGGGAGTAGGAGTGGGATAATTGTGTTGACCCCCATGATGAAACATATTAAGCAAAGCCGAAAGCAGGACTCCACAAGAAAATGGAATTAACACTCCAGGCCTGCAAGAGTAAGCCCTGGCCAGGAGTTAGAAGGGTATATTTATAAAGTAATATGGAAAGCTTTCCAGTGTTCAACCTGCTCTATGCAATTCAGCTCCTTACAGCGACCCATAAGGCCCGCAAGACTGGCCGTACCATGGGAAAAATATGATGGTTCAGCTTGATTTCATACTTTACTATTTATCTTCCTAAGTGAGAAATATAACATTCAGCAATATAACAAAATATGTCAGTGTCTGTATTGCAGAATAAAGAGATAATGAGAATGGTGCCTTATACATTGTATATTTGTGTATATGGATCATCAGCTTCCTTATTTTACATTAAACAAAATGGAAAAGGATGACCTTTCCAGAAGTGCTCCTTTTCAGACTAATGGTTTTCTAATTTTCCTTTTCTACAATAGCTGGTGTTGCTATGCCATCACTTTTGTTGCTAAGGTTCACTCCCTCATCTATGGGCTGGGACGTGATTTTTTCCCTTCAGTGTTCTTAAGTGTTTCCATGGAGAGTCACTAAGTTCATTTTTCTCTGTCTGCTTTATTGGTAGGTGTGGTCACCCTGCTGGGCTCTAGACCTGCACAGCTTTTCAATATGGTAGCTCCTAGCTCCACATGGCTGTTGAGCATTTGAAAGGCTGCTATTTCCAACTGAGATGTGTTGTGTCAGATACCTAGGAGATTTTGAAGACTCAATGTGGAAAAAAAAAAGGGAGAATGATAAATATCTCATTGATAATTTTTGTATTAATTATATGTTAAACCAATAACATTTTGGATATATTGGGTTAAGTAAAATATATTATTATAATTAATTTCATCTTTTTAATTTTTTTTTCACTTTTTAAATATGACTACCAGAAAATTAACATTACATATATGGCTTGCATTGTTTTTCTTTTGGACAGAGCTTCTCTCAATAATGTCAAAACTCAGATCTTGAGAAGTGAGAGGAGGAAAATTCAAAGCTAAATGTTTCAAAATACTAACATAAGACTTTACTAGAAGTTACCAAGGAAGTTACCACGGTGAGCGGTTTCACTGCTGAGGCAGGTTGACTTAATGGATTTTGCAAATAAGATTACCTACTGGTAAAAGCTGACTCTTTGGGAAATAAAACCTTTAATGTGAGTAAAGCCCATTGTTTTCCCTGCTCCCTGCCTTGCGTAAGGCCTACTGACGCGCTGAGGTCATTTGGTGGTTTAGTAAATAGTATTTAATGATGACAATAAAGATGAAATCTTTGCAGGTGCCATTCAAGCTTGCCAAGCACTTTCACTCATATTAAACCATCAATCTTCTCATCAGCCTCTCAAGGTAGATATTATTGTTCCCATTTGAAGATGGACTAACTGAGGTTCAGAGAAGGTAGGACACTTGCCCAAGTACACACAGGTACTAAGCAACAAGTACTACACTCACATTCATGACTCTGGCTTCCATACCTCATGTTTTTCCCACTATATCTTCCTACTCCACAATTAATACAAAAGAATTCCCTGGACAAACATTTCCAGACACTTCAGACTGGTGACTGTACTGAAAACTACAATGACTTCAATTTTACTGTGACATCAGTGGGAATTAGTGAAGACCAATGGTGAGATTATCCTCCAACTACCAGGGAAGGGACACATCCGATAAAGGGACTTCAGCTTTGATTCTTGACTTTGCTGTAAACTTCTCAACTATAAAATGGTGGGTGGCAAACATCAAATAATTTCTAAAGGCCCTTCCAGATCCACAGTTCTGTGAAACATGGTAGCTAATTGGAGCTTATCAACTCTTTTTATACACCTTATTGAATATCTATGTGGGGAACAACATTTATGTTTTATTGTTCTGGGCTAGTTTTCTGATAAACTACTGAGGGGATTGATATTTCACACTGAACTTCAAACTCAGAGATTATGGATCAGTTTTATCCATAATGTGTCACTTTTTTATATTTACTGGTAAAATATATGTTATTTCCATTGGGAAATCATGACACTAAAGAATATGAAGTAGGTTTTAGTTCTATGTGAATAGCATGTAATTAACCTGTATTTGTATCCTCAGTCTGCATGCAGTCAAGCTTTGCACACACCAGCATTCTACCCCACATCTGTTTATGAACTGTAAATCCAACTACAGGCATGCAAGGCAGACCCCTCTTTCAGTTTTGTCTGTCCCTCTGAGACCAGCATAATTTACATCTATGGGACGTAACTTCAAATTCAACTCCAAAGACCTATCTTAGAGGTCTGACTCTAGTATATGCAAGTGCTAGAAAATTCATTCTCAAGTGCACACAATTCTAAAATTTTCAGAATCAGAATCTTTATAAAAACAATTCTAAATGTTCATTTCTAAAAATCAGAAGAATTCCCCTGTGCCTATTTAAAAGACATCCCTCCAAAGTAGATGTGATTTGCTTTAAAAGGGCTTAACAACTGCAGTTTTAGTGTAACTTTTTTGGGGGGTGGCATTCCATGAAAAGTATGCAGTATTTTTCTATTTAATTCAACGACATGTTTCAAAGTATAGTTTTTCCAGAGAAACTGGGTGATTTTCAAATGTTTTTTAATGTTTATGGCATTAAATGGGTTCTGATTTACTGGACTTTTTTTTTTTTACCCCAAGTAATATGCTCTCAGAAATATATCTATATCACTGTTATTTTTCTCATGATTTTCTTCTATGAATTCATTTGGTCATGTAGATTAAAATATGCTGGAAAGAACAGATGATTTAATTAAACTCAGATAGTCTGGAGTGAAAATGCCTTCATTTATTCATTTTTTTCTGTATTTTTATTAAAATTATTTTTCAATTACACTCGATATACAATATTATACTAGTTTCAGGTGAGGTGTGCCATGTAGTAATTAGATATTCAGTACCCATCTGACACCATACATAGTTATTACTATGTTATTAATTGTAATCCCTGTGCTATCCTTTACATCCTTGTGACTCCTTTGATGATTAGAAGTTTATACTTCTTAATCCCCATTTTTCATCCATTCCCTTCCTCCCCTCTGGTAAACATCAGTTTATTCTCTGTATCTGTGAGTTTGTTTCTGTTTGGTTTGTTCATTTATTTAGTTCTTTAGACTCCATATATAAGTGAATTCACACAATAGTTGTCTTTCTCTGTCTGACTTTCAATTAACATAATATTCTCTAGATCCATTCCTGTTGTTGCAAATGGTATGATTTCATTCTTTTTTTTTTTATGGCTGAGTAATATTGCATTGTGTATATGTACCACATTTTGTTTATTCATCTATCGATGGCCACTTAGTTTGCTTCCATATCTTGGCTTTTGTAAATAATGCTGAAATGAACATAGGGGTGCTCATTTATTTAGTTAATAAATATTTACCAAGCATTCACTGTGTGCTGGCTCTGAGCACACCAAGGTTCATGAAATGTGCTCCCTGACTTAAAGGAGTTTACTGTCCTGCAAGATGACCTCTCATTTACAATCGTTTATACCCTGGAGGATCAGGTATCATCAAGAAAAGCAGGAATCAAATTGTTTGGGGGACAGGGGGAACCTCTGTCTGGAAGGTTTCAGGAAGGACTAACATGAGTGGGACCTAAGAGAACTCCAAACAGAAAGGAAAGAAGAGACAAAACATTGTATGCTGTGTTCTATAAAGGACTGAAGTGGAAGATGTGGTGGAAAGAATGTTAGCAGATGAGTTGTGAGTTTGGAGCCAAACTAACCAAGGCCTTGAGTGCTTTCCTAAGGAATCTGGACTTGATTGCATTGGTGAATAGAGACTCAGAAAACACGTTCAGATGTGTATTTTCAAACAATTACCTTATAGCAGTGAGAAAAATTGACTCACAGTCTGAAATGTTGGAGAAGGAAGTGTCCTGCACTCTTCAGAGGCAGGGAAAAGGAAATGTGTGTGAGGGGTGGACTTGAAAAAATTTGGAATTTTAAAATGCTCTGTTATGAGTGGTGAAATGAAAGCACTTAAGTGCGCTTGGCTGCTTCTCACTAAAGATTCTGAGTACTGGTTAGGAACTATTTAATGGGCTATTGGAAAAGGCATAAATATAAACAGAGTTGGGAGCATGTTAAATGAAGATGCTCTGTAAATGTAGTCTGGGCAATTAAAAAAGATTTACCAAAGTAAAGCTAAATACAGTATAGTGGATAATTAATGGGCCTGTGACAACTCAATAATAACTACCCTGAACTTTTACAATAGTGCATTAACATTTGCGTGTCAGAAAGAGGATTTGCTTTTATAGTCAACACTAGTTAGCTAGGAAACTCCCCTCACAGAAGTTAATTAGGGATTCCTAGTAATGAGCCTGCTGATTAACCTCCTGAGCCAAAGGTGACTGACAGCTATTCATTTGAGGGTTTCTTGTTGAGCCTAAAAAAAGTTTAGTTGTAAATTCAATTTTCCCTTTCCTCCACTCCCCTGGCTCTAGATGTTATTTTAGCTTTTTGTTGGATTTTCCTGTCTTACTTTAGGAAATGAACTTCTGTTCTCTTGGTAGGTAGGTAAACTCCGACCTGGAAAAGACCTCTATCTTTTCCAGACCTCTATAGGTGAGGGGGTATTTCTTGAGTGGGTGGGGTCCTTCACGTTGTTAGGATATGGTGAATGCTCCATCTTTGATACTTGGCTCAGTAAAGATTCCTCAGAAGAAGCTACTTTTGAGACTCAACTGACCTCTTTAATTTCAGTACATCTTCACTTAACAACTTTTTAAATTTAAAAATTTTTTTAAATAAGTAAACTTTATTTTTTCCGAGCATTTTTAGGTTTACAGAAAAAAATGAATGGAATGTATGGAGTTCTCATATACATTCCTTCACCTCCAGTTTCCCCTGTAATCAACTTCATATATTAGTGTGGTATATTTTCTATAATTTATGGACTAACACTGATACATTATCATTAACTAAAGTCTATACTTTACATTGGAGTTTACTCTTTGTGTTGTAAATTGTATCAGTTTTGACAAATGCATAATGATCTATTCACCATTACAGTATGATACAGAATGGTTTCACTGCCCTATAAATCCCCTGTACTCCACCTATTCATCCCTGCCTCCCCCACCCCCACCCTCTGCACCACTGATCTTTTTACTCTATCCCTAGTTTTGCCTTTTCCAGAATTCCATGTAGTTGGAATCAAATAGCATGTAGCCTTTTCAGATTGTCTTCTTTTACTTAGTAATATATGTTGAGGGTTCCTCCATATGTTTTTGTGGCTTGATAGCTCATTTCTTTTTAGCACTGAATAATATTCCAGTGTGTGATGTACTGAAATTATCCATTCACCTACTGAAGGACATCTTGGTTGCTTCCAAGTTTGGTAATTATGAATAAAGCTGCTCTAAACATTTATGTGTAGGTTTTGTGTGGTTATAAGTTTTCAATTCATTTGGATAAATACCAAGGAACACAATTGCTGGCACTTATAAGAAAAGAATGTTTAGTTTTGTAAGAAATTGCCACAATATCTTTTAAAGTGGCTGAACCATTTTACATTCCCACACTTTATAACTCTGAGTAGCTACCATGTGCCAAATGCTCCTCATTTGAGAGAACAAACTTAGTGAACCAAGGCACAAAATGCTTTTCTAGAAACAGTTAAGATACCATGAACTTGTCCAAATTACAGATAAACTAAAATTTTGGAGGGTTTTGCTGATTAGGATCTATGCTTTAGAGTACAGATCTCATAATTATTATTAAATGAGAAATGGGTAAAATAATAAAAATTTAAATTATAGTAAAATACTGTAGTTATTCCAGTAATGGATTTAGTTTTGTGAAATTATTCTTCTAGACATCTATACATGATTTCTGGAAACAACTGTTTGTTTTCACATGGATAAAAGAAAAACTATTGAAACAAAATTTGTCCCTTTTTAATGTACCTTTAGAATTAATGGTTTTCATGCATTTTTAAATTTGCTCAGTAATTTTTTTTAAATGTAACCATGATGTAAACACTCTCTGTTTTTCAGGGAAAAAAATGCACAACGTGTGCATGTGTAGGCACTCACATGCCTACACACACACTCTGAAATACTCTGGAGTTCTGCCAAAGACTTGAACAGTTACCCTGGGGTAACAGCAGCCTGATTCACTCACTTTTGCTCAGCTTGGGCTTTGCCTCCAATGGACTTGAATGGAAATTGTACACAAAATAAATGGTAGAAAATTGATTTCTCTACCTTTGTGAAGGCATTGTAAGAATTTTTATTTGAATTGTTATGATATTAGATAAATTGATCTGAAATATTTTGAAATTCTAAAAAGCAGATGAAAAATTTAAAAGTTGATGCTCATCTGTTCAACTAAACCAACAAATAAGATGAACATCTTAACACTTTTCAGCCTAAATGATATAATCAGATAATTTTTTTTTTGTTTCATGTGTACTATAAAAAGAAACTTGGGCATCAGTGTCAAATATCTCTGCATTATGCATAAATATCCATTTTAATACATGTTCTCGAATTTGTCTTTATATCTCTAACTTTTGTAGTTTTAAAATTACATATAAATTTTTATGAAACTGAAAATTTTACATGATGTGTAATGACAATTCTAGTAAAGCTGTCTGGCTGAGAAGGACACTAAAACTTCATTTAGTTCATTTAACAGAATCAAGTATCCTATCTGGTTGAGACCTGTAAGCTTTGAAAGGGATAGAGACATGTACTTCTCTGTCATGAGTATATAACTAAGTCTGTTGATTAGAATGGGATGATTTGTTACTGGACAGTCTGTGGGCACATTTTGGGAGGAATTAACAGAAACGTTAAGAATTACATCATGTGCTTAAAAGGAAGACTCAAGTTTTAATCTGATATAGACATGAAAGCTCTGAAATCCATTGAATTAAGAATAAGGATGATATACAATAAAAATAGCAGAAGAAATATAGTTCATATGAACTCTAGTCTAAATGCTGTGACTTGCAGCAAAGTGCTATCTTTCTTTTCTTCTGTATAAAAAAACCATTCATTACACCTTCAGTCACCTGAGGCTTTTACATTGGGGACCTCCTAGGGAAGTGAGAAAAAAATGAACTGGGAAAATGGGAGAGGAGAGGAAAGGCAGGCTGTGGATCAGCTGTATGTAAAAATGCCTTTGGGAAATCACTCATACCCAATTTTTACGTACTGGCTTGCATGAATACAATAATATCTCTAGCTAATTTTAGAATATAGTTATTCAGATTGATGCTTGGTTTATCAGACTCACACTAGTTAATATCATTGGTAAATTCTGGCACTTTCTGGAATGTGTGCTTTGCAAAAGCAGAAACTCTGGTTTGTTCAGCACAGTATCCCCACCATATGTTATGGTGCCTGGCCCATTATTGTCATTTAATACATATGTGTTGATGAAACGAATGAAATGAAAATCAGCAAATTCTTAGAGAACTTTATTTTCATTATAATGAGAGACTTGGGTAAATTCCTAATTTCTGTATGTTCTACTTTACTTGTGAAATTAATCCATCATAAATAAAAGCATATGATGCCCATGACATCCCCTTGTAGCACCGTATGCCCTCCCTATTGAATTTTGTAGTTGGTATCAGAGCAGTGGATGGAAGGACTGGATTGCTCTAGAGCAAGAACTGACATTGACCCCAGGGCATAGGCTCTAGGACTTCAGAGCCTCTGGCTTGCAGAGATACTGCATAATCTATTGCCTGTTGGTTCCCTTTGAGAACATCTTAGGAGTGGCTAAACATTCAGAAAACTGTGTACCTTCCATCTCAAACTCAGGATGAGCCTAGCCCTTAAAAAACAGAAGTCTTGGTCCTACTGGTTTGCTGCCCCTTCCCAGAAGCAGCCTCAGAAACCTGACTGTGCATAATATGCTCCTGTAGTGTGTGTCCCACAGGAAACATCCGCCAGGGCTCCCTAGTGGCAGCTGTGATTTATTACTCCAGGTAGTCCCATTCTTATTTTGTTTTGTGGAGTAAGAGTGAGCAAGAGATATAATTTACACCATTTTTTAAGATCCATAACCTACAATTTACACTTAATTCTGATGAGACAAAATCAAATGGCAAGAGTAATCATAGCATCACATAATCTTTGCTTGTTTGCATGTCAACTATAAAGTCCATTCATTTATAGCAATATCTTCAAATCTAATTTTTTGTCATGATCTATAAAACTAGATAGTTTCCCATGTTTTAATTGTGTCTTATATCCCTCCTTCTCCTCAATGCTATAATCGAAACTTATAAATAGTTTACAGATGCCTCTCCTGATTTAACCCTGCCTAGATAGGAATGTTGGGTCCACCTTTCCCATACTGGCTACCATGCTTTCTCTAAATGTGATCCCTTCTGTGCTCATTGGTTATTCATTCACTCACTGTCAACTTCTTGGTACATCACTGTGCCCTCTCCTCAGCTCTTCCAATGAAGCGAGTAGAATGTGCATCTGTTTCTTCTCCGCAGCCTCTTGTTCCTTCAGAGCATACTATATCCTTCCCAAAGATGGGGCAAACATGCTTCAATTGGTACATTCTTCACTGCTCCTTCCAGTTTGTTTCTGAACACCAGGGCTACTATAAAATTTAAAGCCCATTATTGATGATGACATTATCAGTGCACTAGTTTGGTTTAGCTCTTATGTTTTGCAAAGCATTCTCACAAACTTTTAAAGCTAAATATATTTTTGTGACAATTTCTTCAATAGCATAAGTGTAAGTGTTGAGTTTCAGAAGTTTTCAGCATCTGAATAACATGGACATCCAACTGTGGTTTTACTATTTTCTTCTCTGAGACACAGACACCATTATTTTCAGTATCCTTTTTTTAACTGGAAAGTTAGATTGAGGTTTCTAAACATAATACAGAATCACCATCATTTTCTTCATTAATAATTCATATATCCATGCTTGAAATATTATATTCAGCAATTCATTAGCAGTACTTAATAAAATCCTACCGAATGCTAGGCAGCCATTTATGACAATACCTAGCCTCTACTAATCCTATGAAAGTGGCATCATCTTTAAACTTATAATTTATAAATGAAATCTTTTTCACTCATAAATTATAAATTTTAAGATAATTTATGCGTGAAATCCTTTTCACTCATAAATTATGTTTTAAGATGATGCCATTTTCCTGAATAATGGTGTTGATGGGAGAAATAAGTACACCCGATATGACCCAATAAAGAAATACAATTTAACAGGTGTTTTTCAGATGGCTACAGATTGTATGTGAGAACTACAAGAAATACAGTTTGCCTACCAATATTAACTTACTGGTTTTTGTGTTTTTACAAATATGTTGGTGTGCCCACTAATACAGTAAAATTCTTTCACACATACACAGGCCACAAACCGTCAAAAGACACATGACACATTAGATAAATGTCTTTGCAACATATATTACATATTACAAAGGGTTATTTCTCCTAACATAAAAATTCACATTAAAGAAAAAGGAAAAAATGAACAATAACCACTTAAAAATGGGCAAAAACATAGGTAGACAGTTCACAGAAAAAAAAAAATAACACAAAAAGATGAACTTCACTTAAAGAACTTCATCTTTCTTTTCAAGCTCTGTTTGCATTTGTTCAATATGTAACATCTGCCTTATGTCTCTTGAAACCAAGTGCGGGATCTTGGATTATGTCACAGGTTGTACCCACAAAGCAGACCCTGTCTGTAATCTTTACCTGTGAAAGTTGAGACTATTTTTAGCCCTTCGTTCTTAGCAGATGTTATAGTATGGCTCAATGAACATCCACTGCAGCTCCCTTTTAGTGTGTCTTACGTGATAGAAACTAAACTTAAAAAAAGAAA
This sequence comes from Eidolon dupreanum, assembly GCA_028627145.1. Classification (NCBI taxonomy): domain Eukaryota; kingdom Metazoa; phylum Chordata; class Mammalia; order Chiroptera; family Pteropodidae; genus Eidolon; species Eidolon dupreanum. Next base: position 39,676,811 of record CM053511.1, read on the forward strand.
AAAGGAAGCAGGAAGGAAAGGAGAGAGAAAGACAGAGAGAAGGAGGGAGGGAGAAAGTAAACATGTTCAATCCTGTCATGCAGCTAGAGACCCCAGGTTCTAGCAAAAAGTTTCATTTGGAATGATGAAGTGGGCAAGTTAAAGTGATGGCTTTATGCTGGGAAATGTTTTGTTCTTCTGGGAAAACTGTAATAGAGATTGTGATATCCTGTTCCTATAGCGCTAAATACTGAGCGGCAGGTGGTAGCTACAACAAAGCCGCTGGAAGGAAAATCTCAGGTTGTGTCATAAGTCACTGTCCAGCTGCATTGCTCCTGGCCGCAGAACATCCAGGCTTGGTTCCTAGATCACCTCAGAAATTCTTCAAGCTATCTAATACTTTGTAATAAACCTTTCTCTACTTATCCTGGCTGGCCTAATACTTTGTTATAAATCTTTCTCTACTTATCTTGGTTGGCATGGATTCAACAGACACATTTCAAGAGTAAAATTGTGTTTTGTAATTGGCGGGTAGAGGTAGAGGATGCAGGGAAGAACAGAGGCATATAAATAAACCAGTCAAAACCAAGAGAAGTTCCATTAAAAGTTCCCATTAGATTTTCAGTTGTAGTGACTTCACTGCTAAAAACACTATAAATTAAAGCTAAATTTGCTTTTGGATCTCCCCATTGAAATCTCATAAAATGTTATTTGCTAGACATTTATTCATTTAGTCAAATAACATATATAAATCAAGCACTTCACCAAATCAACCACAATTACAGAATTCAAGCCTACCCTGAATTATACAATGCCTTTTCCTTAAAACATATAAACTCAAGTAATAATTTGCTATTTTCAAAAAAATCTTAACAGAAATCCTTTTAAAAGAATAAAGAGGATTGAGACATGAAACAATATGTAATTCCTCAGCCTCAGGGAAATTTCATCCAGCTGGATATACAGATTAGAAAACAGTTAGAACTTGGCAGCCAGATTAGCACTACATTGCTGGGTGCATGGAGTAGTATGAGAACATGGCAGAACACAGGACACTGGTTGACAAACTCAGGATTTCTGTTATGAGGTGACTAGCAAGCTCTCAAAAGGTGCTAAATCCTATTGATGTCAGTCATTTCAGTCTAGGTGTCTGACCCTTACAACAGAGTCAGCCTTTCCCTGGAGCTTCCTATGCAGCTCTCCTACACGAACAAGTGTTTTCAGTGAGTCGTAACTGATGACACACACACACTGCTGAGCCAGCCTTCACTTTGCTTCCACCAAGAACGTCATTCACACTTCTCTCTTTGAAAGATTAGTCAAGTTTGTCTTAGAAGCAAGCCTTAGCAGATGGGATTAAGTGACTTCATTTTAAGAAGGTATCTTTCTCACTGTAATGAACAACAATGACTGAGTCTGTCTTAGATGACAGTATATGCTTTCAGCTCATTTAAAACATATCAAATAGGCAGGGAGAGGGGGGAGCTAGTGATGTGACCCTAGAGGTTTCCTCTGCTGACAATCAAACCAAACCTACAGCAAATTCCTAAGATTTCAACTCAACATTCAACTTGGGCAGCAGATAGATTCCTGATTTCTCTTTTGAAAGAAATCTTGTGGGAAAAATCTCTCCAAAAATGAATGGCACAGGTAATCAAAGTGCAAATGGCACCACATGTTACTGCAGCAGCAGCACCATTAGTCAGGACATGGAAGCACAGGTGCTTGGTCATGAGGGTGGACTAAGAACTGAAATTTTGAGGAAATGTGTACTCCTAACTTGTTTATAGGATCACTTCACCAATGATGATAGGCTCCGAACCTTTCATCAGCAACAACCCCATGCAAACCTAAAGTTTCTATAAATATCCTCACATTACAGCTGAACTCAGGAGACTTGAATCAAAATAGGGAAATATTGAACTTATAGGAAGAAAAATATTTTTCAGCAAAATCCTGAGAAAGGACGAATATTTATTGAGATTCAAAAATGGAGAGATAACCCAAAGATCTCAGTTTTAAAAGAAAAACTTTTTTTTGATCTCTCTAGTCACAAGGCTGGTTACCCACACAGCATTCTGGGAGCCTATATTCTGAGCCAAGAAAAGAATTTTCCAAGATAAGGAAGCGATGTCCTCAAGGGACTTTTCCCCTCTGGGCAAATTTCAATAAAAAGAATCCTCATATCCTTCCAAACACTCTTGCAATTCTGAAGCTAGGAAGCAAAACTGCCTCATGTTCTCTATGGGTCTCTAGAGCAGCACCTCCACATGACGTCGGGTGCGGCTAAAGGGAGATTTCTGTTTTACCACTGCTCTCTTCGCTGACTGCAGTAGTTTGACCCCAGTTATGTGGATCTTCATTATTAGTTGGCTGCAAAATGTTCATTGGATTTATAGTCATGCACCACTTAAAAACAAGGATACGCTCTGAGAAATGCGTGATTAGGTGATTTCGTCATTGTGCGAACATCATTAGGTGCGCTTACACAAAATAGATGGTAGAGCCTACTAAAGAGCTAGGCTATGTGGTATAGCCTGTTGCTCCTTAGTTACAAATCTAACAGCATATTACTGTGCAAAACAGCAGGAGAGCAAATCAAGCACAAGATAAGGTGATGCAATCAAGAGATGTGGTAAAGACAAGGTGTATGAGGCTGCTGCTGGCGGAACACAGCACACTATTTTATGGAAAACTTGTTTTAGTTTGTTCTTTTATACGTGGAAAGAGTATACTCTAAAATAATGATAAAAAGTATTGTTTAGTAAACACATAAACCAGTAACATAGTCTTTTATTATCATTTCAAGTATTATGTACTATATCCATAGTTGCATGTGCTATACTTTTATACGACTGGCAGCACAGTAGGATTGTTTACACCAGCATTACTACAAACACGTGAGTAATACATTGCACTAAGGTGGCTACATCACTAGATGATGGACGTTTTTCAGTTCCATTATAATCTTATGGGGCCACCATTGTATATGCGGTCCTTTATTGACTGAAACATCCTTATGAGGTGCTTGACTGTACTCACATGGTGCGTGACCATTAATGACCTGAGCAAAAGCAGTTTTGCTGAAACGTGGTGGGCGGAAGCCAGATTTCTGTTGGTGGAAGCCTGGCTTAGAGGTGAGGAAGTAGGAAGGGGAGTGGGCGCAGCACTGTGAGACCAGGGACTGGGGCTGGACAGGGAGAAACGTTTTTATTTTCATCCTTTCTTTTCTGTTCTTTCCTTTTCTGTTGTGCTTCATTGTTTTTTATACTTTAAATGTGAGAGTCTGAAACATGTCTGAAATGGAGGTGGGGAGAGAAAAAGAGAGAGAGAGATGATAAGTGAGACCAAGTTTAATTTCACAGGTTTCTAAGAAGCAGAATAGAATGGTGTCCAGTACACATGAAGAAATTATCTTTCTCGGAGGAAGAAGATAAGACTGGTGTCAATTCAGGGGCCACTGGCCATCTAGTAATTCTATTCTCTCTTTGAATTAGGAGACAAGGCCCTCTGCTGCAGGAGGGGCAGGTGTATGGTCAGAGTGAAATTTACAAGTTTGAAGAAATTATGGTTGAAGTGGTGGCTTCAAGAATGGAAAAATAACCTAAGTAGAGAAATCTGGTAAGATTAAGAATAAGGGAGCCCAGCTGAGTTTGATGACCTTGATTTTCAAGAATTACCAATTTACCTGATTTGTGAATTTTCTCTGCAGCATTCAGATTCTTGGAAGCATATATTTAGACATTTATTATCATTTGGTTAGCTTTTTCATTCAGGTGCTATTATTGGCACCAAACATATGACAGCTTACATCCTAGAGAGAAAATATAGATAATAATTCGAAAAGCTAATAGGCACATAACATGTCAGATATGTTATGCTATAAAGAAAAGTAAAACAGTGGCAAAAGAGCAGAGAGAAAAGTTCTATTTTACATAAGTTGTTTGAGAGAGTGTTTACAATAAGGCGACATTTGAGCAAAGAAATGAAGGAAGTCAGGGAGTTAGCCATGAAGATACCTGAGTCAAGAGCATCCAGGTAGCTATATCATACCTGGCATGTGGCAAAAGAAAAGAGGCCAGTGTGGCAGGAGCACAGGGAGCAAGTGACAGAAGAGGATGAAGCAGAGGTAGCAGGGGCCCATACTCCAAGGTCGTCTTGGCCACAGAAAGGACTTTGGATTTTAATTTGAGTGAGTGGATATAAGCTGTAAAAGGTGGGTGATGAAGTTCACTGTGTTGGCGTTTGCCAGGGGTGAGCACAAGTTCAGGACATTTTCAAGAGTGATGCATGGAAGCTATTTAAGGAATACACTAGAAAGAGGAGAGAGCAGACTGTCACATCTCACGACCTTGAGGAACACTTTCATCGATGGTATTTGAGGAAGCTACATGGAAGGGCAGGAGGCTATGATCAGTGATGTAAGAGACAGTGTAGAGAAGATGTATTCCATTCTTTCAACACACTGTACTAATGCTTGCTGTGTGCCAGTGAGCTGCTAGACGGGGGATTCGAGGTCAAGGAGACGAAAGAGCCCACTGACATGAAGAAGATGCTGCCCCACACAGAGATGACATTACCTGGAGTGGCAGGAATGAGAGTGAGTAGGCTAGCCAGGGGTTCCCCAGTTTCTAATTGTCCCCACAAGCCCTTTTGGACTGAGCCTCTGTTTGCACTGTCTCTGCACATTGCTTCTGGCTTTGCTCTGGGCAGTTTTTCTGGACTCCAGTCCTGCATATGTGAATAACAAGAGGATAAGGCCCATCCACCATTGTCTAAGAGTTCACAAAACTTGTGCTACATGTGTGTGTATGTGGATGTGTGTAGACACATTCAAGTCTCCTTCTTCATAAAGGGAAGGTAAAGTTAGTCCCTAATAATCTCACCATGACCAACTGACCTGTAGTTTCCTTTGCATTGTCATGGTAAAGACTGAGGGCCTTGATACTCACAGTTTGGTCCTCACCTGCTCCTGAGAAATGCAGACCCTTCGGCCACACCTGAAATCTAATGGATTAGAATCAGAACTTACATTTTAATAAAATCTCTTGATGAATTGTATGCATGTTAAACTTGAGAATTCCTGCTTTAGAAATATCAAACAACAACTGAAAGATTTTTATTTTCTCCTCTTAAGATCATTTTCCTGAGATCCTTCTTTTCCTAAGCCCATTCTAATAGACCTTCTCTACTTCCTTTGAACAAAGTGGAAACATTTGTATAATTACTTTGTTAAAAAGTAGAGCACACATCATCTAATTACTTGTGTAATGGGAAATCATTCCTTTTTAATCTTATCCTTTCTTTCAAGACCCAGATCCTTTTGTCTTTCTAAATAAGAGTCTTCCTGCTTTAAGGCTCAGACCACTTCAGCTACATCAAATAACTCACTTTAGCTTCCCCTGAGTGTCCTTGAGTTAAAGCAGGGGTCCCCAACCCCTGGTACCCATGGCCTGTTAGGAACTGGGCTGCACAGCAGGAGGTGAGCAGCAGGCGAGACAGTGAAACTTCATCTGTATTTGCAGCCATTCCCCAGTGCTTAGCATCACCCCCTCAGCTCCACCTCAGATCATTAGGCATTAGATTCTCATAGTAGGACCGGGCCCTGGTGCCAAAATGGTTGGAGGCGGTCAAGTTAAATAATTCATGTGCATGGTTAGTATGCTTTTTGAGAGGATATTTATAAAGATTTCCCAACATCTTCCTGATATTGGTTGCAGCATGAGTACTGTTAATGCTTGGCCTTGTGCATTGCTTCCTGAAAGCCATTCTAAAGATAAAATAGTCATGTCAGAACAGTGTTATCTGGTAGGTAAAGCATAGAGCCCAAGGGGTATGGCACTGCCATGTCAACTGTTGAGCCATAAAAATGTCTAAGCAATTGGGCATCATTACAAATGAGCAGAGCATGATGGCAGGGACTGATAACAATGGCTTCAATATATGGAGCTCGCACTGTGCGCCAGGAACTGTGCTTCAGATAAACGATCTCCTTTCTTTCTCATAACTCCTACTATATAAGCACTGATATTCACCAATTTTATGAACAGGTTGAGAGAAAGATTAAATTGATTGAGTGAGATCGTATAATTGACATGCCAATCTAACCTTCAAATTCATGTGTATCTGACTCTGGGGACATATTTTCACCTCTGCACTAGAACCCCATGTCAGAAATTGAGGTGTCAGACCATTAACTCCAGGAAGTGTGGCTACTAGTAATGGACAGCATACCTGCCTCATGAGGAGCCCTTGAGTGGGAAAACACAGGTATAAGGTGGGAGTGAGTCATCCAGGATGTTATCAAAATAAAATTGTAGAAAGAGGAATAAGGAAAAGACTAAAGTTGAGGAAAAAGGCAAGTGCCCCAGCAGTGGCAAGCTCCCTGTGCAACTAAACAGAGCCATCAAAGGCTGGTGAGGATGGCTAGAAGCACATGATAATCAGTCAGGCTGGGTCCTGGCTGGAGTGAGGTTAGGCCTGAAAATGAAAAGTGGCCTAGTAACTGAGCTGACCCTTGAAAGACAATAGGACACATTTGGGAGATGAGGGTGGGAGGAAAGAGAGAAACGCATTTTTACCCGAACAAAGAAGGAGCCTTGCATATCTTGCTTCTTGCATTTCTCCAAATACATAGTCATAAAAATGTGAGCAATCGTTGGAAAACTGCTACAAATTTATGGAAAAGGAGATAATGGAATAAGCGAGAGATAATTTTTAAAAATCTGCCATAAAAGGCACATGCAGGAGTGAAAGTATAACTTATTAAACTGCTGTAATTTGAACTGTTGCGCCAAGACCTGAAGCAAATAGGCAGAAGTTCCGTTTTGGACAAAAGCATGGATAAATGTGATTCAGTGCATAAGGCATGGAAGCTTGCCCAAGACACATATGTGGTTCCCATCAAATTCAACAAATTTGGGTCTATCAAAAAAAGAACCTGTTATCTGTCTGATCGAGTCCATGGTTGGTGTAATAGATTAGGGTGAAAGGATAGTTTGTAAATATGAATCATGGCTAAGGTATCTGGTATCTGAATAAGCAGAGAGTGGCTGATTCTTGTCGTGGTTGATACTGAAGATTACTGAATAATAAGTTAACTCCAGGGCATAGGAAAACGGAGAATGTATTTACTAGCCGAAGTTGTCAAAGTCTTTTTTTTTTAAGTTTATTGGGGTAACATTGGTTAATACAATTATGTAATTTTCAAGTGTACATTATAATTTGACATCTATATATTCTACTGTGTGTTTACCGCCCAGAGCCTAGTTTCCTTCAGCTACCATATATTTGATCCCTATTAACCACTTCACCCTTCCCCAACCACCCCCCCATATTTGACCCCCTTTACCTCATATATTTCTCCCCTCCTCCCCCACCCCCAACCCTCTGGTTGTCCATGTCCCTGAGTCTCTGTTTGTCCTGTTAATTTGTTGCTTTTAGGTTTATATCCCACATATAAGTGATATCATGTCATTTTCAACTTTTTCACTCTGGCTTATTTTACTTGATTATCTTGAGATCTATCCATGTTATCACAAATGGCAGTATTTCATCTCTTCTTATGACTGAATAATATTCCATTGTATATATGTACCACAGCTTCTTTAGCCAATCATCGACCATAGGATACTTTGGTTGTTTCCATGTCCTGGCCACTGTGAATAATGCTGCTATGAACATCAGTGTGCAAATACCTTTTTGGATATGAGTTTCCAAGTCTTTGGGGTAAATACCCAGTAGAGGGATTGCTGGATCATATGGTAGATCAATTCTTAGTTTTTTGAGGAACCTCCATACTGTTTTCCATAGTGGCTGTACCAATTTGCAGTCCCACCAGCAGTGTATGAGGGGTCCTTTTGCTCTGCGTCCTCTCCAATATTTGTTATTACTTGTTCTGTTGATTAAAGCTATTCTAACATGTGTAAGATGATGGTATCTCACTGTGGTTTCGATTTACATTTCCCTAATAGCTAGCAATGTTGAGCATCTTTTCATACATTTCTTGGCCATTTGTATGCCCTCTGGAAAGATGTGTCTGTTCAGGTCCTCTGCCCATTTTTTGATTGGATTGTTTTTGTTGTTGTTATTGTTATTGAGTTGTATGAGTTCTTTGTATATTTTGAATATTAAGCCCTTATCGGAGGCATTGCTTGCAAATGTATTTTCTCAAATGGATGGTTGTCTCTTTACTTTGTTGACAATTTTTTTTGCTGAGCAGAAGCTTTTTAATTTGATGTTGTCCCATTCATTTATTTTTGCTTTTACTTCCCTTACCTTTCAGGTCAAATTCATAAAATCCTTTTTAAGTCCAAGTTCCTTGAGTTTAGTTCCTATGTTTTCTTCTATGTATTTTGTTGATTCTGGTCTCATATTATGGTCTTTAATCCATTTTGAGTTAATTTTGGTGTGTGGTGATAGACAACAGTCTAGTTTCATTCTTTTGCAGATGGCCTTCCAGTTTTCCCAGCACTGTTTTTTGAAGAGACCTCCCTTTCTCCACTGTATGTTTTTATCTTCTTTGATGAAAACTATTTGCCCATATGAACATGAGTTTACTTCTGAACTCTTGATTCTGTTACACTAGTCCGTGTGTCTATTTTACTGCTAATATCATGCTGTTTTGATTGCTGTCGCTTTGTAGTATAATTTGCAGCCAGGCAAAATGTTGCCTCCAGCTTCATTCTTTTTTCTCAGGATGACTTTGGCAATTCGGGGTCTTTTGTGCTTCCATACAAATCTGATGATTTTTTGTTTATTTCTTTAAAAAAAACTGATGGAATTTTGATGGGGTTTGCATTAAATCTGTATAATGCTTTAGGTAATATGATCATTTTAACTATGTTGATTCTTCCAATCCAAGAACATGGATTATCTTTCCATTTTTTTGTATCTTCTTAGATTTCTTTTAATAGGGTCTTGTAGTTTTCATTATATAGGCCCTTCACATGTTTCGTTAAATTCATTCCTAGGTATTTTATTCTTTTTGTTGAAATTGCAAAAGAAATTATTTTTTCCACTTCTTTTTCCGATACTTCATTATTAGAGTACAGGAACGCTATGAATTTTTGAACATTGATTTTGTATCCAGAGGCTTTACTGAATTTGCTTATTGTTTCTAGTAGTGTTCTTGTGTGGAGTCTTTACGGTTTTCTACATAGAGAATTATGTCATCTGCAAATAGTGACAGTTTGATTTCTTCATTTTCTATTTGGATGCCTTTTATATCTTTCTCTTGCCTGTTTGCACTTACTAGGACCTCCAATATTATATTGAATAACAGTGGCAATAGTGGACAGCCTTGCCTTGTTCCTGATCTTAGAGGGAAGAATTTTAGATTTTCACCATTAAGTATAATGTTGGCTGAGGGTTTGTCATATATGGCCTTTATTATGTTAAGGTATTTTCCTTCTATAAAATTTTGTGAAGCATTTAGATCATAAATGAATGCTGTATCTTGTCGAAGGCTTTTTTCTGCATCTGTTGATATGATCATATGATTCTTATTTTTTAATTTGTTTATGTGGTATATCACATTAGTCAATTTACGTATGTTGAACCATCCCTGTGCCTCTAGTATGAAGCTCACTTGATCGTGGAGTATAATCTTTTTAATATGTTGCTGTACTTGGTTCGCTAGTATCTTATTTAGGATTTTGCATCTGTGTTCATGAGAGATATTGGTCTGTAGTTTTCTTTTTTGTGTGTTATCTTTACCAGATTTGGGTATCAGAGTAATATTGGCCTCATAAAATGAGTTGGGAAGTGTTGCCTCCTCTTCAATTTTTTAGAAGAATTTGAGGAGAATAGATATTAAATCTTCTTTGAATGTTTGGTAGAATTCACTGGTGAAGCCATCTGGTCCTGGACTTTTACTTTTTGGTAGCTTTTGATGATTGTTTCAATTTCCATACTACTGATCCATCTCTAGATTTTCCAGATTTTATTTCAATCTAAAAAAAATTGTGTTTTTCTAAATACTGGTCCATTTCTTCTAGATTATTAAATTTGTTATTATGTACTTTTCCATAGTATTCTTGCATGATCCTTTGTATTTCTGCAATGTCAGTTGTAATTTATCCTCTTTGTCCCCGATTTTGTTTATTTGTGTCCTTTCTCTTTTTTCTTTAGTGAGTCTAGCCAGGAGTTTGTCAATTTTATCAACTTCAAAGAAGCAGCTCCTTGTTGTATTTTTATTGTTTTTTTGTTTGTTTGTTTGTTTTCAATTTCATTTATTTCTGCTCTAATTTGACAATTCTTTCCTTCTGCTGACTTTAGGCCTCATTTGTTCTTTCTTTTCTAGTTTTTTAAGATAAAGCATTGTTTATTTGGGCTCATTCTTATTTTTAGAGATAGGCCTGTAATGATACGACCTTTCCTCTTATGATCACTTTTGCCATGTCCCAAAAGTTTTGATATATTCTACTATAATTATCATTATCATTCGTTTCTATGTATCTCTTGATCTCTCTTTTTATTTCTTTCCTGACTTGGTTATTCTTCAGTAGCATGTTGTTTAATCTCCATATATTTGTGGTTCTTCCTGATTTCTTTTTGCAGTTGATCTCTACTTTCAAAGCATTATGATCAGAGAATATAGTTGGTATGATTTCAACCCTCTTATATTTGTTGAGATCATTTCTGTGTCTCAGTATGTGGTCGATTCTTGAGAATGTACCATGTGTACTAGAGAAGAATGTACAAGCAGCTATTTGGGGATGGAAGGCTCTGTAAATGTCAGTCTTGTCCAGTGGATCTAATGTGTCATTTAAGGATGTTATTTCCTTATTGATTTTCTGTTTGGATGATCTGTCCATATCCAACAGTGGGGTATTTAGGTCCTCTACTATGATAGTGTTTTGGTCTGTTACTCCCTTAGTCCTGTTAGTAATTGCTTTACATATTTTGGGGCTCCCTGATTGGGAACAAATATATTAATAAATGTTATGTCTTCTTGGTGCATGATTCCCTTTCTTTACCTTTTTTATTTTGAAGTCTATTTCATCTGATATTAGTACCACTACTCCTGCTTTTCTCTGAATGCCATTTGCTTGAAATATCATTTTCCACCCTTTCACTTTGAGTCGATATTTGTCTTTGGATCTGAGTTGTGTCACCTGGAGGCAGCATAGGTCAGGTTTTGTTTTTTTGATCCAATCTGCAACTCTGTGCCTTTTTACTGGTGAGTTCAGTCCATTTTCATTTAGGGTGATTATTGAAATATGAGATCTTCTTATAGTCATTTTATCTTTTACTTTCTGGGAGCTCAGTGTTTCCATTGTTTCCTTGTCCTTGTGTTTCTGTTTTCCTTATTTTGGTTGATTTTTGTGGGTTTTGCCTCTGATTCTTCTTGTTTTATGTTATATACTTCAGTTCTGAGTTTGGTGCGTGGTTACCATTACAAATATGAAAAAGATAGTTTATACACACACACACACACACACACACACACATATACACAGTTGTGCATTTTCTTCTGCATGTGCCTTATCTCCATTGCCTTTTGTGAATTTGGATCTTTGAATACTCCCTTTTTCAGCCATGGTTATCTCAGTTTGTCCCTATGTATGTGGAACATTCATTACTATCTTGCTATAGCAAATTTCTTCTTATCGTTTAAGCTATAATGCCTTGTTCTTAGTAAGGGTTGCACTCCTCTGCTTCTATTCGCCTGATAGTCACTTTACTCCTAATTATGTATTTTTTTGTTCTGGTTTTTTTTTTTTTTTAGATGAGCTGACCCCTTTCAGTATTTCCTGCAGTAGAGGCCTCGTAATGGAGAATTCCCTCAATTTTTGTATGTCTGGAAAGGTCTTAATTTCTCCTTCATATTGAAAGGAGAGCTTAGCTGGATACGTAATTCTAGGCTAGTAGTTCCTTTCACTTAATAGTTTAAATATTTGATTCCATTCCTTTCTGGCTTGTAAGGTTTGTGCTGAGAAGTCTGATGGATTTTCTTTTATAGGTTACCATTTTCTTTTCCCTGGGTGCCCTGTCTTTGTCATTGATTTTTGATAATTTTAATAAAATGTGTATTGGTGAAGGCGTTTTTAGGTTGAAATAATTGGGTGTTCTGTTGACTTCCTGAATTCCAAACTCCAGCTCATTCCTTAGATTTTGAAAATTCTCATCTACTATTTGTCTGAAAATGCTTTTTAGTCCCTGCTCCTTTTCCTTGCCTTCGGTAATGTCCATTATTCCTCTCCTGATGGTATCAGCTAGTTCTTGTAGTTCTCTTTCATTATTTTTCATTCTTCAGTTTCTCTCTTCTTCCTTCTGATTTATTTCTAGATTTCTGTCTTCGATATCACTGGTCCCTTCCTCCATTTGGTCAACTCTATTTCCCAAGGTTGCTATTTCATTTTTCAACTCTTACAATGTGTTTTTCATCTCCAGAAGTTCTATTTGGTTCCTTTTGAGGGTTTCAGTCTTCTTGCTCTGCTCATCTAGTTGTTTTTTCAACTCCTGAAATGTTGATTTGAGTTGTTTGGATCTCATTGAGTTTTTTCAGAAGTACTATCTTGTATTCTCTGTCATTTAAGTTCCATATTTTTATGTCTGTAAACTTATTTTCTAGAGATTTTTCTCTTTCTTTCTGAGATGCCTTGTTACCTTGGTTGTTCATGGTGTTTAACGGACTATTTCTCCACTTGCGTATTAATAAAAATGTATTCTTTTGTTTTTCCAGGAAGAAGATTTATTTTATAAAGGCCTCTCTTTAGCCTGTTGCAAAGAAGTGCTTTTCTTTTGGTTTCCAGTAGGTGATGTCTAAGCCTCTTGGATCCCTGCTTTATAAAAAGCATAAATGTCTTTTTTATTTTCTTGTAGATATTTAGTCACACTTGCTACTCTCCATTTCAGTCCCTGTCAGTGTTAGCAACAGTTTTGGTAGCATTTGCTCAGATGTCCTGGGGCTCCGTGGTGATCGATCTCAGAGGGAATGGGGGAAGGGCCCTCTGGGTTGGAAGTTGGGGGCTGCATCTCAGCCTCGGTTTTGCAACTTGGTCTGGTAAAAATTGACTGTTATTTCTCTGCCATTCCACTTCTCTGCTTTCTGCCCTGATGACCTGACCCTGCTGCCCGCTGCTAGAAGTTCCGACACTTCCAGGCAGGTTAATCAGGGAAGTCACGGCAACTTCACCCCTCCCCCTCCTCCTGCAAGGCGCTCCGCTGGCTGCAAGAGGCAGTTTCTTTATTTCTTCCAGTCTACTGCCTCGGGTTCTGACCTATGGTAGCTCTTATGCGCAGATCCCATGCTCAGATGTGCTGGTGTGCAGTTTGGGTGCTTTTCGATGAGTTTTAGATGTTCAAGTTTATTGTTGTTTCAAGGGAAGAGATATGAGGACATCTCTTACTCCACCATGTTTTCTGCAAGATGTCAAAGTTTTGAATTAGCTATTTGAATTACTATCCTCAGTAACTGTCATCAATTCAAGATAAGAGATGAATAGGCAGAATTATTTTATTAATTTTATATTATATATTATAAATTTATATTTATATTTTATATTATAAAATTTACATTATTAATTTTATCTGAATGAATATTTAATCACAAACAATGAAGAAGAAGATTTATAAGAGATATTTTGACATTCTGGAAGATGTAGCAAAGTTTATATTGTTGGAGCTTTTTCAATTACAGATTTCTCAGAAAGAAAGTCCACAATAGTTACTGAGACCTGAGATACAAATTCAACCTTTTAGGTGTTTTGGAAAAGTTTCCCTTCCAGATGGAAATATTTCTCTAAAATTAATTTATAAGTTTCTTCAATTACTAAATTTAAAAGAAAAGTAAAAAGACTGTTTATAACAACTAATTAGAGAAAAAATACTTTCCCCACAGTGGTAAACTATATTGATATTTCCTGTTATATATGCAGATTTTCTTCCAAATGGGAGCTGCCTAGATCAGTTTATCTAAAGTCTAGGAAAGAAAGTAGGTGAACATAAAATTGGTAGATGCCATTTGGAGTGAGACGTTTCTTTCCTCTCTTCTCTCAAAATTCGTTGAGTTTATCCAAAAATATTCTTGCAATTGTGGGAAGCTATTTGAGTATGTTTATGTAGATGAGAATTGCCAGTATGTACTTTGAGAAGGAAAAGGAAGTAAAATTTTAAAAGAAAAGTATATTCACATGCAAATGCTGCTTTTATGTAACACCTAGGAAAGGACAAAAAGGAAAGCAGAGAAAAAGTCAAAATAGTTACCTTCATTCATTCATTCCATGTTCATCCCTTCTTTGACAGTATACCCCATATTCATGGGCATCTCTTATATACATGGCAGAGAGGCAGCGAGGTGTAATGGAATGTCTTAGATCCGGTTTCTGGCTTCCTCACTGCCTTTTACTAGCTGCATGACTTTGAGGAAGTTACAATGTCTGAGCTGTAGTTTCTTCATTTGTAAGTGGGGTAATAATATCTGTCTTTGCAGGCTGTTGTGCCAAATGAAGCAAGTTTTGTGAAATTAGCTCATACTTTTTATTAAAATAGCATGTACATATGCACCACATTTAGCATGTACATATGCACCACATTAAGTACTTTAGATGATTTACCCCAGGAAATTCTCATAATCCAAGCCCTAATAGTAGATGCAGAATACAAGGTACAAAGCTGGTAAGTAGAGAAACTGGTATTTGAACACTTGTGGCAGAGATCTGGATCAGTTTTAGTTTTTTCCTTTTCTCTCTTTTTTTCCCCCCAACATTTATGGTAAGAAATACGTTTTATATGGTGAATTGGTACAGATAGACATGATAAATACATATATCTATCTATATCTATATCTATATCTATATCTATATCTATATCTATATCTATATCTATATCTATCTATCTATATCTATATCTATATCTATATCTATAAACATACATGTATGTACACACATATATGCATATATTTGAAACAAAAATTTAACAGTGGTCACACTTGTATCATATAAACTGGACATACATATATATGGTGTCAAATATATTCTTTTATATATATGAAATAGAATATATTTTTTATGATGATAATATACTAAATTGTGCAAATCAGTTATAATTCACAATTTCAAAAACATTAGCTTCAGTCCCACACTCTTTAACCATTGCATTATAATGCCTCTGTATTTGGCAACAGTTATTGGTATATAGTAGGTATGCAATAAATATTTATTCACTATTTTATGAATAATGAAGTCTGCAGATCCTTTAAAAATCTTGTCTGAACCAATAGCTTCAATCTTTCTCTACCCATAATATTAACTCTTTCTCCTCAATTGATAACAAGAAGCAAATCTATTGACACCGTGGCTTCTGCAGCCAACATAGAGTAAGCACTCGGGGGAGTGGAAGCCAAAAGCAGATGTAGTGGCTGAATAGTTGAGTTTTCAAAGAACAGAAGAGTAAAGTCACAGCTGAGATTTTGCCATTTATCCCATTACACATAATAACATCAGCTTTCAATTCTTTGGTGACTTCTTTTTGCAACCTCAAAGTCAAGGTAAAGGAAGTGGGATGGTTGGGCCATGGAAAAGAGTATAATCTTTGCTCTCCTTTGGGTGCCTCAGTGGGTCCACTCATATACTTCTACCTGTTGGCCACTCATTCCCACCTGTCTTAGGAGGGGGAAGCCTCCTCAAATAAGAGATTTGGTATAAATCTTTTACTTTACTTTTCTCCAAGATTTACTTTCAACCTGCTCAAGAGTTTGCATTTACTGCAAACAAATCACAATATAATTATAAAGCATTATTTTATAATTGGGTCATATTATTGGTTATGCCTGGGGTGAGTAAATAATTGTTTTTGGAGTGACAGATGTGTCTTTCTTCTTTTAAGAGAGCAATCTAAAATTTCTAAATACTCACTTGCCTATACCTTATGGGTTGAAGCCAAATATATTACCCTTCGAGTATCTCTTCATTTTAAATACTGTTTTGAGGCTTTCTGTAAATATATATATTTAAAATAAAGACCATACCCTTTAATTTTCTTACACCAGCAAAGTATTCCGACTAAATGGTAGTATGTGGGGTAATAGTGTATTTAATATGATACACATGCTTCCAAGAATAGTCTAAAAACCTTACTAGTTGTATTATCAGAAAGGTGCCCAGTAATCCAACAATAACTGTAATAAATCAACAATAACTGTAATAGGTAATGAGATTTTTTGTTCCCTGATATTAAATGAATTTCAGCTTTCTGGTAAAACTGATGTGTTATACCAGGTTGACTATGTTTCTTTAATTAGTGATGGAGATTTAAAGATGGTAGTTATAGAAAGAAATGAGGAACACGTTAAATCATTTTAGTTTAAGTTTAAACAATTTTGCTCCTAAGATAATTTTTAAAAATACCCTTGGGCTTCTCTCATGAATTACGGTTTTAAATGGCCTTAACCACAAACAAAAAGGTAACGCTAGACATTTCTAAGAACAACAGTTTTTAGGTCCTGAAACTGATTTTACAGTGTGAGCATTTTTTGCTTAGGATGTTTAAGACTGACTCTCATGCCATCTCCTGAGAAGATATACAGAGAATCTTCTAGGAAAAAAGGTCAGAAGAATTTACATAAAGTATAAAGGCAGTTGTAGGAATTTGGGGGTGAATGGGTTGGGAAGGAAGGAAGGAGAGGGGGAGAAAAAGGAGATAAAAAAATTTCTTAAATTCCTTTCAGTCCTCTTAGCCTCTGCCTAGAGATCTTAAAATTTATTTTTAAAGTGATTGTGTCAGTTATCTATTATTATCCAAGCAAATTATATTTTGAGCAACTACTCTGATCAAAGAATTTGGTTAAATTAAAAAGGAATCTAAAGAATGGCAAGTTTTCTGAAGCCCTTTAAGAATTGTTATGTAATTGGAGAAATCAAATATAAAAATACCTGAAACAATTCAAATAACTTATAATCAAAGCTAAAAATGATAAGAGGCATATACTCATCACAGAAAATTATAGGAGAAGATCCATCCTTGGAATGACAGAATACTTTGGATAGAGTATTTAACAATATGTGATGGTATATTTAGCATATATAATGATATTATTCATATTAAGAAGCATGTTCTAATATCCTGAAAGAATATCTGTTTTTGCACATTTCATTTATAGTCTCCCATAGTTAAGGAAGGTCTAATAGTGGGACAAGACCTTTAGGCCAAGAGCTTTTTTGGGAAAAGTGGGGACATAGATTTTTATCTTTAAAAAGAGGGGAAGAATGAGGCTGGCTCATTAACTCTTTAATGCCCTGCTATTACTTTGTTGTCCTAACATGACTAAAAAGGAATGGGGCTTGTTCCAGACCAAATTTCTGTTTATGGATCCTCAGTGTAAAGGATGTTTTGTTTTTTTTTTTAGGGTTGTTTCACCAGATATTCCTTTATTGACATTTAGCTCATTTAGACCAGTTTGTTAGATGTTAATAAGTTAATTGAAAAGATAAAATGTCAAGGAGTGGGTAGAAACCCATGGACGCAACAAGGCTTTTAAATCATCTGTAGGTCTCGGAATTCATTCTATTTTTACTGTTCAATAATGGGTAACCAAGGATGTATGCTGGGGAGGAGAATGAGGAAGAGAAGAAATCTGGGCAATGTGGAGAGATGAGAAAAGTTTTTAATGTTAACTCACAGAAATATATTCAGTGAATCTTCTAGAAAAAAAAATATTCTTTCTTAGATGCTCTAGAAATAAATTAAAATTATAGTCACTGCTAAAGAGTATCTAGATATTGCTAAAACGTGGTGTCTAAGAATTGAAACTAAGCTCCAACAAAGCAAAAGTGTTACAGCTAATTAATAAAACTGTCAGTTAGTGTTTTCTCTTATGAAGAAAGACATACATTCAACTCATCCATTTACTCAATAATTATTGAAAGTCTACCACATACTAGACATTGTGCTTAGGGAGATGACAGGAAAATTTCTAGGTAAGGATGAAGGATTGATGGAGGTGATTCTTTTGTTCATTTAGTTTTGCTTTTTAATTTATTTATTTTTTTATTTTTAGAGATTAGAGAGCATTGAAACTGGCTGTGAAGGATTCATATGAGATGAGTTGAATATATGGGAAAGAGCGGAAATAACTGTTGAAACAAGTCCTCAAATAGAATGGAGAGAATAAGATCAAGAACACGTAATAAGTGTTCACTCTTGAATAAGAAATGAGGCTGCTCTTCTGTCTTAAATATTTAAAATCTGTACTTAATCTGTTCAGGGTAGAGAGCAAAAGTATAAATGGCTCCCGTGTGTATATTTTTCATTATGGGACAGGATTCTGGAAACAGAAATTTTAATCCCCATGAGGCTATTCCACCTTCTGTCAAAAGAGGGTAGCAATGTTGATCACATCTCTGTCCCAGGAGGGTCCAATGTATGGATGAGAAAGGATGTAATAGTGAGGAAAAGTCAGAAGTGCTAGTTAAATACTTCTGAGCACTAACTGAAGTAGGAATCTGAAGTAGATTACTCAGAGGAAAATAGACTCGATATCAATGCTGCATTGTCAACATGAAGATCCTAGAAAGCATAAATCTCTCATTAGAGAGAGAATAATCTTTTAGTACAATTACCTTCTTTGTAAAAATACTGAACTAAACATGCAATTCCTTGTTTGCAAAATGTGAATAATTGTAGTTGCTACTTCAAAAGTTTACATGAGCATTTCATGAGCTAATATATTTAAAGTGTGCCTAGCATGAAAATAGTACTCTGGGATGATTGATTAGTTATTATTTCTATCATCCTCATCAATAAAAACTATAATAAAAACATTTTTACCTAATTAAATATGTATACAATAAAGCACATGCCCTTAATTGACCAAATTATGCGTAATTAAAGTTAATGTATTTACAAGTCATTGATTCTTTTCTACTTCAATTAGCTAACAGTTGGTTTTCTAAGCTAGCAAAAATTGGGAAAAATTTACTGAGAAAGTTCATATACTGTTTTATTTATTAAATTAGATGATATTACTTCTTTATACTATTTAACAAGGTAATTCTTTCTTTATGATGAACATTTTCTCTCAGTTGTTCTGGGTTGGTACCACCTTGACAGAGGGTCTTTTCTTCTGTAATTGTTTCAAAGTCAAGTTTGATCTGCAGATTCTAATAAATAATTATTAGTTTCAAATCCTGGAGGCCATATCAACTCTTATGGAGGAAAGTATAACAATTTATGAATGTGGTCTTAGTGGAAGTCTATAAACAAATGTGTACTTGGGGCCATTGTTTTGTTCACAGACTGTTGTTAAGATTAGAGATTATGATACCACATGTGACAGGAAAAAAATCTTCATTTGCTTATAAAGAGATGTTCTCATTGCCGAAGCCACCCCACATATCAGTCCCTGAAGACCTCAGTTCAATGAATGGCTTCATCTCCAGAAATAGGGAAAAGATTCCCAAGCTCCGCACCCAATACCTCCATACTGGTCATTCACCTCCGCCTCTTTTCATCAAGTGCTCTGGGGATCTCAGTATTATAGCACTCTAGGTGAGTTAGAAAATACATGCTCTGGGGGTTTTCAACTGTCTCTTTCTCTGTGTCTCTCCCTCTCTTCCTCCCTCTCTCCCTCCCTCCCTTCCTTCCTCTTTCCTTTCATATTGAAATAGACATAAAAATGTGTGTACAGGGATATAGAGTATCATACAGCAGTTTGAAGGATTTTTCAGATGAACTGCAGATTTTCATTTGTGAATTCTTATTCTGTAGTACAGTGAATATTTTTATTGTAAACTCAGCAGTACAGTTGCCCTGACTGGAAATCCAGCTGTTATAGTACTGCCCTTCCTCATCCCCGCTGCCCCCAGTGCCCCATTTCCATTTCCCAGTAGGGCTGTTTCTTCCCCTTTCTCTGTCTGTTGTCTCTCCTTCTTGGATCACCTTTTCCCTGCTGTTGCTGCTTTGCACCACTGGAGGCCCCGCTTGCCGAGGTAGGGCGCCTGATTTCGCTTCTGCTCCCTTCCCCCTCACCCTCAATCTCCACTGAGCCCCAAATCCCATCTGCCTTAAGGAATATGGACCTCACAAATCAGAAAGTACTGAAACTGACATAACTAAAGGAGAGAAATGCCTGGGAAGACTAGGGGAACCAGGTTTGAGGGATTGTGCAGCTGTGGGTGACTGCTCTCCTCATTCTTCATGTCTGAATGTGCTTGGCTTCTCCTTTTTGATTCTCTTGGTGCTTTTGCTTCTCTTTCTTTCTCAGTGGGCTGGCCTCTTCTGGTCTACTTCCTCCTAGTCCATCAATAATGGTGCCCCAAAGAGCTTGCCATAGATCTGAATCCCCGAATTTCAATTAAAAGCTTCCAGAAAAGAAAATGAGTTTGACTAAATTTGGTTGTAAGTCAATCAGCTGTTAAGAGTGGTATAGAGGAGGGTGCAGTGCAGACTCAGGAGAAGCTGGGCCTCTAACGAGGGGAGCCTAGGAGAACAGATATGCCAGCTGCAGCACCCCTTTCTTAGCCCAATGCTTCTCAAAGATGCTTCCCCAGGCTCTACCCCTCCATCTTTAGGGATGGTAAGCTGGAGCCTGAGGCTGCTGCCCTGAGAGGCAAAAGGCTAGTCCTCTGTTTCCTTTCTCCTCCCCATCTGGCCTTGCTCACCCCCCGTAACTTTTCTCTGCTTCTGGGGAACTGTTAACAAAAAATTTTCTTCTACTTCCATTCTCCCACCACAGGGATGCAGGGACCCAACTCTCCTGAGCACTTTGTCTCACTGACCATCTGCTGGTCTACTCTGAGTTTCATGTTATGAGAAATGACTCTCAGCCCTCTCCTTTCTCTCTCCATTGTCCTGGAAGTGGAAGGGGTGGAGTGCACAGTGGTATTCTGTTCAGACTGCTGACTGACTGCCCTCTTTCTTACCTCCCCATGTTTATCAAGGGCCCACGCTCCCTGTTGCCAGCCTCTCCCTCCCTTGCACCCCGTGTTGCACTCCTGAGGTTGTTGGTGGTCTGGTCGGTCCTCCTGGCCCTTCTGAGGGATAGGCCTCAGGGCCTCAGAGCCCCGTGCAGGCCAAGAGCTTATTCAAAATGAAAATACTTCTATATTTTAAACTACTAATTAAAAATATGTACTCAAGTATATTTTTTAAATATTTATGTCAAGTGTATCATAGTTGAATTTTTTTCACAACTTAGATTTAGAGAATTGACATAAATATAGATAAATTTTTTAAAATGGGAGCTGTAAAGACCTAATTCTTAATATTCAATATTTTTTTCTTTGAAAGTTCTCAATTTTACTAAGTAAATATATCAATCTTTTGAACTTCAAGCCAGAAATTTGAAGTTTACATTTTCTATTCTTTTTTAATAAGCATTTATTGCATGAATGTATGAGGTACAGTGTACATTCACAAATATGCATGATAAAATACAGTTCAATAAATACTCACTGAATGAACTCAGCCATGTAACCAGCACCCTGACAGAGAAGCTGAACCCACAGTCCTTATCATGTCCCCTCCAATCAACAGTCC
Organism: Eidolon dupreanum; assembly: GCA_028627145.1. Lineage (NCBI taxonomy): Eukaryota > Metazoa > Chordata > Mammalia > Chiroptera > Pteropodidae > Eidolon > Eidolon dupreanum. The sequence continues at coordinate 39,698,270 of CM053511.1, forward strand.
TTCAGGGGTGACCACCAGCATGATTTCTAAAACTCTAGATTAGTTTGCCTGTTTCTTAAGGTACCATAAATGCAATCATACAACATATATTCATTTTTTCTGACTTCTTTTACTCAACATTAAACTGAGGAGATTCATTCATCACTATGTAGTATTTCATCTTACAAACCTACCACCTCATTCAACTATTGCTGGATATTTCAGAATTTATTACCAGTTTGGGCCATTATTTGAAAGTGCTGCAATAAGCATTTTTACATGTGCCTTTTGGTAAACATATGTGCACATTTCTCTTTGCATGTGACTGGGAGTGAAATTGCTGAGTCATAAAGCATATATACATTCAGCTACAGTAGGCACTGCCCAATAGTCTCCAAAGTTGTTTTGCTTCTTCATGATGATTCAAAAGTATATTTTAAAAAATTAACATTGATAAAATTTTGATTTTTCTCAAAAGAGCTAATAACTTTGTAATGTAAAAACTGCATTTAGTTCATTTCTGAAAGAATAGGAACCATTTATCAAAGAAGAAAGTAGCACAGAAGAGATTAAAATTTTTCAACCAAAAGAGACTGTAGAGGTTATCTAGGGCAATTTGAGATATAAAACACATTCCTGAGGGTTTGGAGATACTGTAGTCACACTGAAAAAGTAGAGGGGCAGGACTTACCTCAAAGTCTTCTATTTATATGATCCATGTTCTATTCATTATCATTCAATTTTACAGACAAGTTTGGTGTTCTTCTCTGGGCAGGTCAGTTCACTAAGCATTGTGGAAATTTCTAGTAAAGGCAGAGAAGAGCATTGAGATGTAGGAACTTAACCCTTATTGCAAAAGTAAATCTCTACAGTATTTTTGCCGGAGTGATTTTTGATGTTTATATGATTTTTATCTGTAATAACTAATTTGTCATTTGTACCAGATTGACCTTTTCTCTTTCCTTTTTTATTACTTTTCCCCTAATTCAGATCCTCATTACGCCAAAACTGACGAGGATCTGAATTAGGGGAAAAGTAATAAAAAGCAAAAGAGATTGTTGCAACAGGCTCTTGACTGCTTTTCTCAATGGTATCTTCTGTCATTTTTTATATATGTTTTAGCATCTTATTGGTCAAATTAGTCTTTATGAGATAAAACATTTAATTTGCACTTTTTCTAGTCAATACTCCTCAATGAAATTTCCACAGCCATATACCTATGGGACCAGATAATGCAAATGGCTGAAAAAAGGCCAAGTAATGGCCTTTCTATATTATGGATCTAGTAAACTTCTTTAAATCCATAGATATTTGTGCTTTGTTTTGTTTTTCTTGAAATCCAGGCACCTCTTGGTATAGGATTTATTTTCCAGATTTGATAAAGATGAAGTAAAACAAACAAACAATCAAAAACATTCACTCCTACAGGAGCAACAGTACAAGCCCAGTACAGTTGTCTGCAGCTATCCAGCTCTAGGCAATTATTGCCATGATAGATTTTGTCTTAGTGTTTTTAGATCATCCAGTTTTTCAAAAAAATTGGGAAAGCCAGATTTCTCTGTGAAATCTCCTTATATTTAGATTTTGGCATCTAAGCCAAGTTTTAAGGAGAAATTTTTATAAGTCAAAAACAAAATAAAACAATAGAAAAAGAATAGTCTCCATATGTGAAGTATAGTCCCCAAGATGGCTGTTTGAATTTTTCCCTGCATCAAACAAAATACGTACATTTACATGATCCAAACAGTTATGTTTCTTGGTGGTGAGGCCACCTTTGCTATTAACATTGTATTCCATTTTCCCTAACACACATACTTAGTTTCAGTTAGGTTGGCCCCTCCCTTGTCTTCTTCACAGAACAAGTCCATTCATTCCCGTGGCCATCACTTTGGTTATTTTTGAATTTTAATCCATTCATGCTCCCCATCACCAACTATCCTTCTTTTTCCTTTCCTTTAAAGCTTGCCTGACATCCTAGTTTGTTTATGAAACCACTCTTAATACTTCAGGATACACTGATTTCTCCTTTTTCTGAATAGAATATATTTAATTTCTGTATATTTATGATTACTGGTACCAACACTACTACTTAACAATTTTTTAAATTTAATTTTCCTAGCAGGATTATCTTCTCTCATGTTTTAGAGCCATTTTGTAGTGCCCATTCTCCCAAAAATATCTGGCATAATTTGAGGCGTGCAGAAGGTATACAATAACTGTTTTGTTTGGCTGATTGATTATATAAAATGTGATGTAGAATCTATAGCTCATCAAAATGATCAGAATATTTTAGCAACTATTCAGTTTGTCGCAATATGTATATACTTTAAATCAAGATGTTTTGTTTGCTACATAAGAATAGGAAACTTTTATAGTCTGGATTTTAAAATAAACTCTTAATTATATGTGTGCTCATGAGGTTTGCATTTTTGTATGTGTGTATGAATTCCTTAAGAACAGGGTCATTTATTTATACCTTTCCATCACATGAATTCTGTGTGCAATAGATGCAAAATGAGTACATGTTGGTTAGCCAGTTCCACCCAGTAGTCTTTGAAGAGTTTCATTAATAGAAGTGGAACTATTTGTGAAACAAAGACTTTATCACTCAATTAGATTTTGGAAAAAAATGTTTTAGGCTCACTTGGTAATGCAGATATTATCATAAGTTTATCTTTATTGGTTGGGTAAGCTGTGATGTAAAGCTAATACTTTGGAAATGAACAATGAAATGACATTGTAACCTGAGTCACCACAGAGCATTTGAGACGTGATCTAAGGCTACACTGTTTTTGTTACACCTCTTATGTTCTGCAAAGTGACTCCACTACTAGTGTTCTAGGAAGTCTGTAATATGCAGTCCTTACCTACTCCAAAAACAAGATTGAAATCCCAAAGGAAAAGCCACAACTTTCCCCAAGAGCCCTCCTGAACAGCTGCTTTAAGCTTAGCAGAGACAACTGACAGGAAGGACAGCCTGGAGTTGGGGATAAGAAGCATGAGCTTCTGTTTTCCAACAAGTTAATGAAGGAGACTTTCTGAAACAGTGTTAATAGCATGTAATGATTACAATGAGGTGTAAATTAGTTTCCATTCTAATAAATACCGTTCTATTACAAAAGTACCATATTTTCTAGAGTAGCACATTCCATTGCAGAACTCACTGCAGTGATGGAAATATTCAATATGTGCACTGTCTAATATGTGCTAATGTGCACTTGAAATGTGGCAATTGTGACTGAGAAACTGGATATTTCTTTTTAATCAAGTGTAAATAGCCAGTAGTAGTTACTATCTTGGAAAGCACAGTTTTGGAGGAAAATATATCTTTTTTCATGTCTTTTAAAAAGGCTTAAAATAATTTTTGCTCTTCTGTTTGGGTGAAGAACCCCAAATGTCATCAATAAAAGTCTTTGCTTTTTAATTTCTCAAGGTAAGAAGTCTTTATATAGAGAGATGTTGCAGTGTGAACAAAAGCAGGGCTGACATTGAGCAGAGAAGAGAATACCAGCACTCCTACTGTCCCTCTGGTCCACCGCCCTCTGGGTGAGGGGACACAGCCACTCCTACCCATGCTGGACCACCTTTCAGCACAGCAGATGTTACAATTTAGAGATAATCGTTCCATAGAAGGAGAAGCCGCACTATCCAATACAATGAAATGCTGCTTTTGAAAATAACTTGGGCATTTTATTAAAGTCAAGGACAATATGATTTGATAAGGCACAGAATTAAACATATTTGTGCTTGTTATTAAGGTAGGGTCTGGGAATCTTGAAAACCAAGCATCTATTTTTTAGTACATGCGTCCCAGTAAACGTGAGAAGCAGGTATATAAGAAAATAAATTCACATCTGCTTCATTTTATGTTGTACAGCTTCAATTAACATCTGTTTTCATTTAAAAAGAAGACATTGGGGGCTTTGTTTGGAAAATCACTGATCATAAAATAACAAAATAAAGGGGTTTATAAGATAGTACAATAACCATAAGTAAGAGATTGAAAAAGCCCTGGAGAGGTTAGCTAGACCAGCTTCAAGAATGAGCTAAGAACACCAAGAGAAATAGCTCTCCTACTTCTAATGACCTATAGAGAAGAGATCTAATAACCTCTTTCATCTTTTAATTATAAAGAACATCCTATTTTATGCTGAACCTCATGATACAGATTCTAATTTACATGCTTTACAAATTTTCCAAGCCCTTAAATGACAAACTAAATCATTTCCAGTACATCAACAGCAGAATATGTGGCTTATTCAAGTCTTAGATGTTGTGATTCAGGTTGGAGGGACTTTGACCATTGTTGTGAAACTCCTGTTCAGAAGAGACAGGAAGCTTGTTGAGTGCTTGCCCCTTTTCCAATCTTTTCAATCTGTGCATTTGGCTTGAAATATAGTGTTTATTACAACATTCATATCTACATTTTGAGGAATCTCTGTGAACATGTAATTGCTGATGGGCATGAAGTAAAACCTTCAGGCTTTGATAATTTGGTCCTTCAGGCTTTGATAATTTGGTCTTATTTTGTATATTTTATAATTTCCTGTCATAAGATGAAATTATATCCAAAGTGAAAAATATAACCTGATTAATAATGACATAAATTAAAAAAAAAGAAAAAAACTAAAGCCACATTGGTGAGCCAACACTTTTATCTTTTGTTGAATTATAGCTGCTTTGACTGGGGGACAGAACTATAAGAGGAAAGGGACAGGGGCTGGGATTTCTAGTGGCCTCAGACACTCATTTATCTAACCTGTTTTTTTAAAAAGGGTGGGGTTGTATTGCAGGCACACTGGTCCATGTTACAGCATTATTGCATGAACACTGAAGGTTCAAGTGGTTCTGCAAATACAGAAGTTCTGATATATGAATTTTAAGAGGTTTAGTTCTAAGAATCAAACATGTCATAGAGGCATATAGCTTTCTTTTCTTAAGAATTATTGTAGTTAGACTGATCAGGCACTAATCCCTATCTCCTTAATGAGAATTGTGTCACATGTCCAGATCCGGAATGGGATACAGAGCTTCTTCTTTTAAGTTATTAAATCGTCAGATCAAATAATGTAAAATATGTGACAACATAAAATACTTAAATTCTGTTCTCCTCTCTCCCCACTCCAACAATTGAATTCTATCCAATTTAATTATCTAGAGAATTATAATTTATTATTTGTCTGAAATAATTATTTTCTTTTCTTCATTTCTTTTCAGAATTAAAATCAAACCAAGACCCCTGAAGTGGTCAATTAGCTTAAGGAGAAATTTAAATTATATACAGTTACATTAGAGTTGTTTTATTTTTCAAAGCTAGATTATAGAATTTCTTGGCTCTGTAACAGAAAAGATCCTTAACAGAGAATGGACTTTCCTTCATAATGATTTGCTTTCCTACTGTTAACTCTTAAATTCTTGAGAATGAAGATAATAATGAAGACATAAGACAAATTATCCCATGACTTAATTAGATGACGCTCAAAAAATGCCACTCCAGAAATGCTTTAACTTTGACTTTTAAGACAGTCCTATTTAGTTTTTATCTAAAAACAAGTTCATAATTTATTTATTTTTTTTATGTACTGGAGAGTGTACTCTGTCCTGGATCTCAGGCATGGAGAGTTTTATGGCTGTATCTACACCATTCATGTTTCTGTGACTTCTTCACAACGTGCTTGACCCATCTGAGTATTCAAATTGCCCACCGAATCATCTAGTTATTTCCTTTACTTACCTCAGTCAACTAGTTCTCTTGTCAATTAGACTCCTTTTATCCAAGTCTTAGTGAGGGAAAAAGTTATAATATTGTCCAAAAGAGCTGCCCTAAACCTGTGAAGTAGGAGAAAATGCAGTAAAGCAGGAGTGGGGGGCCGAAGCACAGAGATGATACATTTTAAAAGCTTAACACACACACAAGTAGGCGAATGAGAGAAAGAAAGAAAAGAAATGGGCCTGGATGAGCTGTGGGGAGCCTTTGAAATTGAGAAAAAGTTTAAATGTAAACATTACATAATGTTCCTCAGGGTTTCTCAGCAACATGGGGATCATACTTGATAATTAACAGGATGATCATTCTCATCATGGTCATCCAATGGACAGAGCATTTCAGAAGATTCACAAGCTCTGCCTTTTGGAGTACTTATAGCTTGGCTGAGGCCACAACCAGGCAGCAGCCAGCAGACTGGAATCAGGAAAGAACTAGCTGTTGTATTGGAGCCTAGTTCTTTGCAACTTGCTGCAGAAATGGGTGCTGCCTTATGGTGCAATTTATGAGCACCTTTTATAGCAGCTAGGTCTAGGGAGATTTGCCTATTCAAAGCTCATACTGGGAACCTTAGGTATTTATTGGTAATAATTCCATATAAGGTGAAACTATATTGACCTTTTATTTATCTTGGAAATGCCTGACTTCCAACACTGTACCATGGTACAGTAGGAAGAACCCACACTGTGAACCCAGAGATTTAGATCCAGTGCTGGCCATTCTACTCCGAGATGTATATTCCTGGACAAATCAGCATAAAGCTTCAGCTTTTCCATCTGTAAAATGTCGAACAATATGACCTTGATTGTGTTTTATACCACTAAAATGATATAAATACCATTTTGTGAGTTATTTACTAACATCATCATTGGTTTACATAACTAGTCTTCAAATTAATCAGAACAATAGTTTCATCGTCAAACACTTATTGTAACAGTACTCCAACACTTTGGGTAACTAACTGCAACTGCATTTTTTGGCCATTTCTTGTTTTGGCTCAGTTCACATTCAAATCTGTGCTTATCAATTAAACACAGCAGATTTATTACAGATTGATGTTGGTAGGTTTTAGTATACTGTATGAGTTGCTGAAGAAGGAAGTGTGAGGGAAAAAGTTGTTAATAAAGAGTTGGATTGAGCTATTCCAGCTATGTAGATAAAATACAATTTGAACATCTGATAATTGTGGAATAATCTTTATAAAAATATCTCTCATATTTAGCAAGTCATGCATGATCCTTCATAACTCTCCCATTTCCAAACCCAACTCACACTACCCCTGCCAGTGGCCCTGGCCCAGAACCTCATCATGGCAGTCACTGTTCCATGAGCCGGCCTTGTGTCTTCATGCGCTGAGTCCTGCACTTGGCATGCTTTCTGCATAGAATGCACTCTCTCCCTCTTCTCTTTTTCTGCTCAGCAAAATTCTTGTCTTTCTGGAAATTTCACTTCACATGTTACCAGATAATTAAATGTTTTATCTTCTGGACTTACACAGCCCTTCGTAAGCATCTCCCATATAATACTTACCATGCGTCACTACTGCCTGTGTGTGTCTGTGTGTTTTTTGTAATATTTTTTGTGTTTGTTTTTGTTTTCCTTTAAAATATTTTATTACTTATAAAATGTAATAAGGGTAATGATGATTACTGAGTAACAGCATATCTTAACATTTTATTTTAACTTAAAGGGTCATTTACCCAGCTAAATTCTACTTTTAAATATTGATTCTTTCCATTTGAAAAAGTAATATAAAAGTACATTTTTTCTTTTTCCCTTCCTTTTTATAAAATTTATTTATTATTATGGTGACATTGGTTAACGAAATCCAGTAACGTTCAGCTGTACACTTTAACAATGTACACACACACACACACACACACACACACACACACACATATACACAGTATGTTCACCTCCCATAGTTAGATTTCTTTCTGTCACCACATATTTCACCCCCTTTACCCTGTCTACCTCTTCTCTACCCCCACCGCTTATCCTCTGATAGCCACTAGTCTATTGTTGATGTCCATGAGTCTCTGTTTGTTTGTCCTGTTCATTTGTTGTTTTAGTTTTATATCCCACATATAAGTGATATTATGTGATTTTCGACTTTTTCTGTCTGGCTTATTTCGCTTAGCATGATTAACTCAAGGTCCATCCATGTTGTCGCAAATGGCAGTATTTCGTTTCTTCTTATGGCTGAGTAATATTCCATTGTATATATGTACCACAGCTTCTTTATCCAATCATCTATCATAGAATACTTTGATTGCTTCCATATCCTGGCCACCATAAATAATGCTGCTTGAGAGTGTTCCGTGTTCATCAGAGAGGAATGTATAAACAGCTGTTTGCAGATGGAAGGTTCTGTAAATGTCAGTCTTGTCCAGTGGGTCTAATGTGTCATTTAAGGATGTTATTTCCTTATTGATTTTCTGTTTGGATGATCTGTCCATATCCAACAGCACGGTAATTAGGCCATTACCATGACACTCTTTTGGTCTGTTTCTCCCTTTAGTTCTGTTAGTAATTGCCTTATATATTTTGGGGCTCCCCGATTGGGAGCACCGATATTTATAAGTGTTATGTCTTCTTGGTGCATGATTCCCTTTATCACAATGAAGTGTCCCTTCGTATTTTTCTTTACTTTTTTATTTTCTTGTCTTTTACGTCTGATATTAGTATGGTTTCTCCCACTTTTCTCTGAATGCCATTGCTTGAAATATCACTTTCCACTCTTCATTTGAGTCCATGTTTGTCTTTGAAACTGAGATGTTTCTCTTGGAAGCAGCATATGGTCAGGTTTTGGTTTTTGGTCCAATCTGCAACTCTATGTGCCTCTTTCCTGCTGAGTTGGATCCATTTTCATTTAGAGTGCTCATTGAAATATGAGGTCTTCTTATAGCCATTTTATCTTTTGCTTTCTGGTAGCTCTATGTTTCTGTTGCCTCTTTATCCTTGTGTTTCTGTTTTCTTTATTTCAGTTGGCTTTTGTGGGTTGTCCCTCTGGTCCTTCTTGTTTTAGGTTATATACTTCAGTTCTGAATCTTTGGCATGTGGTTATTGTTACGATTATGTAAAGATAGTGATATATATGAAGTTGTCCACTTTCTTCTGCATGTGCCTTATCTCCATTCTCCTATGCGAATTTGGATCATTGAATCCTCCCGTTTTAGTCACTGTTATCGCAGTCTGTCCCTGTGTGTGGTGAACGTTCGTTCATCTCTTGCTACAGCACTTCTCTTCTTATTGCTTCAGCTCATAATGCCCAGTTCTTAGTAAGGGTTGCACTCCTCTGCTTCTATCTGCCTGATGGTCTCTATACTCCTAACTCTGTATTTGCTTTCTGTGATTTTATTGTAGGTGTGCTGACCCCTTTCAGTATTTCCTGTAGTGCAGGAGAATTCTCTCAATTTTTGTATGTCTGGAAAGGTCTTTATCTCTCCTTCACATCTAAAGGAGAGTGTAGCTGGATACATTATTGTAGGCTGGTAGTTCCTTTCACTTAACAGTTTGAATATTTGATTCCATCCCTTTCTGGCTTGAAAGGTTTGTGCTGAGAAGTCCAACGATAATCGAGTGGGGTTTTCTTTGTAGGTTACCGTCTTCTTTCCCCTGGCTGCCCTGAGAATTCTGTCTTTGTCGTTGACATTTGATCAGTTTAATACACCATGTCTTGGAGAAGGCCTCTTTGGGTTGAGATCATTGAGTGTCCTGTTGACTTCTTAAATTCCAAGCTCCAGTTCATTCCTATTTGGGACATTCTCATCCACTATTTGTCTGGAAATGCTTTCTAGTCCCCATTCCTTTTTCTTGCCTTCGAGAATGCCCGTTATTCTTATGCTTCCTCTCCTGATGGTATCAGCTACTTCTTGTATTTTTCTTTCATTATTTTTCATTCTTTGGTTTCTCTCCTCTTCCTTCTGATTCATTTTTAGATTTCTGTCTTCGATATCAATGGTCCTTTTCCCCATTTGGTCGACTCTGTTTCCCATGCTTACCATTTCAGTTTTCAACCCTTGCAATTTCTTTTCCTTTCTTTCTTTTATTTTTTTTTTTGATGCCTAGAAGATCTATTCCATTCTTCTTGAGGATTTCATACTCCTTGCTCTGCTCATCTAGTTGTTCGTTTTTCACTTCTTGAAATTGTTGATATGACTCATTTCACATCTCACTGAGTGTTTTTCAGAAGTACCATCCTGAATTCTCTGTCATTTAAGTCGCACATTTCCATGTCTGGAAGCTTATTTTCTGGCGAATTTTCTCTTTCTTTCTGACCTGCCTTGTCACCTTCGTTGTTCTTGGTGTTTAATGAACCATTTTTACTCTTGATCATAAATGGAAGTTTCTTCTGCTGTGGTAGCTCTCAGGCGCTGATCCCATGCTTAGATGTGCTGGTGTGCAGTTTAGGTGTTGTTCTGATTGAATTTTAGATGTTCAGCCTATTGTTGTTTCAAGGGGAAAGATCTGGGGATGCCTCTCACACCGCCATGTTTCCCCACTTCCTCAAGAGCTATTTTTGTAAACTGAGAAAGCGGGTATTCAATAATTCACCTTGTATGCTTGCGTAGAACAGATGTGACTCCTACAAGTGACTCAAGCAGCCATCTGCCTTGAGATGCAGTGTCTTCATATCTATCTGATCGGTGGGCGGAGTGAGATTGAACCCAGGCCAGGCCTCGGCTCCCAAGCTCAGACTCTTACCATGCCGTGTCAAGTCGCCTTGGAGAGTGGGTACCCCTCTCCGCACAATGTCCAGGCTCTTCATGTCTCGAACAAAGAATTGAGCAGAATGCCTAAATACAGCAGTAAAGAATAGCTTTATGAGAAGATATCATAAATCAACAGTACACTTCCCGATGTGGGAGTGGTCCGAGGAAGAGAAGAGTGGCTCAGAGGCTCAAGGACCCAAAGGCCCGCTAGTATCCTATTTAGGACTTTTGCATCTGTTTTCATGAGAGATACTGGTCTGTAGTTTTCCTTTTTTGTGTGTTAGGCTTTATCAGGGTAATAGTGGCCTCATAAAATGAAGCAAGGAAGTACCGCCTCCCCCTCAATTTTTTGGAGGAGCTTGAGGAGAACAGGTATTAGATCTTCTTTGAAATTTGGTAGAATTCACTGCTGAAGCCATCTGGTCCTGGACTTTTACATTCTGGTAGGTTTTTGATGACTGTTTCAATTTCCATACTGCTGATTGGTCTCTTTAGATTTTCCATTCTTCTCGATTCAGTCTAGGAAGGCTGTATCATTCTAAGTACTGGTCTGTTTCTTCTAGGTTATTAAATTTGGTGTTGTATACTTTTTCATAGTATTCTCATATGCTCCTTTGCATATCTGTGGTGTCTTTCGTCATATCTCCTCTTTCATCCCTGATTTTGTTTTTTTTCTCTCCTTTCTCTTTTTTCTTTAGTGAGTCTAGCCAAGGGTTTGTCAATTTCATTAACCTCATAAAAGAACCATCTTGGTTGCATTTGTTGCTTTCTACTGTTATTTTCTGTTTTCCCTTTCATTTATTTCCGCTGGAATGTTGATTGTTTCTTTCCTTCTGCTGACTTTAGGCTTCATTTATTCTACCTTTTCTGTTTTTTTTTTTTTTTCCTTTTCTTTTCTTTTTATTTAAAGTGTTAGGCTGTTTATTTGGGCTCATCTTGTTTTGTGAGCTTGGCTGATGTTGATATGAACTTTCCTCTTATGACCAGTTTTATCATGTCCCAATGGTTTTGATATATTGCACTATCATTATCATTCATTTCCATGTATCTCTTGATCTCTCTTTTTATTTATTCCCTGACTTGGTTATTCTTCAGTAGCATGTTGTTTAATCTTCATATATTTGTGGTTCTTCCTGATTTCTTTTTGCAGTTGATCTCTAGTTTCAAAGCATTATGATCAGAGAATATGGTTGGTATGATTTCAACCCTCATATTTGTTGAGACCATTTCTGTGTCTCAGTATGTGGTCGATTCTTGAGAATGTACCAAGTGTACTAGAGAAGAATGTACAAGCAGCTATTTGGGGATGGAAGGCTCTGTAAATGTCAGTCTTGTCCAGTGGGTCTAATGTGTCATTTAAGGACATTATTTCCTTATTGATTTCTGTTTGGATGATCTGTCCATATCCAACAGTGTGGTATTTTGGTCCCCTACTACAATAGTGTTTTGGTCTGTTTCTCCCTTAGTTCTGTTAGTAATTGCTTTACATATTTTGGGGCTCCCTGATTGGGAGCATCGATATTAATAAATGTTATGTCTTCTTGGTGCATGATTCCCATTATCATTATGAAGTGTCCCTCAGTAACTTTCTTAACTTTTTTCTATTTCAAAGTCTATTTTGTCTGATATTAATACTGCTACTTCCTCTCTTCTCTGAATGCCATTTGCTTGAAATATCATTTTCCACCCTTTCACTTAAACTCTATATTGCCTTTGGAGCTGAGATGTGTCTCCTGGAGGCAGCATATGGTTGGGTTTTGTTTCTTAGTCCATTCTGCAACTCTGTTCCTTCTGATTGGTGAGCTTAGTCAATTTACATTTAGGGTTATTATTGAAATATGGGGTCTTCTTATAGCCATTTTATCTTTTGCTTTCTAGTATTCTGGTAGCTCAGTGTTTCCATTGTTTCCTTGTCTTTGTGTTTCTGTTTCTTTTTTTCTTCTTCTTCTTTTTTTGGTTGGCTTTTGTGGGTTTTGCCTCTGGTTCTTCTTGTTTTATGTTATATACTTCATTTCTGATTCTTTGGTGTGTGGTTACCATTACAAATATATAAATAAAGGATAGTTTTATATATATATATATACATATATATATATGTATATATATATATATATATATATATATATATATATATATATATAGTTATCCATTTTCTTCTGCATGTGCCTTATATCCATTCCCCTTTGCAAATTTGGATCTTTGAATCCTCCCCTTTTCAGCCATCGTTGTCTCAATTTGTCCCTATGTTTGGTGAACATTCATTACGATCTTGCTATAGCAAATCTTTTCTTATTGTTTAAGGTTATAATGCCCTGTTCTTAGTAAAGATTGCATCCCTCTACTTCTATTTTCCTGATAGTCACCTTACTCCTAATTATGGATTTTTTTCGTCATCTTGTTTTAGGTGAGCTGACCTCTTTCAGTATTTCCTGTAGTGCAGGCCTCATAGTGGAGAATTCCCTCAATTTTTGTATGTTTGGAAAGGTCTTAATTTCTCCTTCATATCTAAAGGACAGCTTAGCTGGTTACATTATTCTAGGCTGCTAATTCCTTTCATTTAATAGTTTGAATAATTGATTCCACTCCTTTATAGCTTGTAAGGTTTGTGCTGAGAAGTCCAACAATAATCTAATGGGTTTTCCTTTATACATTACTGTTTTCATTTCCCTGGCTGCTCTGAGAATTCTGTTTTTGTCATTGATTTTTGATAATTTTAGTAAAATGTATCTTGATGAAAGTCTTTTTGGGTTGACATAATTTGAGTATTCTGTTAACTTCCTGAATACCAAGCTCCAACTCACTCCTTAGATTTGGGAAATTCTCATTCACTATTTGTCTGAAAATGCTTTCTAGTCCCTGCTCCTTTTCCTCACCTTCAATAATGCCCATTATTCTTATGTTTCCTCTCCTGATTGTATCAGCTAGTTCTTGAATTTCTCTTTCATTAGTTTTAATCCTTTGATTTCTCTCTTCTTCCTTCTGATTTATTTCTAGATTTCTGTCTTAAATATCACTGATCCTTTAGCTTATTTGGTCAACTCTATTTACCAAGCTTCCTATTTCACTTTTTCAGCTTTGGCGGTGTGTTTTTTATCTCTAGAAGATTTGTTCTGTTCTTTTTGAGGGTTTCAATCTGCTTTCTAAAGAACTCATTCTGCTCATCTGGTTGTTTTCAATTTCTGAAATTGTTGCTATGACTTGTTTTGGATCTCACTGACTTTTTTCAGAAGTACCTTCCCAAATTCTCTGTCATTTAAGTTGAATATTTTTATGTCTGTAAGCTTGTTTTCTGGAGATTTTTCTCTTTCTTTCTGAGATGCCTTGTTACCTTGGTTGTTCATGGTGTTTAATCGACTATGTCTCTGCCTGGGCATTAGTGGAAGTGTATTCTCCTTTTTTTCCAGAAAGGAGATTTATTATATAAATGTCTCTCTTTAGCCTATTGCAAAGAAGGCACTTTTCTTTTGGTTTCCAGTAGGTAGCTTCTAAGCCACCTGGATCCCTGCTTTATATAACATTTTAATAATGCCTTTTTTTATTGTATATGTTTAATTACACTCACTACCCTCAGTCTCAGTCTCTGTCAGTGTTAGCTACAGTTTTGGTAACGTTTGTTGGGATTTCCCTGGGGCTCTGCGGTGTTTTGTCTTGGAGGATATTGGGGGAGGGGCCCTCTGGATTAGGGGTTAGGAGTGTGTGGCTCAGCCTTGGTTTTGCAATCATGGCTGGAAAAAATCAACTCTTGTTTCTCTTCCATATTGCTTCTCGGCTTTCTACCCCGATGACTAAGCCATGCCGCCAGCCGTGTGGAGCTCACAGCACTCCCAAGCAGGGCTGTTTAGGGAACCTGCTACTCCTTTTCCCCTCTCCCTCCCCCTACAGGGAGCTCCAGCAGCTATGAGAGGCAGCTTTTTTATTTCTCCCAATTCATTGCCCAACATCCAGGGTTCTGACCTATGGTAGCTCTTATGTGCAGGTCCCATGCTCAGACATGTTGATGTGCAGTTCGGCTGGTTTTGTTGAGTTTTAGATGTTCAGCTTATTGTTGTTTCAAAGGCAGAGATCTGGGCATGTCTCTCATTCCTCCATGTTTTTCCAAACTCTGGTTACAATTTTTTTAATGTAGGAAACACAGAGAAATTTTTAATAAATTGGATCATATTTTGTTACAAAATTAGTTAGGTAAAGAGTTACTGATAGAAGTCATTCTGTGATTCATATGGTCAGCTCAAAATTGTCTCTGGGATTTTTTTTAAATTTAATTTTATTATTAGTTTCAGCTATACAGTACATTGGTTAGACATTTACATAGTTTATGAAATGGTTCCCCGACTGCTGCTTGTGTGTTTTATACTGTAACAAACTGTGAGATTCATAGGAAGAGGATGGTATCTTTTTCATGGAGGTCTCCACAGTGTCTGGTGCACAGTAGGTGCCAAAAATCAATGATGGAAAGAACGGCAGGGCAGATGGATGAATGGAGAATGAAGGGATGCATTTGACTAAGTTAACATAGGTGAGATAGTTAATATTTCTCTCTCCATTCCATTTCAGTTCTTTAAGGAAAACATGCTTAGTCAAAGTATAATGGTTGAAAATAATAGTGTTTGCTTTAGTAATTATCAAACATGCATTTGCTATTGAAAGGAAAATTAATAATAGTAATGTATTAGTACTTTTTGTCTCCATTAGGTTTTTTTTTTTTGCTTATTATCTCTCAAGCTATAGATAATGCCCACAACCAATTCAGATTGCCTATCAATAGCCTATCTCACACGGCAGCACAATATTTAATAAAAAGAACTGTACTATCTCATCATATCTAGAATTTATACCTAAATTTCTGGTTTGCAAAATAAAATTCACAAGCATATTAAAAAGACAGTATCTAACTTTAAAAAATTATCTGTTCTAAAATCAGATCTTACAGTAAGAGAAGCTGAGACTGAGGGGAAAACAACAGGAATGCAAAGTGAATTTCTATTGTCCACTTCATCTGAAGCAAAAGACATGCTGCCAGTCTCACCAAAAACTCACGTGTTGTCTAGTACATGGCATGACTACAAAATGATTGAATACGCCACACAGAAAATTTCAGGCATTATGCTGTCTTTCCTAATATAAATATCTAGATATATGACAAAAATAGATGATTATCATTAATAGATGAATAACATTAGGATATTATTTTTATAAGTATAAAAAACTTATTTCTAATAAAAATTTAGAAAGATATAAAATTTAAATCTCCCTGTGCCTTGCACTCACCATGAAGTTTTGTATATCTTGGTTGGACTGCAAAGACAGAGAGATTAATGCACAGATAGAATTAGAATCAAGCTGTAAATGGTTTTGAGTCCTGTTTTCACTTTGCATTTCATTGTGAGCATTTTTTCACCATCAAATGATTCTCAAAAACATGATTTTAATGCCGTGTTAATATACAATGAGTGATTTATCATGATTCATTTAACCATTTCCCTAGTGTTTTCACTATTTTTACTGTCAAAATACAATAAAGAATTTTTTGTATACATCTTTATTTGTTTAAATTAAATTCCCAGAATTATAATTGGTGAGTCCAAATATGAAGATTTTTAAGGGTCCTGATATGATAGCAAATTTCCCATCTTATCTAACATTTTCTAATGACAATGAAGTCTACTTAAATGAAAATAGTTTCCACTTTTACAGTTAAAAAAGGTAGTTTTGAATTAACTTAGCTAGAAAACTTCTTGAGATAAGGGAATATTAACAGAATAAAATGCTTTCAATATGAGCTATATTTATGAAAGAGGACCCTACATCTCAGATTCACCAAAGCAATAGCTTTGATAGTTTTGTTATCTTCTACATCTCCATGCTCTGTTTAAACCTAGATGATAGATATAATGTAATTTTAAAGGACTCTCCAGAGAATTTTAAGATCTAATTTGAAATCTGATAAAATGTTCATTATGTATCATTTATCTTCACATAAAAAAATGGCAGGTTTTATACAGAATATTTAATGAGGCAAAAATTAACAAAATTTTGCACAAGCTATGAAAAGTCTATTTAGTCTTCAAGGAATAATAAATGAATGGTCTGTCATTTAGATTCTTAAATTCTTAACATTTATATAAAATGTAAAGCAGTTTTTAATTGGTTCTTTTCAAATTTCATGTAACTCAAATTATATACTAAATCTAGCACTGGTACTCCATCAAACAAAAAGTGAAAAAAGTTATCAATATTGATGATTTTGTAAAGTTAGAAATACCTAGATTATTGATCACAAAGTGAAGGAGAAAATCAACTGATTTATTTTGCTGTAAATGCAGTTCAGTAATCAAATCCAATTGAGAAGTGATATTTATCAGAGAACTGAATACATCACATAATACTTTGGACTGAGACACTGAGATCCAATTCCAGCTCATCTCTTGACTAGATTCTCCTTGGCAAGTTACTTCATTGTGATGACCCTCGATTACTCACCTCCAAAGTGTGAGATTTGAATGATGCAATATAACTGGAAGGCCAGTCTTAAGTATAAATCCAAGGCTTTGGGATTGTCATGATGAAGAAATGGAAGCAATACTTCCTATTACAGGGGCTGTCTTTTGATCAATAGTTTTCAGGTGCTTTTTTGGGAGAGTCTAGGCTCTTGCTTGCTTGAGTTTATTGCACTTCCTTGATTTAGAATGATCAAGACTCAAGATACACACTAGAGCTGACCTTAGTTGCCACATAAATTGTAACATCAGATCGACCTTTCAAGGGTTTCTCAGTTGTAAAAAGGGGTTGGATTATTTATGCTTGCTCAGCTTACACACAGTTCTTGGTCCAAGAGAGCTATAGAAAAACTTTTACTGGGACAAACAAAATAACTGACAACTTTAATGTTTTCATCTTCTAGTTTTTTCCCCAAGGGAAGATATAAGGGAGAAAAAAAAACAGTTATATTTCAAAACATTGGACCCTTAATGGGAGAAAATATTCAGACTGTTCTATGACCGGTGGACCTTCAAGGATCATGTACACTAATACTTCAGCAGTCCAGAAAGAAGATCAAAGAGAAGTTAGCCCTGCCGTTGCTAGAGAACTGCCTGTACAGATGTATGTCCACTTTAGAGATAAAAAATAAAACACATGAGATGTGGGGCAGGTTGAATTTCTTGTTTCTTCACACATAACCATAGATAATGAACCCTGAGATATTCCATAAGTTTCAATACAAAGTAACATGCTTGAATCAATAAGTTTCCCCCTCTTTGAAAGGCTTGTTTGTTTAGATGCCAGATCTTAACTAACTTTTAAAAGCCCAGTTCTGTTATCCTTCTGAGCATGGAAAAAGAAATCGAGTCCTTGCTGCAGACAGATCAAATATTTCCTCTGTCACTAACGGATAAGTTCAGTGCTGTCTTGAGTCTATACAATCCACTTGGAGAAAGGAAAATCAGAGGTTGTTAATTCATGGAGATATTAGACATGTAGACAATTCAAAGACACTGGAGAATTGACAGAGCATGTTGCTTAGAGTATACTTTTGATGAGAGTGTATTCCCAGGAAGGGTAAACACATTGATAAACTCATTGCCCTTGATCTTTCAACACAGTTTCTATTGACATTTCTTATAGCTCTAGGTACAGATTAGAGAGTATATGGCCCATTAATTGCATTTAGGGCTCTTAATGATAGGAAAGAAGATTGAATTCCTCTCCTTATATACACGGGGAAGGTTAGTAGCATTTCCTTTCTAGTCTTAACACATTTTTAAATTTGGAAATCTATTTTCAGATTCCCTTACTAATTCAATAATCATTTGGAGATGTTTTTCTTGTAATGCTTAAAAGATTTTAATAATATTTTAAATATGATAATTCAAGTCATGTTTTTTGAGTCTCTATATAAGTGAAATTTTGAGAATGTTATATGAAAAAGTTTTATATCATACCTGTGATGTTTTTTGTATATAATATCTATCATATGTTTTGTAACCTTAAAATCCAAGAAAAGTTGATATTTCTAAATATTTAGAAAACTTTTTATGTTTAAAAAAATTAAAGGTTACTGAGAAAAATGTACTTACTATAAGTGACATCAGACATTAGATTCCACCAAGCCATGTACAATGTTGGATAAGAACAGATTAATCAGCTTCCTGTGGCTTGGCTTGGGCCTCAGACCTCACAACATCTTTTCCATATTCATGGTACTGGGCAAAATCCTCTAAAAAGCTTTCACCAGAGATATACTGGTGCCAAAGGCCTATTCATCAGGACACTGAACTTTAATAGAGATAAGAAACTCCTTCCCATCATTAGGTTATTAGCAGCTGCAAATTACCTCGACTCACTTAAAATGCTGTAGTAGAAAGTGGTTATAATTAATTAAAAGCAACTTATTTATTGAGGAAGGGAATAGGTCAATAAAATGGTGATTTGGGGGCACATGTTGACTGGAAAGGATCACTATAAATTTATATTCATGAAGTCAGAAAATGTCTCTGGTGTACAGTGTGAGGACTAAGCAAGAAGACTTCTGTGTACATCTGGCAGATTAAACACATGAGTATCCTGAGCTGTTCAAGAAGTTCCCTCCTTTACCCCTTAAGGACAGATGACTATTTTTTTTCTCACTCTTTCTGTAGACCAGAAATTGATATTTGAGGGAAATCAATCCAGAGAGCCTTGACTTGGGTCAACAAGTCCAGGGAAGAGTAGAGTTTGAATGGAAACAGAAGTTGAATACAGTGTTGCATACTGCCGAGATTCCTAGACCCCTCTACACTCATCTCCCAGATAGCCTGCAGCTAGCTGTATACTCCTCAGTATTCTCAGGAGAAAGTAAACAGCCCCAGAAAAAAATCAAAATCTCAAATGTCTTAATATAAACAGGTAGTGAAAATCACCAGACATTAGAAGGACATTCCCATTATAAAAAACTGAGACCTAAAAAATTTAAAAAATCAGAGTTCCTTTTTTCTCTGTTTTATTAAGATATAATTGACATACAGCATTGTATAAGTTTAAAGTGTACAGCATGACTTTACATACATGTGTTATAATTTTATTTAACATCCAGTACCTCATACAGTTATGAAATGGGTTTTTTTGTGGAGAAAAATTTCAGTATTTATCTTTACACCAACTTTCAAATATACTATACAGTTGTGTCGACTACAGTCATCATGTTGTAGATGACATCCCCAGGACTTATTTACTTTATAACTGGGTGTTTGTACCTTTTGACCACCTTCATTCAATTTCCTAACCCTACCCTCCTTCTCTGATAATCACAAATAATCTTATTTCTTTTTATATGAGTTTATTTTTTTCTTTTCTTTCTTTCTTTCTTTCTTTCTTTCTTTCTTTCTTTCTTTCTTCTCTTTTTCTTTTCTTTTTTTTTAGATTCCACATATAAGTAATATCATTTCTCTGTCTGACTTATTTCACTTAACATAAAGCTCTCAGTTTTCATCCATATTGTTGTAAATGGAAGGATTTCCTTCTATTTTATGGCTGAATAATATTTCCGTGTGTGTGTGTGTGTGTGTGTGTGTGTGTGTGTGTGTGTGACATCTTCTTTATCCGTTTATCCATCAATGGATACTTAGATTGCTTCCATGTCTTAGCTATTTCAAATAATGCCAAAATGAACAGGGGAGTGTATATACCTTTCCAAGTTAGTGTTTTCTTTTTTTTTTTATAAATACCCAGAAGTAGAATTGCAGGATCTATGGTAGTTCTATTTTTAATTTTTTGAGAAACCTCCATATTGTTTCCATAATGATTGTACCAATTTATATTCCCACCAACAGTGCATAAGGGTTCCCCTTTCTCCACTACTTCATCAGCATTTGTTTAAAAGATTTCTTAGAGGAAATGTAATACAGGAGCAGAATAAAACTTTTAAAATTTAAACTAACAATATTTTTTAAAAGATAAGGTATTACATATAATATAAGAGGCTATTGTAGTAAGAAGAACATCAGAAAATAATAAACAGCTCTTGGAAATTTAAAATAAGGTAGAAATGAAAAAAATTTCAAGGGTTTAGAAGTCAATAAAACTTCTAGAAAATAAAAACATTAAGAGAAAAAAAAATAAGAATCTTAGATGATAGATCCAAAAAGTTTAACATAACTAACTGAAGTTAAAAAAATAAAGAACAAATAAAAACATAAGGGAAGATATTATTTAAGAAATAACACATAAACATGCAAAGAGCGTAAAGTTCTAAATTAAAAGAGGCCATCAAATAAGCAGTCTAATTAAAAAAGAAAGTACACATGTACCCATGCTAACCATCGTAAAATATTAGAATAACAGGGATGAAGTAAAATCTTAGAAGTATTAAAAAAGAGATCACCCACAGGGAATAGCAGTCAACCTTCATATTAACATTAGATAATAGGACACAGTGGCAATACACCCAAAGAGTCTGAGGGGAATATGATTTTACATTTAATATCTATATTCAGCCATTTATCCACTGAGTGTAGAAGCAGAATAAGGACACTTACAGACATGCAAGGACTCATACAAAATAATTACCTCTCAAACCTATCTAAAAAAGTTGCTGGAAGATGTGAGTTAGCCCAAAGAAAAACTACCCCAGAATGAGTAAGACATGAGGTACTAGAAACTGGGCTTTAGACACAGGAGAGTGGCCACCAGAAACAGCCAGTTTTGACTGGAGCGGCAAATCATGCCTGTGATTGAGGAAGGAGAATCACCATGGAAAAAACAAAGAGTAGACTGTTTGCTATTGTTTTTGTACACTGGGAACAACGTTTTGCTAGGCGTTTGACAAATCTGTGGAAACACTTGGGAATAGATTAGCAATAGATAGATGAGAAAACACACAAATGAAAAAAAAATGAGACAATTTTTAATTTAAATAAATGTAATCAAGTGCACTGAATAGCAAATGATGCTTATACCATCACAATACGAAGTAGTAAGGGGAGGCAGAGGTGAGGCAGGATATAAGAGTTAAATCTTTACCTGAATAGGTGTTTAATTCTGTAAACACATTTAAAGTTCATAAGGAACAAATAGAAACATAAAACTGGAGAAAAATGATTGAAGAAATACCTAAAAGTGTTGAAAGTATTTGTTTCTGGAGTTTACAATTGGGCATCCAAGCTAAAAATGAGTGGAGCATGGGTTACCTTTTTTCCCCAATGTAAATCTCTTCATTTTTAAAAATAATGTAGGTTTAAACTTTAATAACAGTTTAAAATTCCTTAAAGAAGTAAAGAAACAAAAAGGGGTAGGTACATCAAACTTTTGTTACATACCCTGCTAGACTGGGGTGTAGTACATCTATAGGAAGACCAACATGTTATACGGGGCAAGGAGCTACACTAACAGCATGTCTCCATAAACTTTTGAGATAAACCAGTCTCTAAGAAGATTGCTAGCAAGGGAGCTAAACTGGATATTCAGAATTTCAAATGCAGTACCAGACAAAATAGAAAGCCAATATTCACAGAGACACTTCACATCATGTTCTAAATTGGTGCTCAGTGAATATATATAATCATTCTTCATTGTGTTTTAAGGTGCATTCTGTTCCTGCAGATAATTCATTGTTCTGTTGTTTTAACTCAAAAACGTAGTGCGTGGGGAACTGAAAAATTAAATCATCCCTATACCATTTAGCCAAGAAGTGATCTATTGGCTTGTGTACTCTTCTTGGAATGGAAGGTTTTAAGTGTTTTGCTGGCTCTGCCTGAAATTTCAGTATGTCAGAAAATGATGCAAGATCCATTTTCTAAGTTCTTTCCCCACAGTTGGTCTTTTCAAAATCCAGTGGCCTTTCCTAAGAAGGCTTCAGCTATATGCCATTTAGGGTCTGGATTCTGCCCAGTTTTCAGGGAAATAAAGAATTAAGGTAACTTATGACCTTATCCATCAAAGACAACCTGATTCTTACTCTTGGACTCTCTCATTTTTATGCAGTGGTATACTGGCTCTTTCTATTGATAGTGTACAGATTTACGCTGATGTATCAAGATCCTGAATTACTTTTCTTGTGGAACCCTGAGGAACCTTTCTCACTCCAGATTTTGGTTCCCTATCTGGTTACAATTAATGCTACTCCTGCCACATTTGATCATTTCATCATTGATCATCTGTCCCAATGCTACTCTGGACATTGACGTCGGCTCCTATAGCTTCTACAGCAATTTTTCATGACTCAGTCATCCTATGGAATTATAGAACAAACCACCATCTATACTGTGTAACTTTGGGCAAGTAATGAACTTGAATGATTTTTTAAAATCTACTGATCAAATACCCTATATTATTGATAAAGATATTTATGGATAGATTTTAAAATAAAAGTAGTGGACAACTTAACACGTTGGACTCATTGTGAAATTGGAATTATATAGAAAATGAGTATGATCCAGACAAAAGAGAAAGATCATCGGGAAATTGTTAACATTTATTGTTTTTACTTATCTGAGATTTAGATAACTCAGATAGCTCTGGTATAGAATATGGATTTACCAACTCATACTTTGTATCTTTTCTTTTTTCCCTCTTTCCTGTTTGCCACCAAGATGTCCATGTCTTTCAAATTTGACACCACTCCTGATACCACTCAAGGCCCCTCAACTAGAAGTCTAGCAATCATCACTAGGTTGGCTCACATGACTCCAGTCCAAAGGAGGGAGTTGTGTTAGGGTCCCCACAGGCAGAGCTAAGTTATAAGAGCACAAAGTTGAAATTATGTCATTCAGAAATGTCTCCTGGGCATCATGGTCCTAATCATACACATTAGATAATAGCAAACTAAGTCCAGGGTATAGCCATGGACTGGTGGGACCACTGAACTAAGAATATTAAGAAGAGAGAACATAATCTGTAAGGCTGGGCAAAGGCACCTACTTCAACTGCTTCAAATCTATTTAAGATTTTAAGATTTCTTTCCTTACTTTCTTGGAGGGGCCAAGATCATCATTTCAAAACATTTTAGTGGAGAATAAGCAGAGGAAGAAGTGTTTATATATTACAGGGTATAGACAAACCTGGACCTCCTGGACAAACCTATGAATATTTCTAGGTTGACAGAGAACACCAGAGTCCCAGAAATGACCCTTCAGATCACCCTTTTTTGTAAGTGCTCATGCAAGAGGCTGCTGAAAATGCTTAGCTGTTATCCAATGGTTTGATGCATGAGCAGAAGGAAAATTGTTAAATTGCCTGATAATGGAATGAATGTTACATCAAATTTAGGGAACTATAAAAAAAGTAAAATGTATTTTTTTCTATTCTAAATTTATTGTACACTTATTATAAGCAAATTTAAGAATAAAGAAACATAAAAATAAAAATTTAAAATTATCTACGGTTATACCACTTAAAGTCAAATTCTCTTTTTTTGCATTTGTTGTATGATTCTAACTCCATTGTGCATAGTACTTTGTTTCCTTATGTTTTTCATTTATTATAATAAATATCTTCCCAAATTTATAAACTCTTTAGTAAACAATTTCAATGCCTGTTTATGGCATTAAATATATATAATGCCATTCATGTGGAAAATTTGTGTTCAACTTTGTTTACTATAGTAGCTAGAATATATTGCTTTGTATGTTTAAACTAACTTTTATAATGTAGTTTACTGGCTTGATCTATATAGTTCTAAAATAACTTCTTGAGAATGTTTATCTATAAATAGACATGGAGTTTACTTATAGAACAATACAAGCATATAACTTGAGTAGTGGCGTTTCTTGCATTGAAGGAATCATTTTCTTTTTAGTATAAAGGAATAATGATAAAGGAATGCAGTGTCATGTAAAGAAGATAAAATGAGATGTGATCTGTGTTAGTAACTTAGAACATTATTGCAGCTCTTAATATTATGCTTATCCTCCTAAAAAAAATGAAAAAAAATTTATACCTCAAGACACTTTGGAAGTACTCTTTTAATTCATGAACATGCATTGCATGTCTACTACATGCAGTACAATTCAAAGCACTTGAGATTTATTGGTGAACAAAGCAAAGATCCCTGTGCTCACACAGCTACTATTCTAATGGGAAAGACAAGAGGCAAATAATAAACATGTAATTATAATACTATAAAAAGCTATCTTTTGAGAAAATGTTGACAAGATCATGGTCTCCTGATCTAAGTAATTTAGGTGGAACAGTTATGATGAAGGCCTGAAATCCTGCAAATAGAAAACATGAGGAGAAGGAATTGGAAGTGTCAAGTATAGATGACCCTTCAAAGCAATTTTGTTGCAACATTGAGCATCAAAGGAGGCAAGATAAGATTCTCTCTGTTTGTTTAAAATGGGAAAAATAGGAGCTGATAAGGGTAATTCAGAAGAGAGGGAAATTGATGATGTTGGAGAAGAGATGGGATCTAGAGCATAAATAAAGAGATTGGCTTGAGATACATGCAGGGCTAAGTTATTTATGGCACCAGACTGCATAACATTGCCAATGGATTCAAGTGGTAATATGATAGGCAAGCAGATGTGGTGGCCAATACAGTTCTCTGATTTCTTCTTTAAATGAGATCTTTGAACAAGAGCAAGAATAGGAAGGAAGTGCTATGGGTTTGAGTGAAGAAGAGAAGTTGTATAATAGCTATTTCAGAATGTAGAAAATACTTGGACAAGGGAAGTATGGTGTTACCTAGAAGCAGTAAGAGTGTGGCCATGGATGTAAAGTGATGCCATCTTTGTGGTTGTGTTTTCACTCCAGCCATATCCAGCTCTTGTGTGAGACCTAAAGCAGGTAGAAAGTCTGATTTAATCAGGGTGTGGTGTTTTTCCAAACGAAGACAGTGCAGCAATATGTACATAAGGCAGGGATTGTTTAAATTGGTTGACATGCAGTATAAACTGGGGAAGAAGGAGAGAGAGGGTAAAGCACAGTGAAGAAGGATTAAAAAGATCCAGTAGGGTTGGAGTTGGAATTCTCCAGATCTGAAATGGAAGGAAAAAAGGTGATGGCTGTTCAGTGGATGTAAGGGGCTGAGATTTCAGAGTAGCTGCTGGCTCCACTATTGGCAATGACAAGGTCTAAAGTGAGTCCAAAGCCAAGACTATGCAAGATTATGCTCATCTAGCAAATACAACTCCTAACAGCCTTCTAGGAAAGTTCATCGGTCTCACTCTGCATTTTGCATGATGCCCTGTGAATATGCATTGCTTACCATTGTTGCTACCACCACCACAACCACCATCATCATCATGTTAGGTTGAACTATATGAAATTGCCAACATTTGGTTTCTGTACCTGTAAAAGGGCAATTTCATGTTTCAACTAATATATTTTTTTCACCAGTCTGAGTTTCTTCAGGGTAGGAACCATGTTATTTTACATATCTTTATATGTCTATCACTTATCATGGTGTCTCTAATATAACTGGGATTTGTTAAATGTTTCTGAGTAAGTAAATAAAATTCTATAACGAAGACCCACAAACAAAAGTTTGAAGGTACCATATGCTATATTATAGTGGATGGAGTTTTTCAACAGCATATGGGCAATTTAATGAAGAGGTGACAATGCTTTCTGGACACATGTCAGTGACCAGCAAGTGGTATGATGGCTTCCTTAATTCAAGCAGGATATGTGATCTACATTTTCACATTAGTGGTGATTCTCTTTCATGGGATCTTGCCAGCACCTAAAGCTGGTTACGGCCAGTGCTTCTCACGTTGGGTCCACACAGAGGATGGAGGATTCGTGAGTGTACAGCAGCAGCGATGCTCTTTTCAGTTATAAGTATATTGCAGATGGAATAAAATTGGACACTCTTGTTTCTGATTTTATAGATATATTTATCTCATTTATAAACATGTTTCCTGGAACATAAGACACAGGATTAGACTTATTCAAATATGTAAATGACAGTTTTCTATGCAATCAGTTGGTTCCCTCCTCACATCATGGTATACATCCTAACTCCTAGATTCTCCCTGAGGTCCTGAGCAGGACCTGGAGTCCCCGAGCACCTGCTGTGGTTGGGCAGGGATGAGCCCTTTACAGCTACCATCATGAGAGGCAGGAAAGAGCAGGTAACCAATGCTCAAATCTCTCTCCACCTGTCTTCATTGGTTAAACGTGGATGAATAGCAGTTCCCACTTCTTAAGGCTGCCAGGAAGACAGTATTTGGACAGTATTCAGAAGCACCTAGTTCCTCCCTAAGTATCACTGAGCAATTGCTCTTGGGAGATGCCACATACTGTTTTGCATTTCTTAATTCTTTTAATTGTTGCTAAGTCCTTTTCCCCATTTTACAGGTAGGAAAATAGAGCTTAGCAAAGTTAAACATTCAAGGTCTTAAAAACCATCAAGTTCCTGTCAGCCCCTCAAAATCCTGCTGAGCTTCTTACGTTTCTTATATATATTCTTTTATGGTCTGGCCCTCAGTTTTCCCTCCTGAAATCTTACTTTCTGCTTTTCTACCCATCATAGATTTTGATCAGACAGAATTCCTGACAGTGTCATATAGTTTTCAGGACTCCAGAAGGATATTTTCACATGATCTTCTCACCAATTGGCTTTTCTTGTCTTAGTAATTCTTACTTGTCCTTTAGACCTAATCATGAACATCACCTCTTCCAAGAACCAAACTTGAAGTCTGACTGTGTTATCCTATGAGGCCCAGGGAACCTTCTTCTCATGATATTCATCAGAGTCTACACTGATCACAGGAGTGTTCACCCAGGTCCCTCGATGAGACTGGAAGGGCTTTAAAGACATAAGCCATGTCTTATTTGTCTTTGTATCCACAGCACCCAGCATCATGGTTAGAACTGTGCAGGACAGCAAGAAGTATACCTATTAAAATAAATAAGTTCCTGGGGAAGCCCGTGATCTTTAACATCACATAGACCTAAATGTTAATATCACCGCCATACCTAGCTGAAGGAACCACCTTTCTTAAGTTCTAAAAATCACAATTTCTTCATCCCTAAAATGAAAATGTATCTTTTTACAGAAATTTGTAAAGATAAGACAATGTACTTGAATGCTTTACTCAAAACTAGATGCATAGTAATCACTGAATAAATGATATTATTGTTATCATTATATTCAAAACCAGGATTCAAACCTGAATCTGATTCCAGAATTGATGTTCTTTTCATTACTACCTAAAAGCAAGCTAGACTCCCAGAAAGCATATATATCATCAATGGGGTCTCAAGAGTACAACTTAGGGCATTACTATGTAAAATTGAGTGACTGGTGCCCCTTTAATATTCCAACTACTCAGAAATGTCCAAAATCTACCCTAGGAGGTTTTTTCTCTTATAAAAAAACTGTATTATCTTTGTCCATATGAAATGGTTATTCTGAGCTAAACTCTGCACAATATCTGGACTTAATAATATGTATCTCTGAACAGTTCTAAAAATATAACCCGAAGTATTATAAAATATAATATACAAATATGTATATAATGCTTTACGTTTTCCATTAACATCACAAGGCCTAGAATTCATGTTGTAACATCAGCAATATGCCCCTCCCTAAAATAAATCCATTCCCTATACATACCATATCTGCTGAAACTTCTAAAGATTAATTCTTTTAAAAAAGGCTCCAAGTCTGTAACATGCAGATTACCCTGGGAAGAGAAGACTTACTTATTGTTAAACATTTGCATTTAAGTGTGAGAGACTTTCAGATCTTTCCATTAAAATAGGTTGTGTTTAGGTAGAGAGTGAGGAAAGAAACAGTGAAGATCCTGTGGCCTCAAGAGAGAAAACATAGGAGCAAGTAAATGGCAAAGGAGCAGTTCAGAATTTGTTGGTGGCATGTGTGGTTCCAAATAGAATTTCACTTCAATGCAGACTTTTAAACATTCTTAATTTATTTCTATGGACTCTGTGTCTTTTGATTGCATAGCTTAGGTAACCATGTTAAATATTTAGCATTATTATATAAATGCTCTTCAAAATAGACTGAGAAGGCCAACTAAGAAGTATCTGCCTGGCTCACTACTGCCTGCATGCATATTCGGGTGTGAGCTGGGTATATACACACTTACACCTCACACACATAATTGCTTCACCTTTTCCTGTGACCCACACTGAGATTTCTGTCATCTCTTCCATCTTGGCCACAGCCCTAGCCAACCCAGAGAACCTCATCCCGAGTGTCGGACATCACCGGCAGGGCACACATGCATTCTCCGCAGTCCCCACTGCCCCTCAGAGCCTCTCTTGCATTCAGGAGGCATGGGGACCCAACAATCTTTTTCTGTCTCTCTTCTCCTAATACTGTTCCATATCCTGGTGGGTAGCATGCTTTCAGCTATTGCTGCTTGATATGGAAAATGCCCCTTGAATAGAAATACCCCTCATACATTCAGAGATTTCATCCTTTAACAAGCTAATTTTCATATTTTGCTTGTGGATCCCTAAAAAAGTAAAATACAAGTACCTTGAGGGCAAAGATCAAAGCTTTTTATCCGGACATTCACCAAAGCTGTTAGCACAATGTCCTGCACATATTAGTCCTCAGGAAATTTTTAGTAATTGTTTTTGTCCAGAGGGTAGTTGTATGGGTAAAACAAATATGCACAGGACCAGCCTGCAGTGGCTGGACTGTCAAAATATAGAAAGGAGACACTGGGTGATTTTCTAAAACACTTTGTTTAAAGATTACTGAAAGAGGGAGAACAAGAGGATAAGAACAAGTCAAATCTGATCTATGTGTAAGTAACATTATCAATTTTAAAAATTATTTTGTGTTTTATTCCAAATCTTCCTAACAAAAGTTGATATATATTCCCCAGTGCTCAAGTGGAAAATAAATGCCATTTTTTATAACAGAAAGTGGTATGTTCTGTTTTTCAATTTCCCAGAGACAATTTCATGACTCACCCTTACCTCTCCAGTGTACTTCAGGACTGGTTATTCAGGATCAGTTCTTTGAATTCACGTGGAAGCAAGGTGATCATTTCTTGTCAGAAGGCAAAATCCACAAAATTATGGCCTAGTGGCGCAGAGGAAGTAGGATGGTCAGATCTCACAGAGGGTGAGACAATGAAAGTTCAATATTCTTGTTTTTCCCAATAGTTCTTTTTTGGATGAAGAGATAAAGTTCCTTAACTGCTCTTTATTTGAAATTAGAGTACTGATTTGTAAGAACCTTTCAATGTGAGACTAATGACATGTTAGAGGTGTATTAATGAATCCATGTATAGGAAGACAAAAAAGGAATCAGAGCTAATCATAATGCCAGCTATTTTAAGATCTTTCCTTGACCATGTAATGACCTTCATACACATTATGCACCATTAGTATTCATGACAATTATATATTTTTTAATTTTCTCAGTGTTATAAAACATTAATCATCAGTACCAGCAATAAGATATTTTTGCTTGAGTAGTTTATATAAAATTTTGGCAGTACTAAACTTGCAAATATCATGAAGTACGTAAAAAAAAAACACCCAAAACTGAAAATAATCTATAAAATATTTGCTAAATTCTAAATGTCTATAATTAATTTTGGTATCAAACGATCTCAGAAAAGAGAAATTTTAAAATCAAAGTGACTTAAATCTTCCTCTCTTCATCTGAAAGCTCATGAAATATGGTAGCGAGTCAAAGAAATTTGTGCAAAGAGATGATGTTGATGTTTAAACATCTTTAGAGAAAGTAACTACCTAAGTACCAAAAAAATGAGCCAGGACATTTTTTTACATTTACTTTTTGAAAATTTTTACCTCTCAGGATCAAGTGTGATGTATTCAGAAATGACTTTGGGCATACCTTTGAAAAAAATTTATGTGTTGCCAAGTCTGTGACCCAGTCAAGCAAATGAGATGGAGAAGGAAGGAATAGTGCTAGTGTTGTCCATACTGTGGCCCAATAAATGTTGCATTGGCAACAATCAACCAATTCAGTGGTCTCTGTTCTGTTTTACTATAGAGAGTATCTTCTCTTCTTTTGCTATGATG
Organism: Eidolon dupreanum; assembly: GCA_028627145.1. Classification (NCBI taxonomy): domain Eukaryota; kingdom Metazoa; phylum Chordata; class Mammalia; order Chiroptera; family Pteropodidae; genus Eidolon; species Eidolon dupreanum. Next base: position 39,728,675 of record CM053511.1, read on the forward strand.
CATGGCACTGTGGTAATACTTAGAGATAATTGGACCCCAAATCTATACAGAAGTTCCAGTTTCATCATCTTGCTGATGGAGCATGAGGAGACTGGCTGGTTGGCATTAAAACAGTCATTTAGCCTGAGTCTAATGATAAATGTTTCATTTATTCATTCTAAAAATATGTCTTAAGTACCTAATATGTACTAAATACTATCGCAGCTCTATACATGGAACAAAAAGAAACAATACATCAAACCCCGTGCCTTTATGGATTTCACATTCTAATGATAGGAAACAGAATTAAACATCTTAATAAGAAAGGTGCATAACAAGTATGATGATGGTAAGCTCTCTGAAGAAAAAATAAAGCAGAGAATGGCAAAGGCAATTCTGAGTGGAGTGGAAGAATGATTTAAATCTGCCTGAAAAGGTGGTCTTTAGTGAGCTATGTAACATCTGGGGACTATACAGGCAGAAGGATCTAAGATAGGCCTTGCACAGCAAGTTCAGGGGCAGTAAAAAGGTCAATATGTCTGAATCAGAGTGAGGGAATAAAGAGTAGGAATAAGGATAGCCCATATCCAGTATCATCTGGTAGACAAAAGCTTTGAGGGAGACATGGAGTCATTAGAGGGTTTTTGAGCATAGTAACGATCAGATTTACATTTTAAAAGGATTGTTTAAGCTAAGTGTTGAGAATAGATTACAAGAAAATAAGGGTAAAAATTTAAAGTTTTTGCCATAATTTTAAGGAAGCTTAGGCTGGGATAGAAGTATCAAACTGGTGGGAAGGAATCTGATTCTGTATGTATTTTGAAGGTAGAGTCAACAGATTTTTTGATGGACTGGTTGTGGGGAAAAAAAAGCTTTTTGAGAAGAAATATTAGGACTTCTGTGTTTGAGTATGCAAAGATTGAGATGTTTATTAGACTTTCTTCTTCCTCCATAGTACCAAGCTAAGTTGTATTTCCTAGCCTTCTTGTGGTAGTCTGGCTTTGGGGCTGAGTTCTAGCCTGGAAACGTGAACACAAGTGGTATGCATCACTTCTAGTACTTCTAATAAAAGAAGGAAAACTACAAGATAAGAAAAGCCTTGGTTCCTGAAGCACCAGGTCTAAGCCCACCTGCCAGTTAGGAATGCTTATGATAGCCACAGGGAGCGAGAAACACACCTCTGTTGCATTAAGCCATTGAGATTTGGTTGTTTATCTATTATAAAAATAAGTATTACACTAACTAGTACAGAATCCAACTTAGACATATATGTTTGGGAGTCACCAGCTTACAGATGGGTTTTAGAGTCAAACAAGTAGACATAATACAACAAGGGAATGAGCAAGCAATAAAATTGGAAGAGACTCAGTGATTGCACTTCGAAGACTCCACTATCTACACATCAAGGAGATGGAGGGTGAAACAGCCTAGATGCCAGAACAGGTGGCTAGGGAAGTAGAAGGACAACCAGGAAAGTGTGATATCTAGGAAACCACTTAAAGCAAGATTTCAAGGAAGATGGAGTGACCAACTGTAAAATGAAGCTGATAGATCAAGTAAGGAAAGAAATTGTCATTTATTACATGTGTAGATACTTTTAGAGAGAAGATAATGTTATGGTAGAATATAATACAGCCATGAAAATTGAGGACCTCTAGCCTCTATAAAAATAATGCCCATTGTTTGAGAAGAGAAGAATGATAGAGAAAATCTCTTATTCTAAGTGATAGCTCAGTGAAATATTCATTTCTCATTTACTACTTGAACCTGTAACTCTGCCATTAGCCAAGCATTCTTTTTCATTTCTGAACAAGAGTGACCTTGAATAGAAGAGCTGTTGTCATTGTTTTTTTGCTTTGTCTGTGATATTGTTTTTTCATCAAGGATATAGAGGAAAGAATGGATACTTTAAATTGGGAAGTGAGCAATGAGTGACAGATATAGAATCTTTAATCCTGTTTTGTTGCATTCTAAATTACATGAGAGGATGATAAGTTGTTACTTTTTAATAACTTTTAAATTTATTCATTTTTCCATTACTGTAAACTTTCTTTCCTGTGCTTTATTTTATAGAGGCATGAAAATCATTCTGGGAATGTTGCTCTAAGGTAATTAAAATGAACGGCACTGACCTTCAATGTGGGAAAGACAGGTGCCCTATTGTCTACATGCCCTGGGTCATCTCATCTATTTGCTTTAGTTTTTGTTTACTCTGTTGTTGTAAATTTATATACCTACCTAATATATCTTCTCCCTTTCAAAATTGTGATAAAAATTCTTTCAGATCATTCTTACACTTTTGAAAACTCCTGAATCACCTTCTCAGCTTCTCCTTGGTGATCACACTCTCTTCATTCACATAAGCAAGAAATTCCAGGATGTTTACCTTTATCTTACAGATAAGGACATGGAAATTAATCAATGTATGTACTGAACTCCCTGAGTCTACCATTATGTCTGTATTCAATTAACTGATTAACTGTGGTCCTACAGAATGGTTCTAGCAGACTTCAGGTGCACGGAAAATCCAGTTCACACTTGATAGACCACCATTTAATGAGAATTTCAAGAACAAATAGGTTTTTTCAGATCATGTTCCTTTAATAAATATTTTTGATCTAGTTTTTATTCTTTCAAGATAGATGTTTCATGCTAAATTCTGAAGAGTAAGCAGTCAGGTGTTCAACATATGCTCTTTGAAAGACTGACACGATTCAAAGTTCTTATACATGGTGCCATTTGCTAATATTTTTTATATAGTCTAAAACAGCATTCCCCAACCTTTTTGGCACCAGGGACCGGTGCTCCTCTGAGAATCTAATGTCGAATGATCTGAGGTAGAGCGGAGGCAGTGCTGCTAGTGCTGAAGAGTAGCTGCAAATACAGATGAAGCTTCACTCACTTGCCCACTGCTCACCTCTTGCTGTGTGGCCTTGTTCCTAACAGGTCACGGACCTGTACCGATCCACAGTCATGGGGCTGAGGACCTCTGGTTTAAAATATAAAACTCATAGATCTTGGTCTTGGGGTAGGCTCTGTAGCTCATTGAGCCCTTCTGCCAGTGGTGGTTTCTAATTAGCCTGTTTGGACTGAAACTGCAAGGAGGAAGACAAGAGGGCAGATAACATGGCAACAATGCCCATCTGTGGTTTCAGCTCTTTGTGAAGATTGAATTTGAATAGTAAATGCCAAAAACAATATGAAAGTCTTCCATTCAGAGTTACAGAGGAGCACTGACTCGTTACTTTCTCAAGATCTTCTGTGTTTTATATCCCATTTCCAACATAATACCAGTTGAACAAGAATCCAGCATCAGGGTTGGGCCTTTTGGAAAACTGTAATGACTGAATTGGCACTCAGGGCCAGGATAGCTTCCCTCCTTTGTGATCAGAAACACAAGTGTGCAAAATTGTTTATTTTTCTCTTTTCCATTGAATTAAACTGTATTGATTTCAGATAAAGTTATATTAAGCTGTTTCTTTAATTAAATAAAAACTTAAAATTGTAGAGCCACAGTGGAAATATCTACTTCAGTAATTAACTTTTGGACCTTGAATAAAGATATTTAAAAAGCCAAGAAATTCCAAATAAAAGGGGGACATGGGATGTAAGGTGTTATTACTCTCCTCCTAACTGATATCAATTAATCAAAATGAGCTAACATCCTCTTGACCTTAGTTTAACTTTCATTAATCTGCCATTTTATAATATTGCAGATATACTGAGTTATGAAAGTAACTTATACTCTAACAAAACAGGCAACAGTTGTCCTTCTCTAAATGCATATTCATATTATTCATATTCATATACTTCAACCAAAAGTTTACAGCATATTCCAAACATGCCACTCTCAGATTATAAATGGTGAACTAGTCAAGTATGTAAGATACTCTGGTAGGCATAGTATTGGTCCCTCAAAGATGTCTTCGCCTTAATTTATGGAACCTGTAAATATGTTAGGCTGCAAAGCAAAGGGGAATTATTAATACAGAATGAATTAAGATTGCTAATCAGCTGCCTTTAAAGTAGGGAGGTTAGTCTAGATTATCCAGGTGGGCTCAATATGATCGCAAGAGTCCTTAATGAAAGAGGGAGGTAGAAAAAGAGAGTCAGAGGAAAATGTGACCAAAGAAAAGGGATCAGAGAGATGCAAGTAGCTAGCTTTGAAGATGGAGGAATGGGGCCATGAGTCAAGGAAGGTGGGTGACAAAGCTGACAAAGACAAAAATACACATTCTCCCCTAGATCTCCCAGAAGGAACACAGCCCTACTGCCACCTTGGTATGAGCCCGGTGAGACTCGTTTCAGACTACTGACCTACAGAACTGTAAGAAAATAAAGTTGTGCTGTTTGAAGCCACTAAATTTGTGGTAATTTGTTACAGTCACTACAGATACTCATGAGACATATGTATTCATCTTCTTCATTATCAATTGGTTGTAGTCATTTTAATCTAGAAGGTATAGAGACCACAAGGATGAGCTCTGTGCAAACATTTCAGTCAGTCAACAGAAAATAGAGCACTTGAGATAGCTGTGTTTCCCCCACACTTTGAGTTTTTGGAATAAAATCTTTCTCTGACTTTCTAGATATTGGTAAATGCATGGTATCTGGCAAAGAGCAAGTCACACATATAGTTTAACTGCCATACCATAGAAAGTCAAAGTCCCCCAATCCTTCCTTCTTAAGCAGTAAACGTTCTGCTTCCTAATGTTATCTAATAATCCTCTGTCAATTATTCTGTGGTATCTTTGGCATTGGATTATTATATACCTTCTAGAAATTAATGTTTACTGACGATAGCTTATATATATTTACTTTATAGATTATTTTTCTTTCTTCAAATAAAGGCAGAAAAATGGATCGAAATACTTCTATACTTACATACACTATACAAAAGAAAAAAACTCAGAAAATAGTGAACATAATTTTCAGTAGTTATGATAGCAAAATAAAAATCAATCAATTAAAGAATATTTTTGAGATGATAATGCTGAATTTTATTTGTGAGATATTTGATAGAAAATATATTCTTACAAACATCTGTTATAATGTCTGATAGATGGCAGGGTGAGAAAAGGAAAAAAATGGGGTTTGAGCCTAGGCAAGCTTGGTTTGAATTCCACATCTCATACTTTGCTATAGACTTTTTGAAAGTCTTTCAAAAGCTAAGGTCTCCAAAGGTCCAGTTACAAAATAGGACCACATAGGTATTAAATCTGATTCACCATGTCCTTTTACCTAGCTGTCACTATGTCATTTTACATAGTCATCATTTTAGGCCTCTTTATTCTTTATTCTCAGCTCTGACCTGTACCTCTGCATAGCTGCCTACAGTTACTGAAATATTCATTCGAATGTTGCATTTTTTCCTTCTACCCCAGTTTAGGACACTACATTGCATTCACTCTTAAGCCTCAGACTTAGAAATTGCATCGCACTCTTTCTTCCCTTCACCTGCCAATCAGGTAACAAGTTTAGTTTATGTTACCTTCTAGTATCCCTGAGCTATAGTCCTGGTTCTCCATCTGTATTTCTTGAGATCAGATCCTTACCATCCCTCACCTGAACTACTTTCATTGCTCCCTGGCTACTCTTGTCTCCATTTCCAGATCTTCCATTTTATTTTTCCCTCTATCTTGACAGGGATCATTGTAACATACACCATACATGTGTCCAGCCATTAGAAAGTCATTCTTTGACAGTTACCTTCATGTACAGATAGGGGCCTTAGGCAGTTGCTCATTCTCTGCTTCAGCTTCCTTATCTCTAAAATAGAAATAACACTAATATGCAACCTTATTGGATTTAAAATTTTTACTTTATTTTGAAAAAAGTAATATATTTCCATGTTTTAAAAATCAAACCAGTGTGAAAAATCTTACTTCCACACTTGCCTCACCCAAACAGTTGCTCCTTTGCTCCCAATGGGCAGCAATTTTTATGTTCTTCATCCTTTCAGATTTTCTTTTTACAAATAAAACTGATATATACACAATTTTATCCTCCTCTTTCTTACACTAAAAAACACACTCAGTGAAAAGCACTTAGAAAAGGAAACCAGCTAACTTATGCAGAAGTACAAGAGGTTTAGCCAAATTTAAAATAGCACAGGTATTTAAAACACACACATACACAATGTCCCCAAATTTATCAAGTTTACAGTTAGCCTGTTCATAAAGAAAAACAGTCATTTTCTCACATGGTTAGCATATCCACAAAGACTGTGGCACATTTTCAGACATCAGCAATAAAAAAGCCAGAGATAAAACATCTTCTGTTCAGCTATTAGAAATTTATGGGAAATGTTCAAGGTTTCATTTGTTTAGGAAACTAGATCTAGATGGATTGACCCTGTCTGTTTGTTTGTTTCTTTGTTGATTGATTTGGTTTCATGTTATTATATAATGTGATTATTTTCTCTTCCTTTGACTGTGGAATGTGTGTATTCATCATGGCATCATAGCAGCAAGAGATGTCAGCATTGCTTTGTTTTGTAGCTGGATCAAATACTTTTGTTACTTGGGTTATTGTGGGTGCTCCCGTCAAAATTTCCTGGATGATGGGCTTTGAACTGCTACAAACACTCAGCCCTTGGAACGGTCCTGCTCTGTTCCCCCAATATGTTCAGCTGCTAGCCCCACTCCTAGCACTGTGGTAAGGATTAAATGGATTAATATATGCACACGAAGACCTGGCATGTTACATGGGCTTAATAAGTGTGTGTGGTTGTTGCTGCTGTTGTTATCAATATGACCTACCTCTCTTTACTTCTCTAATCTAATTTCTAAATCTTCCCCTTCCTCCATTGTCTTGTCATGCCCCATCAATATAGAAATATGTTTAGCTTTAGAACATGTGACATTGTTTCATACTTTATGCCTTTAATTGTGTTGCACTCTCTTCTTGGACTGCCCTTCTACACTGTTCTTCCAACACTTTTTCTGGTCTCCTCACAAAGGAGCTGATTTTTATTTTTATAGCTTTCCTCATCTTTGTAATCCACTGCCTAGCACAGGGCCAGGCACTTTGTAAAAAAAAAAAAAGTGTTTGTTGAACTAACACATGTTTATAGGGCCCAGCACAATAGCCTTGCCCAACAAGCTTGGCTTGTAAGGAAATACCACAAATTAAGAATGAGGGTGTTTAATCCAATAACAATTTCCATTTTTTAAAGTTAGAAAAATGTCTAAGAAAATGTCTTCTAAGTTTTTTGCATAAACCCATCATCCTAAGATGTCAAGTCTTCTGACTTTTATAGGTCAATTTTTATTTACAGTCAAAATAATAGTACATATGGATCTCATATCCACTTGAAATAAGGATAAAGCTGGTCTGTTTGCATCCTTCATTGAACTCTTTCCGAAGAACAAAAGAATATTGCCTGCACCAGAGCAGAAGGATAGAAGCCACAGCCATGTCTTTGAGTGTCCAATGCCTTGCACAGTGTTTGGTGTACAACATTTAGTAAAGCTATTGAATGTCTAATTGAACTTTTCTTTTTTGAAAAAAGGAACTTTCCTGTAATTTTAGATTAATTCTTGCTACCATGCATCCATAACTGAAGGGTACCTTTTCATAGATGTTAGGCTGTACATGGGTGAGGGTCAGGAGGGTCTCTGACCTCTTTTCAACTCTGTTTATCAGCTGGTTGGTGTAGTAACTGTCACTAGTTTCTCCCAGTTGACAGGATAATCATACACTAGTCAAAGACAATTCAGGGATGATTTATCATTCAAGAGATTTAAAATGAGCAGCGCCAGAAACATCTCCCAAGGAAGTGGCCTGTGACACAGCATGACTGTCTCCACCGCTTATCCCATATCATGACCTATTTGTCTCAAGTTGTTCTCCAAGACCTCATCTGGAGTCTTAAGTTCTTTCCCAGAAGATAATCAGAGAGATGTGACCAAGACAATAAGTCTTTGAGTGGTAATCTGGAAAAGAGTAATTTTATTAATAGACTTTAGAATTTTGTACACATTAGAATTTTGCACACAAACACATTAATATTAAATGGTATAATTCAAAATAACTAGGAATAAAATGCTGTTGCATTTGACTCTAAATATAACCAAAGATATAGGACCCCTTTCTACTAGTTACTATAATTAAGGGAAATAGGTTGTCACTTAATAGGCTATAGTGACTCTATTGAATAAAATTTTTAATATCCATAAAAATGTGAGATTTTTTTCTCTGTGTACTTGATAGGTATAAAATTGAAACTCCCTTGTAAAGCTTGAGATAAGCACACATCCTTTTCCTAAGTTACCTAATAAAGTAAATCACAGAGATGCAGGTGGTCTGTGACCAAATACAGATCTATACTGTCAGAACAAGAAACAAATTGTGCACAGCCACTAATATTTATCTCTGGCATATAAAATTTACATTGCATCATTTTTCAAGGAGCTCAGAACTATATATTCTATAAATATAGCATCCTGATTGGTGATTAACATTGCAACATAGATTAAGTCCCTTCACAACTGAAAGGGCTCTAAATGGATCTAGCTCTGCTAGCTCTGCATCCTGTGCACAGTCCCACCACTGCCTCTAGAGACACATTTAAATACAGAGTCACTACTCCATCACGCACTTAGAGATTCCTGCTCATGGGCTGAGGGCTGTAGTGTGGGTGTGTGTGAGTGTGTGCGTGTGTTTGTGTGTATGTGCATAGTTAAGAAAGCCTCCCAGTTAATTCTCATTGTCTGTCAGGTTTGAAAACACTAGATGAATCCATTCTTTCTGAAAGAAACCTATTTAATTATTGATAGGCTCCAGACATTCGTAAGGGCTTTCTTTCTAGAACTTTGTAACTGTCTAAATTTTCAAATATGGACAGATTTCTGACTTTTATCTAACCTTATTTCTGTTTAGAATTGTATCTTTCTTGTTCAGAAGTCTCATGGCACACCTTGGTATACCTTTCATATTTATTAAAATTTTCTCTCAATGTGTGGCCATCTTCTCTCTTTCTTTCTTCTTTCTTTATTTTTTTTTACAAGTAAATAATAGTCTAATGATTTCATGGGAATCATGAGCCAAGCATGATGGCAATGGGTTGAGCTATGGAAGTGTTGATTAGTTATCTTACTCCCTGGCTAACTAACTACTGCAAACCAACATTGATCTCACTGTGCACAAAGCACATTGGTACTCAGCCAAATTACAAAATAACAGATGTAATTGCCTAATATTTTTCAAATAGCCATAAGCAGAAATGTTAAATTCATAAATTTCGATGGTCTACCTTTCTTAACTGTAAGGCAAACCACTTCTCCTTGACTGACTCTGATATTTGTAAGGACACCTAATAACAGTTAAGTATTGTGCTCTCACCCAGGAGCCATCTCAATTCAAACACAGTCAATTTTCCAGGAAGAGCCTAAATGTGGCAGAGCATAAAAATAGCAGGAGAGGGTCTAGTGACCATCTCTGAAGCCCTTTTCTGCTAGACATGCTCCTCATGCCTGGATCTCCTATGGCACTGAAAGGTATTCTCCTTGACTTGAGTTAGCTCTGAGGGTCTCAGTGAGCAGGACTGTGAGCACTGGCAAATCCCCTCCTGCTGGGAAAAGATATTTTCTCTTTGTCTTTCCTTATATATAGTGTTTGCTGACACCAACTGAAGAGCCGTCATTGTTCTGAAGTTATAAATATCACATTGCTTCTTTCCAAGAGGGTTTTGTTTTTTAGCCGTAGTGGGCTTTGAGATGGTTCTGATGTGTTCTGCATTTCTCATATGGTTCTTTATCCCCTGAAAGCAGGGATTTTTTTAAAAGCATGATGTCCATGGCTTCCCTGCTCATCTAGTTCCTTCCCCTCAAATCCCACTGGCCAAAGCCACATAGGCAGCCAAGGGCCAGCTTTGGCCCACTTAGGGACACACACTGCCCTACAGAGGTACTCTCAAATTTGTCTTACCAAGGATTAAAACAAATCCCTTTAATATCAGTGATTTGTCAGAAAGAGAAACCACTGTCAGCAACTTTGCATTGCTCTCCAGTTTACTGACATTACACACATTCTTAGGCTTGTGGGAAAACAAGTGGACATAGGTCAGAGGCATTGTAGGCCCTCTAGTAAAATTACTACAAAGCAGAGAGGGTTATTTCTTACATTTATTTCACAAACTATGTGGCCTTAGAGTTTAATCCACTCATTGTCTTAACTAAGTAATAGCTGAGAGATGTTAAATGACCTAGCTGAGTCAGTTTCAAGCACAATCTATGCCAATTACTGTGTGATCTTGAGCTAACAACTTGAACTTGGTTTCTCAATTTCTCAAATGGAAATGGTGATATTACCTAATTCATGAAACTCTTTTGAAGGTTAAGAAAGATATTAAACATCAAGCATTTAGTGCCATACCTGTCATATTTCAATCAGTGTTCTCTGTAATAATTATTATTACTAATATTACTAAAAACTATCTCCTGATCTTATCTAGCAGAAGGCTTCTTCCATCAATCTGCCATGTCTTCTCCTGGTAAACTATCTTAGTGGGGTATTTAACTGTGCTAGAGAACAGAGCCCTGCTGGCTCTCACAAAACCTGGTAGAAAACCCTAGCTGGACACTAATCATGTGACTTTAGTAAATTAATCCAACTTCTTTTAACCTTCATTTCTTCATATACAGCATAAGAACTAGGAAATACAAAATCTTGAAAAACTGTGTCATTTCTAACAGTTCTAGGCTTACAAATATGAAGCTAGCCACTCCCATACACCCTCTCTTGCTTCAGACCACTGATTATTACCATGGCCCCAACTACCTCAGCTTCCCCTACAGAAGAATCTAGTCCTACCCTTGTATGAAGCAAAGAATTCAGAATGTTCACTTTTTGCCTCTTTTTAAAGAAATGTTTTGAGGTAAAGTGGATTTATCTGAGCACTGGAGAAATACGAGGGATAGTGAGAACCTATTCTTTGTTTTTCCTGAAAAAGTAGATGAGGGGAAATGAGCTTAAATGTACCAGTAGGAGCTAGAAATCATGGAATCAGAGGTTGATATAGAGTAATAGATTATTAGAATTAGTTAGTATAAAAAATCTTTATAATAATAACCATGGTTTTAATTACCAAAGAGTATTGGAAATATCTATCTTAAAAATTGTAAAACAGGTTAATTTTCCTAAGACAGTTTAAATGCAACTCTGTCTAGTGTCAGAAGCCTGAGGACACTCCACCTATTTATTCACTTGCTCATCCTGCACTGAGTGATTGCTTGCCATATGCCCATGCTGATATGCAAGACGTCTCAAAATCCGTTTCAATTCTAAAATTCTCCAGTTTTAGAAAGAGAAATAATGCTTTGCCCCAAAACAAACCATCTCTCACATTTTCAAATTGGTATTCATCCACAGATGAATACTAATTAATTGCTTTTGTGCCATGCTGCTGATCATCAGAAAATATGTTTTTTAATCTGACTTATTAATAAACTTTTGTAAAGATTGAGGGAGTAAGTTTCAGCTTTGCATTCAGACCAACAAATGTCAAAGGCATGGCTAGCTCAAGAGAGGGTGTTTATTTTCTACATTTTTTATTAGAAAATGTGCAAGTTTATTTTCATTGCCTCGATAATCATACAGCTTTGCTTTGGTTTTTTGTTTTGGATGCGTAACAATAGTACAGAATGGATTGTAATAAAAAGCAAAACATTACTGGTGTGGTGGAATATCGAAGGAAGTCTCTCAACTTTACCCTTTTTTGTTTTTCTTTTGTGTAATTTCCATTAATATATAATAACAATTACAACTTACTTAAATATGATCATATTTTCTTTTCAATGAAAATTGGACATTTCTGAGAAGTCTTTATAGAAGAGTTTCTTCCCCTTCTAGTAGAAACTAGAATTATCCAGTGTTCTCCTAGAAGACCTTGCTTATAGTCATTTTTTTCCTGTGCAGTGATGTTTAAACACAATATTATTATACTTACATACATAATGAGCTATGTCTTAATGTCAACACATGGATTATAAACCTTTCTATTTGAATTAAATACTGGCTCAAATCAACCAAATCATCATGTTGAATAGTTGAAAAGATTCATGAATCAGAGGTATTTTATAAAGACCATTGATGGCATCACACATTTCCACATTTGTTGACCATCAATCCATGAGAAATTACCTATATAAGCATGGCTGCATGGAGTGGTGTGTAAATACACCTGTATGTGAATGAGCATGAATTGGATGAATATGAAACTGACGTATCAGTCTTGACAAGGAGAATTAATATGCAGATTTCTAGTTCTAATGAAAGCTGTTTGTCTACCTTATTAAAGAGGTAACTTGTTCCCTATGCATTTCTTGTGCTATCATAGTTCAAGGGAGTCAGTGTGGCCAAAGGAACTTGGGAAGCATTTTTTTAGTATAACTGTATATTTGTACAAAAATATCATGTATTTTTTGTGTAATTGTTTTTCCCTCTTCAAGCTCTCTTGCCTACAAAAGAGAGATTCATTTTACTCTCAACGAGAAGCTACCGGACGTAGATTCTAGTATACTTATTAAAGAGCAATATTGACGAATGATGCTGACATTTGATGTAAATTGATGGATGAACCCATTGAATAAGAATTTTAAAGTAAATTTGGACTTAGAGTCTTACTGGCAGATCTTCTATGAATAGATCAAGTTCCTACAATGTCTCAAGAGAGTAAATTTGCAATTCCAAGGAAATGACCCAAGTCTTATTCATCATCCGTACTCTGGCTTCCAATATTATTCTTATCCAACTTTGGCTTGATTGACAAATAAGTATGTATATTCTCCAGATCACTCTTTGTGAGAATTAGCTAGTACAGCATAAAATTATTGTTTCTCTTTATATGTTTCATTATGACCCTGAAGTCTTCAGCACATCATTTCCTGGCACCCCACATGCACGCTATATGTGGGTCACTCTGATGACTTTTCCATGAGCCTCTATACCTTCTCTCCTTGTGTGCCTGCATTTTACCCTCCTTCCTTAGATCTTTCTTCACCTTCACTCCCTTTTCTTCCTTTTTGCTCTCCTTCCTATTATCCTTTCAGGAACATCTGTTGGGGGTTTTTTATTGAAATGTTTTAAGCAAGTTGAAGGCTCACAACCTGATATGTAGTAGGCATTTGATAAACACTTGTGGGTGAATGGGGACTAATTCACGTTCATTTCAGAAGGGTCCCCTAGGTGACAGTGTGAGGGTTGAGAGGCAGGGAAACCTATTAGGACCCTACCGCACCTATGTCAGCAGAAGATAAGGACAGAGACTTTGAGACTAGAAAGGAGAAGAAGAATGGGGGGGCAGGGAATGAAATGGAAAAATGAAAAGGATTGGCTATGGATTTGTTTGGGAAAGGGAGGTGTACATTAAAGAAATGAGGACAGAGAGGAAATGAGAATTTCTGCATGCATTGAGTGATTTAAGGCACAACCAGCTTAAAAGTGCCGTCCTCCACGAGTCCATTTTGAACTCCCTTTGATAGAATTATTTGCTCCTTTTTCTTAACTTTCATCACATTATATTGAATTGAAATTATTTGTTTTTGTTGATTTTAAACATCTTAAATATATTATTTCCTCAAGGCTGAGGTTGTACGATGGCTCAGTATTATACCTTCCACACGCAGTGTGATGGCCCACAGGTCACAGGTGCTCAGCAGACACATGGGGACAAAAAAAATGACTGGTGCTGTATGCACCAGTCATTATTCTTTATGTTTTTCTTACATCTGAAGACACACTCTAGTTCTATGAATTTTTTAGTTTACTGTACAATGTGGGTCAGAATTTCTTGAGTAACTTATAAATATGTTTTTAAGTTTTTGCTTAAAAAATAATTTTAAACATGCATCTTGATGTATACCCTCCATCTAGATTCCTTACATAACTATGATATAATTCTCAAAATAAAAAATCAATATTAATATAGTATATATAATTAATTAATACAATTAATCAATAATTAATATCAGTGTTGTTAAGTAAACTACAGACTTGATTCAGATTTTTCAAAATTTCTACTTATGTCCTTTTTCTATTTCAGGATTTGATCAGAGATAACACAAATTATTTTTATTTTTCCTTAGTCTCTTCCAATCTCTCAAAGTTCCTCTATTTATCTTTACTTTGTTTTATGATCTTGATACTTGTGAAGCGATACCAGGTTTCTTCCTCCATTATAAGTTACTGTTTCCTCTTTACATAGTATAGTCTTTGTAAACAAGTCACTTAGTCCAGTCCATTCTTAAGGGAAGGAGATGTAAGCTCTGCCTCCTGGAGGGAGGAATGTCAAAGAACTTGTGGATAGATGTTAAAACCACCACAGTAATTAATATTTTGAAGAAGGTACTTTGAGTATTATGCAAATATTCTGTTTTTCCTCAAAGTTTCACTCACTAATTTTAGCACTCATAACTGAATTTTTGCCTATGGCAGTCAATGCTGTAATGATATAATGGTGATTTTCTGTTTCTCTAATTTTCCCACATTTATTGATTTTTTTAAATTAAAATATTTGGGGTGATATTGGTTAATAAAATCAAATACATTTCAAGTGTACAATTCAACAATACATCATGTGTTTATTACATTGTGTGTTCATCACTCAAAGTTAAATTTCCTCACATCATCAAATATTTGACCCCTTTTATTGCTATCTACCTCTCTCTGTCCCCTTCCCTCTGGTAACACGCATTTATTGATTCTAATTCTTCTGTAAGGAAGACTTGTTCTTTCTCCCCCATTTGTTTATTCAATCACTTATTTATATTTGCATGGACTCATGGATATATATTTTATTCTTTGTGTCAGAATCGGAACTATTGTTACTTATTCTATTGCTAAAATTTTTCCAGCTTTGGATATTGAGAGCTTTTTTTTTTTTTAAATCTAGCTTTCGTGTCCTTTCCATATGAGCCATAATTTGTTTATGGAGGGTGGTGGTGGTGGCGGTTATGCATTTTCTTACTTTTTTAGCACAGCAAGATTCTCCAAGCTCATCTAGTATTTTTCATATCCCCTTTCTATAACCAGTAATTTCTCCGAGAACTTTGACTCCTTTTATTGGAGAGTGTTATTTAGAATCTGAAATCTGGTCACTAGATGTTCTGGGTCACTGCTTCTAGCCCCTTTCACCAGACAGGAAATAAACGTATGTATACTAACACATGTATATACACTTATCTATATTTGTCTATCATCTATCTATTTTTCTATCATTTATCTATCTATCTATCTATCTATCTATCTATCTATCATCATCTATCATCTATCTATCTATTCTCTATTATCTATTCTATCTAATTACCTATTAAAATAAATATGAGTTTATATTGATAAATTCAACTCCAATCCAAAACCACAAGGTTCATTTTAACATTTCTCTTTCTTTATTTGTAGCTTCATTCTCTAAAGTTGTGACCCTGAATCTCATTATGTACAATATATTTTCTTACTTGTTCAGCCCTAGTGTACATCTGAAGTTATTTCAGACTTGCTAAATTAAACCCTGTGAGAAACAAATTTATGAACTAGAATATAGTTTTTGTACAGTTATTATTATTCGTTAGCCTCACAATATTTAGTCAAAACTCTATTTTCCAAATAGAGTCAGCAACTTTTTCCCCTAATCCCTTTAGTGTGGTTATACATACATATGCAATACAATTAGATTTTGTCATGGTCTGCATGGAAATCTTTGATTCCTCCCACATCCTGGTTCACTTTTTTTCTCATTTAAATAGAGTTTAACTCACACTTTGTGGTATATAGTTCTGGGGATTTTGACAAATTCAGAGAGTCACATATCCATATTATCATAGTATCATACATGATTTTCTATTAAATCAAAAAATTCCCTCATGCTGCCCCCTTGAAATCAATCACTCACTCCACCTCCGATCTGGTAATGACTAATCATTTTTATTTCCTTATAGTTTGTCTTTTCCAGAATGTACTATAAATGAAATCATATAATATGTAGCTGTTTGGGCCTAGCTTCTTTCACTTAAAAAAATAAATTTAAAACCCTTCCCTGTTGGTGTATGAAAAAATTGCTCATTGCATTTTGTTGCCAAGTAGTATTCCATTTTGTGAATAGATGGCCACAGGTTATTCATTTATTTATGAAGGACAGTCTTTCATATAAATTTTAGAACAAGCTTATCAATATCTACAAAAAAAAAAACTTGCTGGGATTTTGATTGGGTTTGCGTAGAAGCAATAGATCAATTTAGGAAAAATTGAAATATTAACAATATTGAGTTTCCATGAATATGTATCTCTCTCCATTTATTCATGACTTCTAATTTTTTTAAAATAAGATTGTGTAGTTTGCAACATGTAGATCCTGCACATATTATTCTCTCACACGGGTTGCTTTTGTGCTCATTCTGTTGCTATTGTGGAGGAAGGAGTTTGCTTTGTTTTGTTCTGTTTTGTTTTGATTGTTTTGTTTGTTTTGCTTTGTTTTTAAAGTCCAGTTGCTCATTGCTGGCATTTAGGAGTAAAACTGTCTTCTGTATAGTAATCTTATATCTTATGACTTTGCTAAACTTACTTATTTGTTCTGCAACAGTGAAGCCATCTGGGGCAGGATTTAGTTTATAGAAGATTTTTTAACTACAAATCTGTTTCTTTAATAGATACAGGACTATTCGCATTATCTACTTCATCCTAAATGATGTTTAAGAGTTTGTATCTTTAAGGAATTTACCAATTTTACCTAAATTGTTGAATTTATGAGCACAGAGTTGTTCACAGTATTCTATCATCATTCTTTTAATGTTTGAGGTTACTACTGATATTCTCTCTTTTATTTTCAATATTGGTAATTTGTATTTTCCTTGTTCAGTCTGGCTAGAGTTTTTATCAATTTTATTTTTCTTTTCTGAGAATGATCTTTTGGTTTTATTGTTTTTCTTATTATTTTTTCTATTTTTAATTTAATTGATTTATGCTCTAATAAATATTTAATAAATAAATAAGTAATATTATTGCCTTACTCCTGCTTGTGTTTGATTTAAATTGATCTTTTTTCTCTAGTTTCTTCTGGTGGAAGCTTAGATTAATAACCTAAGACCTTTCTTCTTTTTATTGTAAGCCTTGATACTACAGCATTACCTGTTAGTGCTGCTTTAGTTGCTCCTTACAAATTTTGTATGATGCATTTTTATTTTTATTCAATTTAAAATATTTAAAATTGTTTCTTGACACCTCTTTGATCTACAGATTATTTAAAAGTGTGTTGTTTATTTTCCAAATGCTTTGGATATTTTATATATCTCTGTTATTGATTTAGAGTTTAATCCCATTATGATCTAAGAACATAGTTTGTATAGTTTCTGTTCTTCTAAGTTTGCCGAGGATTGTTTTATGTGGTGAATACTTCATGTACGCTTGAGAGGAATGTCTATTATGCAGTTGTTGGGTGAGATGTTCTATATATGTCAGTTAAATAAGTTGGTAGACACTGTTGTTCAGATCTTCTATATCTCTTACTTTCTACCTACATGTTCTATCAATTACTGAGTCTTTTCAGTTCTATTAATTTTTGTTTCATATAATTTGAATCTGTTAGGTGTGAACACCTTTAGGATGGTTCCTGTTTCCCTCCCTGTTAGCTCCATCAAGAAAACTTTCTCAGAATTCTCAGCTTACCTGTCTGAGTGCTTGGTAGGGTTTATGGAGAAGAATCCTATAACAGTGCAGAACCCTCCTATTCTGCATCTCCAGGGACTTAACCCCCTTTGATAGCCTACATTTAGTCTTTAGTAATTTGATAAAAACATTTTTAGCTGATTCTCTTATACAGCATCCAGCAGTGTTTGTTCCGGGTAAGCAAATGCTTGGGTTTGTTGCTCCCTGTATATGCTTTTCTTATCCCAGATTTCATCTTCATTGGTTGCTCTCCAACCTCAGTTTTCTCATAGGTTTAAGAAAAGTTGTTAATTTGCTGTTTGTTCAGTCTTTTCCTTGTTGTTAGAGTGAAAATCATGCTCTTGACATCCCCAAGTTGAAATTAGATGCTTCATAAATATTTTTAAGAATTGAAAAACTCTGTTTTGTTGTTGTCGTTATCTCACTGATAACAATTTGTGCTATCTTGCTCTTGTAGCTTAATAATGATTGTTGCCAAGTCATTATTAGTTACAGTATAGTAATATGAAACTGAAGAATTACTTAACTCTGAAAAGACATAATATCAATTATCTTAATATTCAATAATAAATGCCAATTTTTAGTTATAGTTCATCTAATTGTATCTTATACCGTTTGAGAATCAATTTAAAATTGTAAAAAAAAAAAATGCATGAAAAAACAATACTTCTTGCCTATAAGCTAATCCTGAGACATTGTGTTGTTAAGCAGTGACGCAAAACAAATTTATTTTTTAATAGCTTGACTTGATGAAAAGAGGTTAGAGAAATATGGGGGTCCTGATTTTACTGCTGGAGGCTATTTCATTTGCAAAATCATTTCAAACCAAAGCTCATCTATCACTATGTAAATGATCTAGAGTAATTTTTTTTAGTATTGATATGTTTGAGTTTAGAAATCCCACTTCTACCTAATGGAATTGAGGCAATAAGTCCTATAGAAAGGTCACCAATTGGTTTATTCTTTTTTTATTTTCTTTATACATGCAGTGAGCACACATTCCCATTCATGGAGTTATTTTTCATATCTGCTGGGTGTTCTGATGGACATAAACAGAAAATAACCACAATTTGCATATCATTTTAATAATTATATGATAATTCAGACAATTCATTAAAAGGTGTTCTTGCCAGCATGCACATTGTTATAATATTTATGTAATAATAATTGAGCTGAGTGAACTTTTCATGAAAACCAGTTGTAAATATTTAAGCATTATTTGGAATTTGAAAACTCTGGACTCTTAAGGGTTTGTCATCACTTTCTGTGGTTAAGTAAAAAGTACTTGGTTAAAATATGTAGTTCTTATATGTAGTTCTATAGAGAACTACTTGCATCATGACTATAACAGAAATTATAAATTATTAACTTTTTAATGGACAGTAGAAATTTCCCGGAGGAGAGTATGAGTTTGATTCCAACTAGAGAGTGTAATTGACTGTTAACAGCCCTGCCAACCTTGCCCATCTGAGGTCTTAATGCCCAAGTCATTGTTAAGTTCCTGTGCTTAGACTCAATAAAAGCTAAGAGGTTGTTGATGAAGCAAAGCATAAAATTGCTCACCAAAAATTGTTGATAATTGCTAAACTGTTTATGTTTCTTTTGGAAAAGTGCTTCATATTTACCTCAGTAAAGGGTCTCTCTAAGGTTCTAGACACTCAGTGTACCCCCAAAGAATGTGATAAAAGCAAACTACAAACTCAGTAATCCAATTTTCCCACCCTCTCTGGCAACTGACTGTTTCACCTCTCAGAACAACTTGAAAGATTAGTATAGGCACAAGTTTGACTCTCATAACAAAATTGCCAATTTGTGTTTTTCCTAAAGGGCAGGGAATTAGTAATTTAGGTTTAAAAGTTCTTCTTTTCTGATTCCTGCAGATACCTAGATCCCATTTATGTTAACAAAATGCTTAATTAATCCAAAGAGATAACAATAGCAGTAAGAATTGGAAAACAATATTTGGCTTTAAAAATCTAAGTAGGGATGGCCCACCTAAGATAATCAACCACAAATTTCTCTTATACAGAATATATACTTTTTTCATCCTCAAATATGCTTCATTATGTGTCCTGCTTTTCTTGAAGGAAATTATGCTCCCTACATCAAGAATAATAATAGTAATGAAATAATAGACTGTTATATTTGTAATCAGTAATTATGTAGTCGTCAAATAAGTGGCCAGTATCTAGGGAACAAGCAATTATATGAGCTATGATTACTAAAGAAGTAATTACAATCAGAGATAAACCCCTCTTAGTTATGCCTTTTTATTTTCTTTTTAAGACTGGCATTTACATAACACAGTCCTTAATCTGTAGAGAATGTTTGTTTAGGTCTCAGAGAATGCTTATCTATTATGCGCAATTTAATACAGAAACCTTTAGCATTTGTGGATTTGACATTCTCAATTTCAACCTAGTGACTAGCGGCTAGAACAGTGGCTTACTGTAACTATTGTATAACATGAAAAAGATCACTTGATGCAGTGTTTCTGTGCAGGAACCTAGACCTTCTGACATTGAATCAGTGTCATGACATACAGGGTATCTTGTCTAGTGGGAGAAGCTCTATGTCCAGGAACAAAAGATAAAAATACCTGCTATTGATAGTAATAGAACTAAGGAAACATAATCACTGTGGTCTGAATGTTTGTACCCCCAACCCCCACACATAAGTTCACATGATGAAATTCTGACTCCCAAAGGTGATGGCATTAGTACATAGGGGATTTGGGAGGTGTTTAAGTTATGAAGGTGAGCCCTCATGAACAGGATTAGTGCATTATAAAAAAGGCCCTAGAGAGCTTCTTAGTCCCTTGGGTCATGTGAAGACACGGGAAGAATTCTGCATATGATCCGGAAGATAGCCAACTATGCTGGCAGTTTGGTAACTTGAAGAGAAATAAATTTCTGTTGTTTAAAAGCTACTCAGTCTGTAGTGTTTTGTTACAGCAGCCAGAATAAACTAAGACATTAGTAAACATGTGAAAAAATTAAACAGGGGGGAAATACACACACACACACACACACACACACACACACACACACACACACATTTGATTAAATTTAAGAATTCTTAAAAGTTCTCAGAGTATGAGCCTGTGAAGATTAAGGGACTCTAGTGACCTTGTTAGATATATGAGTTAAGCCTTGTTTTATTTTTTTTCTCAGAAATCTGACCATCAAGGCCATCAAGATCTTGTTCTTCTGTCTCTGGAGATATTTTATGTTTTCTCAGATTCTGGATAATTCTGTGTGTTTATTGATTCTATACATATAAAGAGGTATGGTAACCCCAGAGAAATGGAGATAAGTAAGACCAGATCTACAACTGTTGAAAAGAATATGATGGACCAAAAGTTGCAAGGAGGTCCCATGAAACATATCCGAGAGGTTCATTTACATGTTTTTTTTGGGGGGGAAGAGGGTAAAAAAATTCCCTTTATTTTTCAATTCAAATTAACTATAAAAACCATTTCTTTCACAAACATTTAAAGATTAAATTTTCTTGGAAATTCCTTTCCAAGGAAGAAAAAAATGACAGCAATGATTTCCTGGTGCCTGCATAATTTTCCTAAAAGCATAGAAATAATCTTTTAAAGGAATGCTATTAATTGTGTTTTAGAAATACAGACTGTGTCTGGATTCATAGAAACTCACAAGACTGCATATTTAAGTTATACCTAAAATTAAATCTTTAGAATAGCTCTTGTAATGAACCTCTTCATACAGTTGTTTAGTAGAGTTTCATGAGAATTATCACATTTATTGTCTTACACTTCTAGCCTTAATCATGAAATTAGTTTGATTTGATTTATTCTTAATTTTACTTCCTAATAGTAGGAATTGAATTTATCAAGAAAGTAATTACTCACTGCCCTAAAAAAAAAAAAAAAATGCAACCTCACAATTCTTTGAGAACTTTTAATAGTCCAAAATTTGTCCAAAGTAATCCTTGGTGATTAAAAGAAGCCAGATAGTCAGAATAAGATCCCAAGTTGAGAGTGTACCCTTTCCCAAGGTAGTCTAGTAGTTCAACAGGCCCAGCCGCACCAATCCGCTTAGTTTAAAGTAGGGAGTTTTTTTTTTTTTTTTAATTTCTCTCTCTCTCTTTTTTAAAATGTAGATGTTGAATTCCTGTATAGCCCAAGTGAGTTGGTATCTATAAAAGTATAGAGAGAAATGCTCAAGAGTTTTGGATTTCTGGTCAAATTTCTAGGGTTTAAATCCTTATTCTACCAGTTCCTAAGTAGGTGACAAAGAAGTAATGATGCTTAATAATCATGTGAGGTGAGACATGTTACTTAATTTTGCTAAGCTTCAGTTTCCTCATCTATAAAATAATAATAATAATACCTAGTTTTAGAGTTCTTGGGAGGTCTAAACGATATAATGCAAGTTAAAGTTTTTAATATAGCTTAAGTAAGTGTTCAATTAATGTCAATTATTATTTATTCAACTAAAGCAAGGTACCAATCCATGGCCTGTAAGTACCTGTCTGTGGCCTATTAGGAGGTGAGCGGTGGGACAGCAAGCAAAGCTTGATCTATATTTGAAGTCACTCCTCAGCACTAGCATCAGTGCCTCAGCCCCACCTCAGATCATCAGGCATTAGATTCTCATAGGAGCACAAACCCTATTGTGAACTGCACATGAGAAAGATCTAGGTTGTGTGCTCTTTATGAGAATCTAATGCCCGATGATCTGAGGTGGAGCTGAGGCTAGCACTGGGGAATGGCTGCAAATACAGATTAACATTAGCAGAGAGGTTTAAATGCACAGAGATCATAATAAATCAATTGCTTGCAGATTCATATCAAAACCCTATTAGTGAGTGTGGCAAGTAACAATTAAGCTGCATCAGGTGGCAGGCTTTATAGTGAGTGGCAAGTGAGTTGATGTACTTCAATTGTACAGCTGCATCTGGTGGCAGGCTTTAATTCAGAATCCAACAAGTATTTTTGTCTGCACGTGGCCTGCCCATTATCTTATTTACCAGTTCTGTATGTGCCTCTTTCCCACACCGTGCACTTGTCTCAGTCACAGTTTTGGGAAGCTCACAGGCTAACCCTAGCCAAAATGAGTAAAAAGCAAACATCACTGGAGAGCTTCTTTGAAAAGGGGAAAGACCCAATGATGAGACAACAGAAAATTCTAAGACTGCCCACAAAAAAAAAAGCTACATTTAAAAGAAAATACAAAGAGTCTTACTTAAATTACGGGTTCATTGCACCAGGTGATTCACATTCTCCAAGCCTGCTTTGTATAATATGCGGCGACCAGCTTCACACATGGAGACGAAGCACACTGCATTAAAAGACAAACCTTTGGAGTTTTTCAAAATAAAAAATTGTGAACACGAGAACAGAAGCAATTATTGAAGGCCACCACTTCATCAAATGTGTCTGTACTGAAAGCATCATTCTTAGTGGCTAACCGCATTGCTAAAGCTAAGGAGCCCTTCATTTTTGGTGAAGGGTTAGTTGATCCTGCCTGCTGGTAAGGACACTAGGAGAGGCTACAGTTCAAAAGGTGGCACGTGTTCGTCTTTCGGCTAGTACCATAACTCGACAAATTGATAACACAACAGAAGGTATTGAGGCATGATTGCTAAAGAGGGCTAATGAGTCACCATGGTATACAATCCGGGTTAACTAGTCTTCGGATGTTGACAACAAGGCAGCAATGCTTGTTTTGTGTGATATATTTTTCAGGAGGATGTGCATGAGGATATATTATGTGCACTTTCATTGCCAACCAACACCATAGCTGCAGAACTATTCAAGTTTTTGAATGATTACATATCAGGAAAACTGAGGTGGTCATTTTGTGTCGGTATATGCATGGACAGCACAGCTGCCACGACTGGATGGCTTTCTGGTTTCACTACTCGGGTCAAAGAGGTTGCTTCTGAATGTGAGTCTATGCGCTATGTCATCCATAGAGAAATGCTGGCTAGCCAAAAAATGTCACTTGAATTTAACATTTTGCAGATTGCAATTAAAATTATCAACCACATTAAAGTACATGCTCTTCACTCACGTCTGTTCATGCAGCTCTGTGAGGAGATGGAGACACAGCACACATGTCTCCTCTTATACACAGAAGTGAGATGGCTTTCCAAAGGTAGATCACT
Source organism: Eidolon dupreanum (assembly GCA_028627145.1). NCBI lineage: Eukaryota > Metazoa > Chordata > Mammalia > Chiroptera > Pteropodidae > Eidolon > Eidolon dupreanum. The sequence goes on from CM053511.1 coordinate 39,752,450, forward strand.
GGCCAGAGATTTTGAGTTATGAGAGCTGCTCCAGAGATTTCTTTTAGAAAAATGATCACCACTGGCAGCACATTTCAGTGACACAGAATGGATCACAAAACTTGCTTACTTGTGTTGTACTTGTGGCATAGTCAACCTGCTTAACCAACTCAGTCTGTTACTTCAAGGGAGAATGACAATGTGTGTTCAAGTTGGCAGATAAAGTGGCCAAACTGGAATTATGAGGGCAATGAGTGAACATTGGGATTTTTGACATGTTTAAAACATTAACAGAGATATTGAAAGAGACTGAGCCAGGGACTTCTTTCTCCCAGCCGGTGGATGATCACATATCTCAGCTTTCCAAAGAGTTTGAGCATTACTTCTCAACCACAAAAAAACCCCAAACTGGGAAAGAATGCATCTGCAGCCCATTTGTAACTAAGCCAAGTGAATCGACAGAGACTTTGCTACAAAAGGATCAACTGCTTAAGCTTGTAAATGATGGTGGCCTTAAAAGTATGGTTGAGACAACTTCAAATCTCCATACGTTCTGAATTAAAGTCAAGTCAGAATACCCTGAGATTGTCACAAAAGCACTGAAAAGCCTGCTTCCATTTCCAACATCCTATCTTTGTGAAGCAGGGTTTTATTCAGTGACAGCAACCAAAACAAGATTATGGAGTAGACAGGACGTACGCAACACACTTCAGGTGCCATTGTCTCTCATCATCCCCAGATAGGACCATCTAGTTGTAGGAAAACAAACTTAGGGTGCCCACCGACTCTGGTGAGTTCTATAATTATTTCATTATATTACAACATAATAAAAGAAATAAAGTGCACAATAAATGTGATGCTCTTGAATCAACCCGAAAATATCCCCTCCCCCCTGGTTCGTGGAAAAATTGTCTTCCACAAAACCGGTCCTTGGTGCCATAAGGGTGGAGGATCACTGAACTAAAGAATATGGAGTACTAGCTCTTTGCTAGGTGATAGGATACATAAATATTTTCTGTCATTTTGATTGGAAATTAGAAATCTAGACACAGAATTATAATTCAATGTACACGTTTAGATACACAAGATTGACATCTTGAACTACTCCCTCTGCTCTATTAGGTCCCTGACTCCTAAACTGAACAGTTAATTGTGATTTCAATGGAATTGTGACCCCTCTTCAACTTATTTTAGTTTATTTCTGCATTTTTCCTAAGACTGAGCATATCTAGATATACACCTAGTAAAAGAGGTTAGTTTTACCTCAGCTGACGTTGTTTTTTAACTTATTTTCAAAGATACAAATATTCTGAAGTTTCTTAAGAAATGTCTCCCAAGGCACAGCTGATATATGAGTATTTGTATTTCTCAGGATTTATGTTTCCTATTCAGTATAAAGTCTTCATTCTACTACCACTTGGTTGTCACATAATCTATGCTAAGTTTGTATTAGTTTGAATTTCATATTAGGAAAAAGAGAAGGAATTAGAAGTAGGTGTTCACACAGCCTAACAATCCATGTAGCAGGTACTTCTGTCATATTTCAATTAATCAAAATTAGATTTCTTTTTTATTAAAATTATTGGAGTGACATTGGCTAATAAAATTAAATAGGGTTCAAGTGTACTATTTAATAATACATCATATGTATATTGCTTTGTGTGTTCACCACACAAACTTAAATTTCCTTCTACCACCAAATATTTAAATATTTCACTCCCTTTCCCACTCCCCCCTAACCTGTGGCAACCACAAATCTACTCTTCTTGTCCATGAGTCTCTGATTATTTGTTGAGTTCTTTTGTTGTTTTCAGTTTTATGTCCCACACATAAATGAAATCATATGGTTCTCAACTTTTTATGTCTGACTTATTTTGCTTAGCATAATAATCTCAAGATCCATCCATAATGTCACAAATAGCAGTATTTCATCTTTTCTTTTGACTGAATAATATTCCATTGTGTATATGAAAATTAGATTTCTTATTCCTTAAAGACTTTTGATTTTGTTAGTCAAAAAGATATTCATGAACCAAGACTAAAATTCCAGCCATGGAAAGAATTATTGACTCCCTTTTCTAAACCTAAAAGAAATGTATTGTTAGACCAAATAAGTTCCAAATTTACTTGACAGATTGGCTTCTATCTGTATCTATATACAGAAATTTTAGAAGTGACTTCATATGGGGCCATGTTATAAATGGAACATGTGAAGTTTCACTCTCTGTGGCTACTTGTGCATTTTCCTTTTAAAAAGGATTTAGAAGCAGAAGTGAAAGGCTGGGATGGCTGTGCTGAGAGCAAGATTCACTGTCAAGCAATTTCTCACCAAGTATAATTTTCTATGTCCAGTGATCTAGGGGAAATAATTACTGAGCTTCAAAGACCTCAAATAAGAGAAGAGCCTTGCCAAGTGGTCATATAGATGAGAAAAATAAAGTGTTGTTGTTTTTTTTGTTTGTTTTTTTTTTGTTTTTTGTTTTTGTTTTTTTTAAGTATGAGCTAGAACAAGCAGTACTTGTCTAATCTACCAATTCTGTATAATAATGTTTCCAAAACTTTCCAAAATTTACCTAAACAGTCTTTACAAATCTAGATTGCTGGGCCGGCTGCTGGACTAGTGAATCAGAAGGTCCAGGAGATGGGTCTCTGATATATAGTTTGAAGAAGAAGAACCTAGCTGATTTTTATGATCATTTAAGTATAGGAGTCACTGCTATGTACGCTTAGATTATCTGTGTGTGTGTGTGTGTGTGTGTGTGTGTGTGTGTGAGAGAGAGAGAGAGAGAGAGAGAGAGAGAGAGAGAGAGAGAGAGAGAGAGAGAGAGAAGAGAGAGAGAGAGAGAGAGAGAGAGAGAGAGAATATGTATGTAAAAAATTTTTTTTTGAAAGATACCATGTGATATGCTAAAACAGAAGGACAGGAACCTTCAAATATTTTTCAAGTAGGTTGTATTCTGGACCAACAACAAAAAAGAACTAAACACCAGAATCCAGAGCTACTTTGCTTTATGTAAACACATGTGTGATACGCAGTTTGAATAAATCTGAGAATTATTATTTTTGAAGATACTAAAAATGGGGCTTTTTCAGTCTGACTTTTCCCCTCTCTCTACCAACACTTAATTGTATAAAGACTAGACTTACTGATAATATCAACCTTTTTGTTTGTAAGTAAAGAATTTCCACTGTTTACTGAAATTGGGAAAATGTGGCTTTGGGTTCAAAACCAGCTGCTATTTATTGTTTGGCGGTTAAGGAGCCCTGGAGACCTAAAATGAGGAAGAACCACTGGGTTAACAGGGCTTCTCTGGTCTTTCCTATGATTTGTAATGGAGTTTGCCTTAGTCAGTAGCTTTGTGGGAAGATCCCTTTGTCTCTTAAAGTCTGGGTGAATAGGTAAGCCTTGGAACAATCCCTCTGTGTCCTGTCTTGTGAATTCCGATGAGTCTTCCACACACTGAGCATTCAGTGAAGACTCTCAATCCCCCCTCTCATCGCCCCAGGTCCTGTTGGTTTTGCCATCTACTTGGATTACTCCACCCACCCCCCCTCCCCAAACCCTGTGACAGTCCCGGAACGCATCTTATAGAAAGGATTGTACAGTGGCCAACTTTCTGTATGTTTTTAATGGTTATTTGATTTATACATACTGATTTAGTCACTTACGTTTTATACAAAACCAGATCTCTGCCATTTGCCCTGTAGACCGCTAGTGTCCAGGATCTGCCTTTTACTAGAGACCATGATCTTCTCTCCATGGATATGCCCATTCTTTTCACAAGTATTATTAAAAGAGCATGACTTTAATGTCCAAGTAAATTGTTACTAATAAGTCATTCAATCATTAAACACACACGATTACACTTAGAATTAGACCATGCTTTCATTTCCAGTTTCATTTTTTTTTTAACACAATTCTTGCAAAGCCCTTTAACTTCTTTGTTGAAATCCCCATGCTATTCATTCCACAAAGAATTATAGTCAGAAGTGACTTGTAATATAAACCCACTAAGACAAGTTAGGAGGTTTTTGTGTGTGTGTTGCGGGGCGGGGGGGGAGAGTAATCAAAATATTTTAAAATGGTGATGTTGACAATTATATGCCAAAATGTGGGGCAATTTTAAGTGATTGGTAGTTTCATCAATTATTTAAAATGAATGTATATGCTTTATTTATTACAATTTTATAAACTTGTATGTTGCGCATTTAGGCAAAAATAAATAAATAAATAAATCCTAGTAGGTTGAAAGGAAATCTAAAGTTTTTCTCACTGGATCAAAATCAATCTGAAATATAGAGCCATGTGACTAACTGTAAACTCTTGGGTTACTGAGGCAGACCATGGGAGAGAGTCTAGATTTCCTATTATTAGTCATAAAGCAACATAATAGCTGGTATTGTGTAATTAAGTTGTGCATATATAAAAGAATGCAGTGAATGCTCTGTTCATCTTTAATAGAGTCTTTATTCTAATAAGATTTGTGGAGACAAATAGAGATGAGAACAAATGAAAACTAACAAGCCTGTTTATTTGAATCTTCACTTGATAGAGGAAAGAACATTCTACGGTTGGGTGTGGAGCCCTCAGGGGAGAAGTCAGGGGTTGAGAAGGGGCTGGGGCTTCATGCTGGGAGCTTTCAATTCCTGTCAGGGTGTGTGAGCAACTCTGCCTGCTGGCTAGCCCAGCCGGTGGCCCAGAGGCTGGAGGGCATGGGGCTGCCCTGACCCTACCCCACCTCACCCCACAGAAGCGTTCTTTGTTTCTCCTCCTTTCATCCTTCTTCTCCTTTCCCCGTGTGTGGTGAAAGGATGCAGTGGTAATGGGAGTGTCAAGGGGGATGCTAGAGAACACTTGGGATGAAAAAAGTATGAATATATTGGATGGGTTTAGAACTATATTCTCATTTTTCCCCCATAAGTGATCAAACTGTGCTGCCTAAGGCAAAATCCATGTTTTATTTATGTTTCTCTTTCTTCTTTTTAACTCTAATCATTCTATGGTGATTAATCTTATGAATCCTTTTTTGAATGTCTACACTTCTTGCTCCCCTTTCACGTTTTCTGTTGTTTTGTTTGTTTTGTTTTTAGCTTTCCTCACACCGTCTACCCTCCCCAAGTCTTTCTGCCAACCTCATTGCATTTCCTTCCTTTCTCCAAATTAAAGAGCTGTAGAACACTCCCCACATGTGGCAGCCCCTCTGTGTCTTCGTCTCTACCCTGTCAGACAGTCTTGGTTCTGTTACGGAGGCACATCATCAGGGCTGTTGCGTGAAGTGGCCAGGGTCCCACTGGTGGCCCCTCATCTGCATGTCCAGGATCCATGCACTTGTGTTCCCCTTCCTGACAACAGCCCATGATCAAGTTACTTGTGTTCTTCCCTGTAGTGACCAATAAACCTGCTTGTCTGCGGAAGCAGGAGTCCCCAGGCAGGAAACAACCTGATGCAATGCAGTGCCTGAGGGCTCCAGGGAAAGACTGGGGCTCTCGGTGAGGTTTTCTCAGCAGCTCCGGGCATCAGGCCCCTTTTAGCCAACTGAGACCTGGTCACCAGGCTGGTGCTTAGCGATACCTCTGTAGGGTCTGGGGGCTCTGGGCATGAGATCACTGAAGGACAGACACTGTGATTCTGGACAGACAGGCCATCCGCCTGACTGGCCACTCTCACAACTCAAAGCAACGGTAGCTGAAAACATGAGACCTCCACAGTCTCTTTGCTGTCCTTGTGTCACCTTTCCTGTCCGGCTTCCCTTGGCATTCAGCCTCAGGTCGCAGAGATCTCTGATCAGGTCCTTCTCTTGGCTACCTTTTGATCTGTGACCTAGACACCCTGCAGCACTCACCTGTTTCAGGGTCTGCTCCAGAAGGCAGAGTCTTCCTACAGAGTTTAAAAGTAACTAAGTGCCAGATCAAATCTCCTGATGTCTCAGAGGAAGACTGGCTCCTTAATCCCGCTTGAATGATCTGGCTGTTCTGCAAGTGAACGAACTGACAGGTTGGTGCCCCCAGCAGCCACTGAAATGACAGGTCATTCAGCCCTGCAATTCCTGGAATATTTTTAGTCAGCTCCCCATAAACTTTGATAACTGTGAGGTGCCAGTCCACTCTTCTAGCTGCTTCAGAAAAATTTTTCCTCCTTGAAGAGGGACTTGGGTGCTACATAGAGTCTCAAGGCTGATGCAATTCAAGGACCTCACAAGTAAGGCAAGTGAGTGTCCCTTCTCCCCAGTAGGGACTTAGGGTTGGGTGCCTTAGTCCCATATGGCACAACTGTCTGGCCCCAATCTTTCCTTACCCAACCCATGTTATAGAGACTCTCAGCAGACTTTAAGGCAGCAGTCTTTCCAAGGACATAAACATACCTTTGGAGAGGATGATGGTTTTCAACAGGTGCAACGGCATGGAGAGTTTTCAGATCACCCGTTTCCTAAAATTAATCCACATAGCTCTCCCTTTCTATTACCCCCATTCACAGTTAGGCTTTTCAACTTTAGGGAAAAAAGACATACCACACTTGGAACCCTAATATATGTCATAGCTCTAGGGCTCACACACTTTCCAGTTGTCAAAGTGATAACTTGAATACTGTTATTGAAAGAAATCAGTGACGCTAATGAATGAGTAATAATTATGGCTAACAAATCCTTTTAGAAGCCATCTGGTTTCCAATTCTTTGCTTTCAACAAAGTTGAAGGAGGCCTTAAGGAAGTTGTCAGGTGATAGGTTATTAGGGATTTTATTTCATGATAAATGACTATGATTTGAGAAATACAACTTGGAAAGAATGCAATGAATTGAGTAAGTCACTACAAGAAAACTTCCATTTCTCATCTATTTAGGTGAACAAAGTGTTTTAGTAACTTAACTCTAAAAGTATGGGGAAAAAAGGAACAGAGTTAATATTGACCTTTGTCAATTCCGGCAATAAATTTGTGCACACAATTACACGAACTAATTGTAAGAAAAGCATTATTCATCTCATTTCAAGATGCATTTACTGTCAAATTTGATTCTTAATGTTAATAATTATCTATTGAATCTATATTTGTGTCTTTGATCATTGTACACTATTAATAACATGAAAAAAAGTTTTTAGAAATACTTTAGAGATCCAAGTCACATTAATATCTTTCATCATCATATAGATATGATTTTGTTTCACAAAAGCCATAGCATGATCAATTCAATTTTCAAAATAAAAATATATTAGCTCGAAATACAATAAGGGAAGTAAAAAGGAAATCAAATTTAAGAAGAAAAGGAAATTAAAGTCTAATTGTTTAAAAAATGTTTACCTATTTTTTAAGTGGACAACTTTGGCTATCAAATTGCTCAGATATTTAGATTCCATTTTAAACATTTAAAAGGATGCTGTAACACTTAAAATGACACTAATTTTGCAATTTTTAACATTTATAATGAAACATTTAAGATTTCCACTTTTAAATATTAGAGGAGGTATCTAGTTTTCAAAATTCTTTTGAGTATACAAATATATAAAGACTACTATTACCCATGGAAAACACATTTGGGTGTTTTTACATTTTTACATTTGATTGATACCAAAGCTCTGGCCATATCCCCAAACATGCCCAATCAGAATCTCTGGCCATGAGGTTTAGGAATCTGCGGTTTCATAAATCTTTGCAGGGGAATCAGCTGAGTGATTTCCGTCTTCTGCTTTATGACCTGCTTTATAAACTATAACCAGATCCTGTTCCAGAGTTTCTTTTCTCTAGCTCTCAGAGCTGAGGGTAGTATCCTCATGCTGCCACCTGAGATATCAAGGAAGCAACAGGTGAGGTAGAGAGAGCAGCCACTAGTTCTAGAGAGACCTACGCTTGTAGTGGGCTCTGCCACTTGTTAATTATGTGCCTTATGTAAAGCATTTTCTCTCTCTGGCCCCCAAAGTTCTCAGGCTGTTCACAGGAAATATAGTATGTCATAGGTAGTGACCTGTTTTTAAGAGGCAGTTTCCCCCTTCCTCCTTTGTAGTAAATACAGTAACCCCCAATAAGTGTTGTAGTGCTTTCTCTAAGTAGTTTGAACTGGTGTTTTCAAAGCTCACGATTGAGTATCTTAAAAATTTTGCATTACTTTCTAACAATGTTAAAGACTCAACCAAATTATGAGTTTAAAAAAGCAATTGTGATATGGGGATCAAGATATGATTTACCTAAGTGATTTAAGTGCTGGAAAACATTAGAAAACAATTGAATTTGTTGAATAAAAAAGATTCAGAAACAGTGTTAATATCTATATTTCTACTAAAAGAACAATCAATTAGAAAGGGAGAATGAGTTAGAATATTTAAGACTGCATAATATGAAAGAAAAGAAGCAGAAGTTTGGCCTTCTTTCTTTGGTGCTTCCCAGGCATACACATGATGGATGTTATGTGATTGGACACTAGAAGAGTTGACAGAAAAGCATCTCAAAAGTAAAATCAAAAGAAGACTTCTAGACTGCCTCGTCTGTAGCCATTTCTGGTACCACTGCTGGCTGCAAGATAAGTAACTAATAACACAACCCTGAATAGAGAGAAGATGTATGAAGTAAAAAACAATTCTTATTCCTATTATCTAATCTGTTAGCTATGGGTGTCAGGAAGAATCCTAGACTTGGTAGTTCACATGGCAGTTTTAGGTGGTGTGAGAATGGCACTGATGCTTTTGGGTGATAAAGTTCAAGGCTGCCACTCCCTTGATGATTCAGTCCAATCATTATCTCATTAATTTTCATATATTTTTTAAATTTTTATTTCAATTAGAGTTGGCATTCAATATTATTTTCTATTAGGTTCAGATGCACAGCCTAGTGGTAAGATATTTATATAATTTAGAAAGTATTCTCCCAAATTATTCTAGCACCCACCAGGCACCATACATAGTTATTACAATATTACTGATTATGTTCCCTATGCTGTACTTCACATCCACATGACTATTTTGTAATTACCAATTTGTACTTCTTAACCCCTTTGCCTTTTCCAGCCAGCATCCCATTCCCCCCATCTGACAATCACCAGTTTGTTTTCATTTTGTTTGTTTATTTTGCTCTTTATATTCCACATATAAGTGAAATCATGTGTATTTGTCTTTCTCTGACTTATTTCACTTAGCTTAATCTACACTAGATCCATCTATGAAAATGGTAGAATTTCATTTTTATGGCAGAATAATACTCCACTGTATATATAACTGATATAAATATTGCTGCCCTAGTTATTCATTTCCAGTTGCATCCCTTTACTTTGAGTCGTGTGTTTCTTTCAATCTTGTAGAGAGCATATGTATGGGTCTTGTTTTAATATCCATTCAGCTACCTTATGTCTTTTGATTGGAACATTTAATCCATTTACATTTAAAGTGATTATTAATAGGTATATAATTATTGGCATTTTATTATTCATATTTATGTTCTCCCCCACTTCTTCTTAAATAAGTCCCTTTAACATTTCTTGTAATATTGGCTTAGCGGTGATGAATTCTTTAGCTTTTTCCTGTCTAGGAAGCTCTTTAGCTTGCCTTCAATTTTAAACAATGGTTTTGCTGGGTAGAATAATCTTGGCTGTAGGTCCTTGCTTTTGATCGCTTTGAATATTTCATGTTAACCCTTCCTGACCTGCAAAGTTTTGTTAAGAACTCAGCTAACAGTCATATGGGAGCTCCCTTGTAAGTAACTAGTTGCCTTTTTTTGCTTTTAAGATTCCCCCTTTGTCTTTAACCATTACCATTTTAATTGGTGTGTCTTTGTGTGGGCATATTTGGGTTCATCTTGTTCAGGACTCTCTGTGCTTCCTGGACTTATATGTCTATTTCCTTTGCCAGGTTATGGAAGTTTTCCATCATTATTTCTTCAAATAGGTTTTCAATTCCTTGTTCTCTCTCTTCTTCTTCTGGTACCCCTATGATGCAAATGTTGTTATGCTTGATGTTGTTCCAGAAGTCCTTTAAACTATCTTCATTTTTTAGATTCTTTTTTTCTTTTTGTTGTTCCAACTGGGTGTTTTCTGCTATTTTGTATTCCGAATCACTGATCATATCCTCTACCTCATCTAATCTACTGCTGATTCTTTCTCTTGTCTGCTTCATTTTAGTTATTATAGTCTTCATTTCTGACTGGTTCTTTCTATGGTTTCTATGGGTTTTTGTTTGTTTGTTTGTTTACTATCGCTGTTGAAGTTCTCACTGAGCTCATCTATTCTTCCCCTAAGTTCATTGAACACCCTTATGACCAGTGTTTTGAAATTAGTATTTAGTAGGTTGCCTGCCTCTATTCGATTTAGTTCTTTTTCTGGAGTTTTCTCCCGTTCTTTTATTTGGAAAATGTTTCTTTGTTTTCTCATTTTGGCTGTCTCTTGTGTTCATTTCTATGTATTATGTAGATCTGCTATATGTCCCAGTCTTGGCCAGGTGGCCTTAAGTAGTAGGTGCACTGTGTGGCCTATGGGTGCACCAGGAGTGTCCTTTGTGTGGCTTCTGTGTGCCTTTCTGTTGTAGTTGAGTCTTGATTGCTACTGGCACACTAGTGGGTAGGATTGACATAAGTTAACTGGCTATGAGGATTGGCCATTCCCACAACATATGAGCTACTATGTGGGGACTGACCCCATGAAGCAGGATTTACTCTGGTGGGCTTGTGACTGTTGAGACCATCCTTTAGACATGCTGCTTATGGGGCTAATCAGGTGGTGCTCTGTTGTGGTATAATGCTAGCCTCCAAGTATGTTGGCTCTGGGGCCCCTTAAGAGGGGCTCCTGTACATAGCAAGGTTGGCCGCTGCCTGTGACCACCCAGAGCTATCTGGTAGGAGCTACAAAGCTACCTACCACTGTCCTCTTCAGCCCAAAGACCTCCAAGATTTGTTTAACAAATACTGCAGATCAGGCTAGAGCTGATTGCCTGCTACCAAAAGTAACTCTGGAGGTGAGAGCTGAGGCCTGATGAAGAAGCCTTCTGCCGAGAGCTTGGGGTGGGGCTGGATGCCAGCCATGGAAGTGCCTCCAACAATATGCAAGTTGGGTGGGGTAAGGTGTCAGGAAGTCACCAGGGTAGAGTGAGGGGATCTCACCAGGCTAATACAGATTCAGATTTGGCTGTGGCAGGGGTGGGCTTAACACAGAAAAGATGGTGCCCTCCTGTAAGCTGCATAGGAGGAAGACTCAACAAAGGGACAATGGTGGCTATCACTCCGGCCCTCAACTGACTCAATCTTTTCCTGTATGTCCTGGTACCTCCTGAGCTGCTGTCCCTCCACCAGAGGCCAGGATAAGTGCATGCAAATAAGTGAGTCTGTGCACAGGCCCTTTAAAGGGATATCTGGGTTTTCAGCACCCTTCTGTCTCACCTGAATAGCCAGAATCCCTGCTGATTTTCATAGCCAGATTTTGTATGGACTCCTCTTCCTAGCACTGGAAGCCTGGGCTGGGAGGCCACTGTGTGGGGCCGGGGACCCTTGCTGTACCAGAAGAACCTCCACAGCTGAGATATCCCTCCCAGTGCTCAACCACCACACGTGGGTGTGGGCCAGCTTGTTTTCTGTCTCTCCCCTCTTACCAGTCACGATGTAGCTCTTCTTTATAATCCTTAGTTAGAGGAGTTATATTCAGCTTATCTTCAGATGGTTCTATAGGTTGATTGTTCCATAATTTTGTAATTTCAATGAGGTCATAGGAGTAAGCAATCACAACATTTACTTATTCCACTGTCTTGACTGGAAATCCCCATTTTCATATATTTATAATCTGATTTCTTTTGCTCTCTTACTATTTTAATAGGGTGTATACACACACCTTCATATTAGGTAATACATTGCTAGTTTATTAATAATATTTAGTAAGAAATATCTTGAGCTACAATTATTAATGAACTTCTTGCAAAAATTGGATTTTTGTTACCTATGGACAAAAGATACTCACTTTGTGATAATTTTAATATAATTAAATGAATGTATAAAACAAGCTCTTTATGAGCTTTATATTTTAAACTTTAAAAATGACATCTAACACCAAAGCACTGGCTTCAGCAAAATTTTGAAAAATGAAGATTTCTAACTAAGACCTCTGATTTAGAGTACAGTAAGAAATTTTCACTAAAGCTTTGCCTGATGTTATGGTGGTCCTAAGAATCCTGAGACTGTCAGAAAAAATAAATGCCCAACCTAAAAGTATCTACACTGGCCAAAAAAAAAAAAAAAAGCGTTTTGTTTTTCGTTTTTCATTTTTTGTTTTTTAAATCATAGGTCTTGCCTAATTGACAATATCAGGCTCTAATACTCCTATATTTTTCAGAAAGTATTGGCACATCTCTATCATGGCACCATTGATCTCAATATAGCAGCCAAAATATAGAGTAGAAATTCTCTGCCTGTGTATATCAGCCAGATTGAGTCTCCATGAGGAGATATCTGTGCTATCCTAATAGTGATTTTGTCAAAATAATGACAAATCATGAGGTTAACTCTCACCTACTCTATATGGATAACTTGTAGTTTGTTGCCGAATCTAAAACACAGCTTCCTGAACTTCAGTAACATTTTTACCAAATATAGTATAAATAATCAAAGATCAATAAAAATAATTAAAGAAAAACTTAAAAGTGATAATGAAGATTAAATAATTGAAGTTCTAAGTCATCAAAAGTTATAAATATACTTTATAAATATATAAACATTTTTATTATATATAATATGTATTATATATAAATAACATGTTATATAAATATACATATTTATATAGACAAAACCCATATAAATACCTTTAAATAAATTAAGAAATGGATTTCACTTTTGAATATACTTGTCATCAGTTAGAAAATTGTAGTAAAATATTGATTTTGTTAAAAATAATTATACTCATATTTTAGAAAATTTTAGAATAATATACTCATATCTGTCAGAAATTTGTCACAATAATCATTACAATGTGAATAATATCTCTATAACTAAGCAATATGCAACCTCAAATGTAGCCCAGAGCCCTTTTGTAACATGAAGACAAACAATAAATATATCTCAACCCTCTCTGTTTTATGATGAAAGATATGTACCCTGATATCTACAGAAAATATAATTTGACTTTAAATTTAACAAATTGATAATTTAGCCTTTGAACCAGTTACAAACACCTTAGCTTCCTGAAGTTGGAAAGGATATGTAAACTGATTTTAAAAGTGGAGAAAGTATTCAGCTCGCATATAAAGAAGCTATTAAAAACTTATCTCAACGTAGGCATCAAGAGTTAGGTAGTAAATGCATTTGTCATTCTACTTCTTACATATTAATTTAGCATTGTAAAATGGTCTATTATAGTGCTAGAGGTAAAAGCACAATGACAGAAGGTCAAAGGCATTTCTCAAAACTACAATAGTCCAAGTCAGACTTTAAAAAATAATAGTAAGGTAAAGGAAAAAAGGTTAAAATCAGTAATTCACCTATTCACAGATTGCAAACAATTCCCTGTATATGATCTCATGTTACACTTTAGAGACAGGAGATAATGTATCTAAAGTGCTTAGCATTGTGTCTGCTTCATGTTAAACATAAATAATTGTTAGTTATCATCATTGATTCATCAGTATTTCCTTTTATTTAAAACAGCCATCAATTTACTCTTAAGTGCTGTACAATTTTCAAAATATTTCTGCACATGGTTATTTTATTCCCTCTTTATCATGAACTCTCTATAGGTTACATCCCATTGCACAGGCAAAGGAACAAAGGCTCAGGGCTTAGTTTCAGAGTTCAGGAACTGTATTAGCTCAAGAATATAATTTCAGAGCTACGGAATCAGTGCACAAAGTCTTTGGACTCTTAATTTGTTGACCTCTACAGTATGCCAATTCTCTTAAACATAGCTATATACCACTAACATTAGAGAAAATAGACAAAAACTCATCTAATTAGATCAATGGCCAATTTCGTGTTGGATTATATATAAAATAGCTATGCTATATTAATTACTAATGTCTTCCCTGAGCTTACTATGTGACAAGTATTGTGCTAAGCACTTTACCTACATTGTCTTTTAATCCTCTCAATATCCTTCTGAGATAGGCGCTGTCATCTTCTCCATTTTTTAGATGAAAAAATTCAAGTTTTAAAAAATTGAATTACTTTTGTAAGTTCACATAACAGGCAAGTTGAAGTACCTACAAAACAACTGACTGATTCCAGAACCCTCAAGTCCTAACTACCTCACTATATCAGTTCACATCAGTTAGACAATACCATGTGGATAAGTTTGTACCCCATTTATAGTTCCAATAAAAGATAGTGAGGATAAAGGTAGCCAGAAAACTTATTACAATTACAGTGATATATTCAGAATTTTTGGTAGATATTTTAGATAATCTGAAAGTTTATATTTAATTTATTTGCCAAGAAATTTAATCTAAAAATGATATAAGTAAAATATTGTTGGACATAAAAATGATCATAGCTTTGTCAAGCATTTAGGAGTTAGTTAAAATAATTTTGTTTATTCAATAAGTTATTTTCTAATTCAGATTTGCAATGAAATGTTGACATAATAGTATAATGTAGCATGATTTTTACCATTGGAAAAAAGAGAAAGTCTTGTTTATGTAAGTTATAAGGAAGAGAAGCTATTTGTAACATGATGGATTCTACACCAGAATCTGCATTTTCTTGACTTGTGGGGCATATGTCAGCAGAAACAATAATGTTTTTCATGTTTAAATAGTTACTAAACAAGTGAAACATAGGTAAAAAAACTAAAACAAACTAAATGTTTGTAAATAGTTTCTCTAAGCTGTATGTAGATCACAGTTAACAGTATAGACAAATGAATCTCTCCAAAATATCCTTTTAGTTATTTTAACTAATCATGGGATACTACTTATTTGAATAGCATTTCCTTTCAGTGAAACATCATATGAATTTTTAGGGATTTTGTTGTGGCTGTTGTTTACTTGTTTTGTTTGTTTGTTTGTTTTTAAGGCTAAGTATTGGATCCAGCACAGATAATGAAACAAATGTGAATCTAAGAGTATATCAAGTGAATAAAGTTAACTTTAATTCTTCTGGTTGAAAGTCTTGGAGAAATCAAGATTAATCAGTACTTTCTCTGTCTTGTCAGTGTATTCTACAGAGCCTAGACCAGTGCATTCTACAGAGCCTAGACCAGTGCAGGCAAATATAAGGAATTCAAAGATAGTTGTGGCTGCAGTCGAACTGAGAAGACAATGCACCTGAAAACTTGTCATGTCATTGGGACATTTCTATGCCAAGAATTAGTGTGGTGACAGAGTCCATGCTGTTATAATGCAAACAGTTTAATCTGAACAGTAAGGAGAATATCATGTTACATTTATATATTCTTGTCCTCTCTGGACCTCAGAGTAATTTAAAATATGTCATTTTTCTCATAGCATTTCTGGGAAAAGTGAGACCTAGAGAATTTTTTTAATTCACCAGGAAGTACACAGCTACTATGTAGTGGGTGGCCTCCTCTTCCTTCCAGCTTCACCTCTTACTCTGTCTGTAGAGCTTGCAAGAGAGAGAACTGTTAGGGAGCTTTGCAATCATGAGATATGAGGAATAAAGCTTTAGATCTAATTCTGGAATTTTCCAGTGTCCTGTGAAATGAGGAATGACTGCATGGCCAAAATGAAAGCCAATTTTCTGATGGCTCTGGAGGGGTACTGAAATTGCCTGTGGATTCCCATTAAGTTTGTACAGTGTCTTGTTGCCTACATAGCTGAGCATTTATAGGAGGAGACAGCTTCCAATCAATATTTTGTTGTCCAAATAGGTATCTATTTTTGTTGTTTGGGAAATGTTATTAAATCAGATGCACTCTCAATATTAAAAGGAGCATCATACTTTGGTTGCTAAATCTGAATCACAATTTCTTTGAGTACAAAATGAAGGCCTTGATTTTAGTGTTTCTCAATATTACCTGCATGAGAGAATAGTCCTTGCTCAAGAATTTTTCTCACTTAGGCAAGTAGTGTGAAGAAAAAGGAACTGGTGCCAACAGCTATTCAGATTCTAATAAGGACAAAATCCTAACAAGGGAATTGGTTGCAAATCTGAAGGATACTCAATAGCTGGGACTTGCCTTTTAAAAGCTTGTGAATATATAATCGGCCAGGGTCACGAGGGACCCAAAGTTCGATATGTCATTACAGCTGATTGGCTTGAGGCCTTGCGAGAAGCGAAATGATTTATAGAGCCAGAGCGGGATGGCCACCAAGGGAGTTGCCTTAGGAGGTTTGTAGGAAAAGACTGAACAATGTACTTACTAGACTGAAGCTATACCCTGAAAGGATGCCCTCTCCAAGGGACCCTTTTACAGACTTTGAATTCATCTTCCATGCCTTCAAAACGATTCCAGACCAACAATTCATATTTCAAGAGTGACCAATGACATAATCCTTATGCTTCCCATGCATAATATGTTTACTGCTCAGCATTTTACTTACCACTAAGGCTCTTTACACAGGGCTTCCTAACTTCTCATCATCACTGCTCACCTAGAATAATAGGCGCTTATGGCTGAAGGCCACTGGTCTGGGGACTCCTGCTGCTCCGAGGCCCTGCTCAGGGATATCCGCATACCTGTAATGCTTTCAAGGTGTAAGAGTGCCTTCATTTGGGTAAAATTTAATTCTTCTTCTAAGCAAGGGACAGACAGATTTAAATATATCCTCGCTGATGAAGATTTGAAAAAAGAAATGAGACCATTTCAAAACTCAGATGCAAGCGTAATTTTTTACAAGATCCAATAAAGCAGCCATTAGAAATGTCAATTTTCAAAGTCATTGTACAGTCTGCAGAGCAGCTCTGCCTGCTCACCAGCCTGGACCCTTAGGGATTGATTTTGAACTCAGCCACAGCTGAAGGGCTGTCCCAAAGTTTCAGGCACTTGAGATGACTGATGAGACCACTTCACTGAGTGCTTGTTCTGAGTGTAGCAAAGTTCAAACAATTCGGGCTTAGCAAAATGTGGAGCAAGGAGCTTGGCATAGAATAGCTACCAGGGTGTTTGATAAAATGACAGGTATATGGGGTACCTGACACAGTTGGCACCAGCTGTGACTCATTGTCTGTAATAATAAAGCAGACATGAATGCCTGCCAACCATTGCCCCTGCTTCCAAAAGCTGGAACTTGGCTTTGGATTATTATGCCATGCTGTCTTCCCCTTTCTCTGCCTCTCCTGCCACCCAAATTGTATCTTATCGCACTTCATGTCTGCATTCACCGGGGAAAACTGACTTGAAGGTGAGTTGGAAATAATATGGCATTAATGAATGTGAGTTAGCAATAGTGGACCTCATTCCTTTCAGGGGAGCTGTGAGCCATTTTCTGTGCTTCTCCAAAGTCCCTGATGATAAAAATTAATAGAGGGGTATAGTTAGATTATAGATAGGGAGAGTCCATCTCAGGCTCACTGAATGAAGTCCATGGGATAGGCTTGGTACTCTGTATATTTAATAAGCTTTCAAGTTATTCTTCAGGGGGAAGTTTGAGGAAGAATGCAGCTGGAGCCGTGATTCTCAGCCTTGCTGGAGACAAAATACCGGGGAACTAGAAAAAATCACTGTCTAGGCCATACCCAAGCTAGTTAACTCACAATCTTTGGTGAGGGAACTCAGGTGTTTGGATTTTTAAGTTTTCCAGTTAACTCAAGTGTGTAGACAAGACTGAGAACCACTGAGCTGGAGGGAATTGCTCATAGAGGGTTTCCTGGCTGTTGCGAAAATCTGTGTCCTAATGGGCACTCTTTTGACATTTGTGTGCAGAACAATTCACGAGGCACTGTGAAGATATGTGGACTTATTTTAAGTTACAGAAAGTTCCTTTTCTTCCTAGAGCCCTTAATTCACCAGAAGAGACATATACTTTAATAAAATCACAGTTCTTGAACAACATATCACAACATGGTATTAAAAACTGAAACAATAATCTCTGTGGGCACAGAGTGTAGAGAGATCAGAACATGAAGGTGGTGAAGAGGGGACGGTTCCTGAAAAGCATATTTTGAGCTGGAATTTCAGGTATACAATTTTTCACTACTGGGAATACTTGATAAAAATGTAAAGGTACATTTCCCACATTTAGTTTCTAATAATCACAAAGATGACAAAATGGCAGTTAATGAGAATGTGTCAGTGAGACATTTTAATGTTGTCTAAAGTAAATAATAAACTCTTGAGATACTTCCCACAGGGCCACAGTGGCAACAGGCTGGAGGGTTGTTTGGGTGGACATGGGTGACCTAGTTAGGCATTTATTGAGATCACACGTGGTACCTGTAACTTGGTTTCCTAATTGCTGCCCTAACTGGCTGTGAAGACCATTCTTTAAAAGCCTTTCCAGAAGTGTTCTGATTAATGCTAGCATGGCTGGAAAAGTAAAAAATGCCCATTTGATTCTATGCTTTCTTATATTTTCTAAAACATAACAGCATAAAAAAAAACTTTCTTATGTGGAATAGAGAAAATGACTATTAGCCCAGCCTTTTGTTGTTGTTGTTGTGTTTGTTTTTTAAGGAGCAAAGAAAAGCTCTCCTAGTTGATCACGTTTTAAAATTTTCAGTTGCACTTCCTGTTGCCTTATTCTGATTTGTACTTAGATTGCTTGACATGCACTCATTATACAGATTTAAATTTAGAAATGGAAAGTGTTTCTTCTACTCTGTTTTCATGCTCAAAGGCTCAATAAAGACTTGTGGAATAAATGATCAAATGTACTTGATGTCAGCAAACTGGAAACAGCAAATTCAGAAAAAAGAAACACAGGGTTATCTTCCTGAAGCTACTGGGCAAAGACCATGTCCTCTAATTTTTATGAAAAATTAACTGTTAGTGAAAAATTTGGTCAAGAAAAATCAACACTGTTTAATACTTATTCTTTTTTAATACAGTTTATTCAATATTTTAAGGAAGGGGTAAATCTACAATAAACTTTCTAGTTGGATAAAACATCAGATGGAAAAATTCAAGTAAATGATTAATCTCTGGAGCATCTCATGATGAGAACTTTATGCAGCATGTCTTCTTATGACACATAAAAATAGTATATGAAGTATATGAAATTTCCTTTATCCACAATACACAATAATGATTTCGAGGGTTTTGTTCATGTGCATTTACTGAGTGTCTACTATGAGCCAGAGATGAGAGTAGGGACAAGTCTACGACTATGATAAAGAAAATCCCAACTTTCGGAAAAAGAGAAACTGCCAGATACACTGCAAATATTGTCTTAAAAGGAGGTGCATCATTAACTTAACAGTTATTTGATTTTTGACACGTTTATGATTTTGGAAAAAGATCAATTCCTGATGAAAAACATTTGGGGGGATTTTTTTTCTTTTTTTTCCATAGGAAAGGAGTAAAGATTTTAATTAAAAGTGGTGAAGGAAATTATATATAATCACCACAGAAAGAAAGAAGGTAAATTACACTAAAGAAACCAAGGCTTGGCATTATGAATCATTTCTGCAAAAGTGGAATTGGAGTCCGTCTTGTTCAACAGAGTAACTGGCACATATTAGAATGCCATCCAGCCCTGTGGGAACGGCCTGTTTAATCAGGAATATCCAGCTATCTGAGTCCTGTGAACCTCATGGCATTTTAACTAGAAATAGAGGAAAGAAAAATTCTCACTCCCCAAATTTCAAAATCATGTTGATGTTTTCCATTCTTTTTTGATGGCGCTAGCAAAGGAGGGGAGGTAAAGCTATAAATAACTTGGTACTTGTCACCCCACATCCTCAACTATTCCTGCCTCAGAGGTAAGGACAGCATTTTTTTTTTTTTTTTTTTGCAGCCTCTGAGTAACATCTAGCATGCATGAGTCCTAGGCATCTGGTGTGGGTGGGGCAGGCAGAGATTGTGGATTTGACCTCAGCCAGGTGGCTTACCCAACACCTGTGCTGCTCCCACTGGTGGGGCATTTGTGCACTGACCTCTGGACAAAAGGAGATTGCCCCTCTCTGACTCGAGCCTAATTTTCTTCAGGATGCTGTATAAATCTCACATTCTCCATCTCCAAACCTTTCCTCAGTGGTTTCTCTGGTCCTAATCATTCCTTGAACTCTGTCCTCCAGGATGAAATTGTGCTTATAGGAGAGTTTCTTTTATATGTGATATTTTTGTCAACCCCTTTATGTTTTGGGTCCTGCCATAGCAGATATCAGTATTGTTATCTTGTTGTCATTATCCCCATCCCTACTCCTTCCTCTGTTGTTTCTTCCATTCTCTGCAAACACAAATTGACCCCCACCCAACGCACACACACACACACACACACACACACACACACAGAGTCTCTTTCCCCTGTGGAATACTTAGTATATGGGAACTTAATCCTTGCTCATCTTCTCATAAAATGGGTCAAGGCACACACATGAAAAGAAAAGAAAGTAGAGGAAGAAGAAGAGGAGGGAAAGAACAAAACAATTTTACATCAGCAGTGTGATTAGATCAAAGCAAACCAGTGAGGTCTATCCTGGTATCTGGACCCCATCTCCGCCCCTGTGCTGCTCAGGCCCCACTTTCTTCTGTCCCCCATTTTTCCTCTTCAACTCTCCTGATCAAAATTGCTTCAGGCAAAGAGTTTACAAATGTACCGATACGATGTTCAACCCACAAGCTTCCCGTTGCCTTCTCTTTGTACCAAAATTTTGAAAGCCTGCAGTTTATAGAGATTCTCTAGTCTATCCAACTGCTGTTTTTTAGTCGAAGAAACTCAAGTTTATGGAACTAAACCAGTTTGCACTATGACACATGTAATTGCAGAGATATGATGAAAATTCCTAATATTCAGTTTTTTCTTCAATTCACCTTTTAACCACTCAAAAAAAATCTTAAAGAAAAGAATTTTTAATTATGTTATTTTAGATACAGTGGTTAAGTGAAATAAAGTTGCTCATTGCCGTGGCTTGTTTTGTTTTGTGAAAGAAACCTTAAGACCCTACCATGTGGCAACCCCTCACTCCATCCCCCACAAGCCTGGCCTGAGCTGATACCTGTGAGTAGACCTGCTGTTCTTTTGTCAATCCCCAGCTAATAAGTAATATGGTCTTTCTGGTGGACAGACACACATCACAGATTAGATGTGAAGGATGAAGAGAAGAGGGAAGTTCTCCCTTATCCGTTGCCTGTAAAATGGCACTGTCATTGGTTTTCTTTTTGTTTTTCTTTTTTTCTCTTCTTCTCATGTTTTAAATTAGTATTGCCCAAAAAGATCCACTCTTGGCTCACAGGCAGTGGAGTTTCTAGTCAAAGCCCTGCAGCAACCAGTGGATAACCTCTGGAAAGTCAATCCACTCACCAGTAAATTCCAGCTGTAACATTACCAGTTCTGTAAAGTAGACATACCCAATCAGACAGCTGTGGGACCATGGTCCTGATTACAAACAGCACTTATCAGCTAAACTCTCTTTTACTTAGAGTATTTTTAATTGGGAGGAGGGATTCTTAGAACATCCAGAGGAGAGAGAAGAGTGGAAGGAAAAGGAATAGAGCATTGTTTGTGTGTTATTCTTATCTTTTACCCCTTCCCTTAGCACTTCCTAGGTGCAGACCCTGTGCTCTGTGTTTACATATGTTTGCACATTTGATCCACAAAACCACCCTTAAGCCTTGCCATCGCTAGTCCCATTCTACAGTCAAGTGGGCTGAGCCCAGGGAGATCAGTTAGTCTGATAGTTATTTGGGGTCTCATGTTAGCTAGTGGCAGACCTGGAATGTGAACCCAGGTAGTCAGGCTCCAAAGCCTTGCTCTTAAAAACTATCCTGTGCAGCCTCTACATAACCCTGTTAAGAGATCTTTTTTAAGGTAGTTGCAGGAAGGGCAGGGTGAGGGGCAGCAATCCTAACTGCAGTTTCCAAAGGTTTTTTTCACATATCTGCTACGATATGCTCAGCATACCACTAGTAGTGAAGTCAGGTTTATCTCCAAGTCCAAGTGTGGCCCAGAGTCTCATAAATGGCTTTGAGGGTGATCTGGCTGCGCTCCCTGGTGTGTATGGCTGCTTCTGCTCTGCAGGTGAGAGGCCACCTTTTCCTATCTTTACCTCACAATACACAACCTTCCCAATAACACCCATCTGCCACAGCGGACCCCTTTCCAGAGAGAGCGTGTGAGTGGCTTGGGTTCCTGACAGGCCTCCCAAGTAAAACTTAAATGGCAAGGTCAATACTAAAACCTATGTCTTTTTTTCTGATTTTAAGTCCACATTTCTTTCCCTCAACATGAATGCAAGTGTTTTAGATGCAAGAGTATAGAATCTTTGGTAGCATTTGTTTTTGCAGACCTAGCTATGAAAAGGCCCAGTGATTTACCCAAAGGTTGAAAAATAAACTCATATTGAAGAATAGGACAAGAAACACAGTTATCATCTGTTCTAGAGTCTTGTGTCATTACTCCTTCTGTTCTTTTGTTCTGGTCTTGTAGTTGGCATCTCTCTTTGACAAATCTGACACATATAGGTGTGATCAAAATTAACTAATGTGGTGAATTTAAATCTCTATGACAATCATCAGAGCTTTTGCATATTTTTCATTTCATGAATGAAATGGCAGGTTTGTAAATAATTATAAAAAGAAAAAAACTGGAAATTCTTGAGGGATTCAAATTGGGTTCTTAACTTATTAATTGATCAGAGACAACTTCATTAGAAGGTGCTAAAACATCTGAACGTCATTCACAGCATGTCTACATTTATTTATCTTAAAGCTTTTAGTATTACTATTTTGTTGTTTATCTATACCTATTCTGAAGAAGAGGAAAATTTGATTGTTTTCCCATATTTGACCTGGGATTAAAGATCAGTTAATTAGGTTCACTAAGCCAAGTACTTTTTCAAGACAAACACTGCACACATTAAGATTTTATTGTATTGATCAAGATTTGGTACATGACCCCCTTGTCAGGTGCCTACCAGGAATGTCCCAGGGTAGGAAGGGAGTGCTAAGCCTTCCAACCCAAGTTGGCTCTTTACCACAATATGTTACTATGTTAATTTCAATTTTTAAATAACTCTGTCTCTTTTAATTATCGACAAGACAGTTTTATTGAATAATTTCATGTGAAAGAACTTAGACATCAATTTTCTATCTGCAGTAAAGTTCGTGCTAATATATCAATTATATCTCGGGCTGGAAAAAAAGCTGGAAAAATAAAAGTCTGTACTTTCTCTTTCACTGAGGTCAAATAATACCATTTATAGTTATATCTGATGTATATCATGCTCAATCAAATATTAACCTATTGGTTTCAGTTATAAACTAGGAAAGATAGTCTTTTACAAGTATCCCTCACTGCCATATCGTTTTGGCCTTTAAAATTCAGAGCCCGATCTAGATATTCTTCACATAACTCAGACAGAAGTAAATCTCATTGAAGCAGCATTCTGTAAGGGGTAATGTGTTCCTAAATCTTCTCCATTCTGAGCAATAGTCTTTTGATCAAATTGTTTTATAAGTTCTTGTATCAACTTACAATGATAGCATAAGGAAGGTCATTTATTAAAGAATATTGAAACACTAAAATACACTTTGTTGAAAATTGTACACTGTAGTATAATAATTATATTATATTATGTATATATAATGTATGTATTATACATTAAATAGGTATAAACATACATATAGAACAGTAAGGAATATCCAATAAAGTTTGGATAGGAAATTTCTAGTTCTTTCTCAGTAGAAATTGATAAAAATTTGGTCAAGTTTTGCTGATTTTTTTTCTGTCTTTTATCCGATTCTCAAGTCAACTCAAAGTCTGAGTTGAGATCTATCATTTTCTTATATCAGGAGCTTTGTTACTATAACAAAACAGTTCTTTATCTTTGCATCTTTTAGGTAGTCATTATCAATTTATTTCTATTGAGATTTGTTCTTCCTATATTTCTCTGCATACTACTGGCTGCCTGCCCTGCATATCACTCTGGATTTGCTTTTCCTTTATTACTCTGCATACCAAGCCCACTGTCTACTTTCTTGGCTTCACAGTTCTCACTAATCCAGGTCCTCTTTAAGTTGCTGTCAGTCTTATGTATTCTTTCTTATAAGCTCTGTCTTTCATGAAAGTGTGCGTTCTACACAATGAGGCAGTGAAGGGGCATTTTAAACACATTTTGGTATAATCACTTTCTGAAAGAGATCCAAAGTAATTAAAGTTTATCAATCCTTCAATTTCTAAATCAAGCCATGAGAAGACTTCTCATGTAACAATGTCAAACATTTTCTCTGGCTATAGGGTCTTCTTTGTGCAGGCTACCATTACACAATTATTTGCTGAGCTGATAAACAAAGTTGAATCAATAACAGCTTATTATTAATATAGAATTGGCTCAGACAAAATAAAATTAAAAATCAAATAACTAAAATATAATTCAGCACATTTTTTAGAATTCTGGTATGCATATTGTCAATGAAAATGCCAGAATGCAAACATGTTGAAGGCAATGCTTTTTCCAAGCTAATCCAAGGCAAGGATACTATCTTAACTTCATAATTTTTTCACAATGCTAATGTAGTGCCTTATACTTAAAGTAGTTAATAAATGCTTACTTAATGGAATATTTATGTTTATTTATGTTTCCTACATAATACTTAGCTCAATACCTTGACTAAAGTAAATATTTGATATATGTTGGTAAAGGATAAATAAATGAACAAAAAAATTAATTTGTCCTGAATGCCCAGTTATTATTGATCATATTCACATAAGCACGTAGACATCACCAAAATATATTGCAATGTGGTGGTTTTTAATTTTTAAACACCATGATATCATTTAGGCAAGTCCCTCAGTCACTGAATTTGAGGTTTTGTATTCCTGTAATGACCATGGTAATCTGTAATGTAATTCTCAGGTCTGGAAAGTGAAGTGGGCAGGGTTTCACTGACCCTGAAGCTTTCTGCTTCTCTGAGGGTAATTGGGTGGAGGAGTAAAAAGAACAGAAGCTACTTTCCCATTTCAATTTCAAAAGAAAGTTTATACTTACATCTGGGACTAGTGGCACAAAATCCAAAACATTATTTATTGAATAAGTTACCTATCATAATGTCAGAGAGAATTTTGATTTATAAAATGTAAATGTTTTAGAACTATATGCAAAAGAAGAAAATACACTGGAAATTATTTTTCTAGGCTATGTTTCTTTAGCGGCATAGGATAGTGAAATATGATTCCACTACTAGTTAATATTGCCTATATTGCAAATTCTAACATCTTTATCATATGCCTTTTAAACTGATTCTGGCTTAGAGTATCTTATAAAAACAATTCCTAAAGCCTAGGTCAAGGCTATTTATTTTTCTCTTACTCTTCACTCAACCGGTGAAGAGTGTTTTATCAACATGGGATAGATCAAAACTCCTCATTCATCTCCTACTACATTAAGGGGAACTGCTTCAGGCCTTACCATTGAGGTGATAACTTGCTCAAACACTTATACACCATATAATTTAATCTGGTTCAATAAAATTTCTTAGGTGCATAAACATAATAAAGCTTTATCTGGATTAATTAGGTTACAATTATTCAATCATAAATTTTTCCCCAAGAATAGGAAAAAAAGAGAACACTCCCTAATTTATTATATGATAGTACATCTAGACAAAATCAATATGAGAAAAAAATTACTGACCAATCTCATTTATGGATACGGATATAAAATTACTATACAAAATATTAGCAAACTGAATCCAACCAAGATCAAACTGATTCATCTTGAGAATGCAAGAGTGTTTTATCATTGAAAAATCTACAAATGTAATTCACCTTGATAACAAAGAGACTAAAAACCACATAATCATCTTACTAGATACAGAAAAAATGTTAAAATTCAACACCTAATCCTAATTTAAAAATATAAACTCTTGCAAACTGGAATAAGAACATTCTTCCTCGAACTAGACAAGGCTATCTATCAAAAACTTATAGCAAACATTATTCTTTGTAGAGAAGTATTAAAAATATTTCCTTTAAAATCAAGAGCAAGATAAAAATAACCACCAAAGCTCATTTTATTCAGGACTGTTTTTGAAGTATTAACTAATGCAATGAAATAAGAAAAAAAAAATTATGTTGATTGAAGAGGAAGAAACCAAATTGTTTTCTTATAAATAGCATGATTATCTACACTGGAAAGTTTCCTCCCCCTCTCGCCCCTAAAAATACCATTTACGGTAGAATCTAAACATATAAACTGTAAAAGAAAAATATATATAACAGAAATAACCAAGACCTTAATGGAAAAAATTGATAAATTGTTGAAAGTTTCTTAATGGGGAACTAATTAAGTAGAGATATATACCTTGTTCATGGACAGGAAGATTAAAATTCACTCATTATCAATTAACCAAAAATTCATCTCTACAGATTGATCAAAGAAAATCAAATCAAAGTCCATAGTCTACTTTCACAGGAACTTGACAGAATGATTGCAAAATGTGTATAGAAGGGCATAGGGAAAAGTAGAGCCTAAACTCTCCTGAAGAAGTAATTAAGGTGAACATGCTCTACCTGATATCAAGACTTACAAAAGCTATAGTAACCAAGTAAGTGTACAATAAAGCTATAGTAATCAAGGAAGCATAGTATAGTCTGTTTTAGACTACAGAAAAGAATTGAGAGCCCAGAACCAGATCTATATATTTTAGTCCCTTGATTATGATTCAGGGGGAATAACTGGAGAGAACTAACTATTCAATAAGTGGTGTTGAGTCAATTTTTTATTAGTATGGAAAAGTTAAAGTTGGATCTTACTTTATACCATAAAAAAGTAAATCCACATGGTTTAAAGACTTAAATATTAAAGGCAACACTTTTAGAAGTTTATAAAGGGGAATATTGAACTAAAGATGGAGAAAGATATTTTTAAATAAAACAATAAAAAGTGTTAACCATAAAAAGTTGATGAGTTTTAAACAAGGCATAAAAAGTGTTAGCCATATAAGTGTGATGAGTTCAATATCATTAAAAATAAAAATGTCTGTTAATAAAATTACCATAAAGATAGTGGAAAAACAATCCTTGGTCTGGAATAAAATACATCCCATACATATAACCAAGGAAACAAGAAAATATTAGAATTATAAATAAATATCTTTGTCAATATAAATATCTTTTGAACAAAAAAAAAAGTTCAAAAGTACGTGAACAGTCCTTTCACAAATAGGTAAATGAATGGCTAATAAGCATATGAGAAATTCAAATTAAAACTGGAAAATAATACTATTTTGTATTCTTTAAATTGGCAAATATTAATAAATCTAGTAATATCAATAACTGGAGAAGATTTGATGTCATAAGATCTGCTACATTTACTACATTCCAGAGTATAAATTGGTACCACCATATTAGAAGATAATTTGGCATCATCATATAATATGCAACACATGAATACTCTCTGACCTAACCATTTCTTTCCTGAGTCTATAATCTGGAAAACCCTTGTACTTTTCTGGTATTCAAATGATGGAATATTGCTTAGAAACAAAAACAAATTATCTACAACTATAAACAAGTGAGTTGTAGATACAAACCAAATGCAGAAGTCCATATAGGTGTAATAGTGATTTTTTTTTTTTTTACATAGGTCAAAAGTACACATGGCAAAATCAGGAAGGATGGACGGGTAGATAGATGATAGATAGAAAGATGATAGATAGATACATACATACATACATAGATACATAGATACATGCATACATAATAAATAGATACATCTAAATGTAGGTAATATAGTCTCAGAAGACTATTTTGCAAAGACCAAATCACAAACATAAAATCTCAAGATGGTAGTTACCTCTGGTGGGGAAAGTAATGGGAACAGAGATAACACACAAGTAAGTCTGTTCAGTACTTGAATGACAAAAACAAATGATAATCATAATAGATGATCTTATAATTCTTCCCCTTGCCTCTCTGCTATATTTTTCACTAGATGTTTTCAAAGTTTTCCCTCTCAAAAAGTAATAGGAAATGGAGAACAGGGTCAGCACTAAACAAACATTTTTATTTACACCTCACCAGAACCAGTTAGCTACATGTTACATTAATCTAGAGATAAGAAAACTAAAGCCAAGAAAGTATAATTACCTGCACAATATCATATCGCTCTAAACTGTTAAAGCTATGTTTTGAATTCACATCTGTATTGTGAAAGCCATTTTTGTAACAAGTGATTCAATTATGTCATGTGATATGTGGTTCTCATCTTTTAAAACAAAAGGACATTTTCCCTAGGAAGAGGAGATCTTTCAGCTTGCTTTTTCAGGGAACTAAACTCTTTATGAAACATAGTATGAGGTAAGATAACCCAAAATTTAAGCGGGAGTTATCCACATATCAGAAGAGTCTGAGACACTATTTCACGTGCATTTTTTCTGCAAAGATTTTAAGTGATAAAAATAAACAAAATCACCACCAGAATTAAATTTAAAGGGTAAAAACTGGTATCAAAATCATTGCAATGGGTCCCTTTTAAGTTATAAGATTTTACATCTTTTTTGAAATCTAAGTTTAAAATAGTTCCAATATTCATGGATCCATAGACCTTGTTTACTTGTTTATTTTTTTCATGATATAAACCTTCACGCAGAACATTTCAGTTTTAGTCACATGTACCTTTATAGCCAGTTATATTCTTTGAAGTAGGTATAAATTTGTTCAAAGATAATGATTTCACAATTTTCGAGATGTTGTTACATTTCTGCACAAAGGAGCATCCCTCCTATCTGCTAAGAATCATAACTTTGAGGAGAGCATTAACATTCTGTGGGAATTGTTCTCACATCTGAGATGCACACCGGAGCAGGCATTCTGAACACCTTGAAGTTCAGAAAGATACATAATAGTCTTAAAGGCAGTAAGATCCACCTCACACCACATTCTAGAAGCAGGCTTTTTTTTTTCCACTTTAAACTGTTGCCCTTTTTCTGGCATGAGCCCTGCAAAGAAGGGAAGTCTTGCATTCCATACTAGAGTCTGGATTTCTGTAAGCAGTTCCCCAAGAATTAGGTGCTCAGTTCCCATCATCTGTAAGTAATTACAGGCAATGGCAGTAATGTCGAAGGCACCTGTCAAAAGCATTGTTGTTTTCCAGGCCCTTAAATAGCAAAGGATAGCTGATTCATTCATGGTCCTGCCATGGATCTTTGTTTCTTTCCCATTGAAAATAACTCTTCCCACTTTACTCTGAATGTTTGTAGTTCATGCTGAGAGCAGCAATTCATTTTTGGCAAAGGCTCCTGATGGCTTGGATTATACAGCTCCAGTATAACTGTGTTCTGCGGCGATTGTAGCAGGCTGAGGTGGAGTGGTGGAAGTGGGCCGTAGCAGTTTTCAGTCTGCTCAAGCTTTCTCAAAATTGATCTGCTTACTAGGGGCTCTGAAAACTAAAATATCATGGTCATTTTGGCTAGACTCTGAAAAGGATGCACACGTGTCTCTGCATAATGAATGATTCTCTCAGTTCAGTCAATTGCTGATAAATCAGGAAGATACCTGGACCCCAGGCCCTGCAAACGAACAACCTCTTTTAGGCCTTCCTGAGAGTCGAATAAATATTAATTCCCACTGAAATAAATACTTTTGTAAGAAGACCAACCTGAGGCTACAGGTATGAAAACTATTTTATAAACTTCTGCTTTCTTATAACTTTCACTGTTCCTTTGCTTTGGTGACAGGCATAAAAATAAGAACTAAAACTTTATATGTATATATTCATATTTATATATACATATATACTTATGTTCTATGGGAGCTTTAAGGAAAGAATAATTGGAAGTTCCTTTTTTGTTTCTCTTATGCACTTTTTTTTTACTATATTTACCTTAAATCCCTACAAGCCCATGAGCTCTCAAAGGTTGAGACCGTATTTTCTTCTTTATATTCTTTCCACATTGCCCCATGGCCAGCACATGATTCACACTTATACATGTGAAAGAAGAGCTTAGTGAATTGATTTATTATCTCCTTGCAATCTTTCAGCAACTCTTTAAAGCAGGTCTTTGATAATCATAGAAACTAGAATCTTAAAGATAACATGCAAACAACAAATAGGTATTGCTAAAATAAGAAGTCTCAAAAAATAAGTTGGAGCATGTCCTCCATTAAATGCTGGAGTATGTGCCCATAGCATATGTATTGCTTAAACAGAAAGTCCTAGAAAAAAATTATGCATTTAATTAGACATCTACCCTTTCCTCCAGATAACTGGGTTCTTAATTTGCTAGATCAAAAATTTATGATAGCATTGAAAACTATAGATTTCAAATTTTGATTTTTATAATCAAATAAATAGAATAAATGAGTGATTAAGCTAAACAATGGCAAATACTCTGAAAATGTTTAGTTATATGCCACAAGGGAAAGGAAGCGCATGAGTCTTCTTGGACATTAAACATCTTATACAAGTGCTATGATGCCAGTGAAAGTGATCATAAATATTTAATTTGGGGGAGGATAGAAAACAAATTTTTTTAACAGCTTAAAAGGATACAGTAGTGTCTTTCTTCAACACCAGCTAGCTTCATATACTGAACCAGCAGTTCCTGAGCCAATACCTGTCAAGCACAGCTCTTGAGAAAGTGGGGGAGGTTCTGGCATGACTGAGAAAAGCTCCATGGTCACAGGAGTCTTTCACTAAACTCCACAATTTTCTCCCCTAAATGCCAACCAGTTTGGTTTGTGCTCTCTATTTTGTAGGTCTTACCATCTTTTTTCTCAGAGACTGAGACCTCTATCCTCTACTCCCAGTATCTGGTTTTAGCTTTGCCACCTACTAACTCATTGATCTTGAACTTGTTACTTCATCTCAACTTTATTCTTTAATCATAATCTTTAAAATAAGGATATTAATTTATAGGACTGTTATGAGAATTAAATGTAAAGTACTTAATACAGTGCCTTGCATATAGTACACTCTACATTAATGGTAGATACTATTACTACTAATAGTCCAATGTGGACAAAACTCTCCTTACCTACAAGCCATCCTCAATTATTGCTTCTGCCAAGATGTACCTATCATGTCATCCCCTCATTGACTCTGATGTTTTGAGTGTCATTGCCAAACAAGATTAGATTTGAGCACTAGGATTTGCAAGGCTGGACAACCAAGACTGAGCCCAGCCCTGTTGGTTTGTGTCCTCCAGGTTTTTTCTTAATTTCCTTGTTTGTTAACCCATGGATAAAATAATACAAAAATTATAGCGCGTAAGCAGACAATGTGTTTTATGAATATGGGTCCCACGTTAATTTTTCAACCTAACTTCTATACAAGTATGATAAAATACAAAGGGATAAAATGATAATAGTGATGGTTGCTGGCTCTGAGAAAGCCAGTGAGACTATCTCCTCATTCTCTACCTCCATCACAGCTTCCATTCTTCTTGACATTTGGAATTAAAAAGTTTCTTTCTCTGTGTAGATAATCATTTCATAGTTCACAGGCTATGTGAAAGCTCTCCTTTATCATTCTTTTAATTTCACATCTAATATTTCTCCTTCAGTCTAATTTACATACTCAGTCACCCTGCTGAGTGTGCATTTTCTCCCTCCTATGAATTAATACAAAATTCCTACATATGTGAAAAGAGATTTATATTCCTACTTTAATTTTGAAATTTCTTAAACCACATTTCTTGCTTTCTTGTCTCCTTTTATAAATCCTTAAATAAATTATATTTTGCTACTCTTTTTATGTAAAGATGATATTGACCTAACCCTGTCAAGGTATGTTGAGATTCTTGTTTATATTTTGAAGGACTTTTTTAAAATGCTGATTCATGGATTGTTTCAGTCCAGGCATCCATGTGGATGGACCATGGTCACTGATAGATGCAGAGTGGGTGGTCATGGTAGAGGGGAAAGTTATATGGTTCATAGGGAGACATGAGTCCTAAGACTTTGGCCATTTCCACTCTTGTTAATGCTGGTCACTAAATGCCTCCTGTATTTCCTCACCTCTTAAAAAAGAAAACAAACTTTCTTTAAAAAAACAAATAAACTAAAACACTTCAGACATTATAGCATTACATTTGATGTGGAGCATCTAGTGTTACTTATTGATTGATGCCTGTTCCTAATATTCTCTACAAAACAGTGACAGTCATCATCAACATACAATGTAATGTCATTTATTCATAACAACCAGTTACTGTGCTGGAACAAGTTTGATGTACATATGTTGACGTGGACATTTGCTAAGAATGTGGTGGTTTCATGCACAATTCAACCTTTGAATATGAGTTTAGGAGCTAGCCTTGTGGGTCACTTCTAAGCTCACCATCTGTTTCCATAAGAAGAGAATTGTCCTATAAATGTTTCTAGGCTCAGAATATCATTAGCATGGCCATTAGTCACAGCACCACGATGGGGTCAATGACAGCAATGAGCCTATTACACAGCTCATTTAGGCTGTGGGAAATGCAAAAAGACTAACAGGCAAAGAACACCAAATAGTTCATTGTATAATCTATGCCACCCAAAGTGAAATTTCTAAATATTACAATATGCTACACAGTACATATGCTTATATGTAAATAATTGTTTAACTTGTCAAACAATTAGTCATTATTCTTTTTTTAAAATGTAAATTATGAATTGAAACATTATATCTAACTGAAATCAAAAATAGCTGAATGAAAGAGTCATTCAAGCTTGTAAAATCTGGAATATGCATAGTCACACAGCATGACTTTACATTGCATAAATACCAAGTGAGACAAAGGTACTTGAATAGATTAAGAGAAGCACAAGAAATGTTCAACAACAAGAATGAAGGGTATACTAAGTTTTATACCATGTTTTATTTGAAATGTTTATAATGTACTGTTTAAAAATTATTTTATTTAATTCACTAATGTGATGATACCTTATACCAAAATCAGGATGTGTATTGATCTTAATATCATAAATATCAGAAAACACCTAATTCTTATTTTTTAAATGTTTTATAGCCCCTCAATACTTCTGAAATCATATACAGTAAATGCCATTACTTGAAACCAATGTTTCTGCAGAATGAGAAATTCCATAAAGCAATATTTAGATAATCTAATCTAGCATTTTCTGAAATGTTTACCAGAGAATAATAAACCTTTATGATTCTCACGAAAAAAAAAAAAGAACATGAGGCTAAATAAGTTTGGGGAGTGCTACATATACTACATCCTATCTTGAGGACTCTCAAGTGTACTTGAGAAGTAAAACTTGTGTTCGTTTAACCTAGCACTTTCCTAGCCCATTCTCTTTTTCCCCAATATTGAACATTAAATCTTCATGAAACTAGAATTTCTTATAGTATACTTTGGGAAGTGCTATTTTAAAAATGATTTTATAGCCCAATCTGTGATGGAGAGTCAAAAATAATTAAAAGTAAATGACACAGTTGAAAGTGAATAAAGTCATATGACATGATCATTGGGTATAATCTGTAGACTACACAAAAACCAAGTATCTTTCTTTCTAGTTTTCTATCCCAATATAATAGTTTAAAAATTCTAGAATTGGCATTATCAAAATATTATGTATTTTCTTGTAAAAACATAAATCCGCTTTTAAGACACAAATATGATTATTCATATCTTTTTTTAAAGGTTATCCATATTTTTTATTCTAAGATTTGCTAAATTGGGCTCAATTCACAGGAACTAATTTTAGAAGGTAAGAAATTTGATATTGCTGGGCATATGAGGACTACTGCAAAACAAAAGAAATAGGATATAGAGTACTTGAGGGAACAAGAGAATAAAATTCTTAAAGAAGGGAGGTAAAAATGAAGGAGAGAGAGAAGGAAAAAGAAAATGTCAAAGTAAGGAGCAGATAAATACATTTAT
Organism: Eidolon dupreanum; assembly: GCA_028627145.1. Lineage (NCBI taxonomy): Eukaryota > Metazoa > Chordata > Mammalia > Chiroptera > Pteropodidae > Eidolon > Eidolon dupreanum. Next base: position 39,786,266 of record CM053511.1, read on the forward strand.
ATAAACTTAGTAATGTTTTTTTCTATTTCACTAAATATAATGTAAATAAGTTTAAATATGTTTTTTTTTTCTGCATGTTAGTTCATTTCTTTCAGAATTACCTCTCTCTCCTTTGATTTCTTTCCTTTTCTACTGGCAGACATGTATATCTTGCAAAAGGAATAAAGAGAAGCTTGGTGAAAGATCAAGCAGCTTAACTTTACTAAGTCCCCCACTGAAACCCTCTCTCCTTGCCCTGCCAAAGCTTTTACTTTCCAAAGACAGGTAACAATATATGTATAAGTGTTCATGATAGAAACCTAACCTTCATGCTAAATGTCTTACTCTCCCTTATCTCTATACTGAATCAACTAACAACTCAAGCAAACTACTCAAGGAGGTTTAAAGATAAACAAATATATTTTTCATTCTAACTACTCCAATGAATTTAGAAGAATTTCAGCTGCTTTCTAGAAATGCAAAAGAAATGCTATCACTTGCTTAAAATTTTTGAAACATTGCTATATTATATCAACTTTTTAATGCATCAAATGTCTTGACTTTGATTCATACTGTACACTGCTGAAGGGGAGTGCTATGTTTTAAATACTTTTTAGATAAACTGATTAATAATAGTACTAATACAAACTCAGAGTACAACAGAAATCCACCATGGGAGGCCTATTAGTCACATGTAAATTTGGAGAAGTAAAGGGTTTGTAAGACCAAGAAATATTATCTCAGTCACTTAGCCAACATTGCACCTTGGCTGTCATTATTAATTCTTGCAAGAATGGTAGACAGAAAAACATGTGCTCATTGAACATCCATCCATTGGTTTTGTTTGTCCAATCTTATCTTTGATAATAGCATCACACTTTTTCTTTGAGTAATTAGGTTGCCTCTGTCTCTCAGTAAGGTGCTATGTCCTCTCTTGATGAAGAGCAGGATGTGAGCTACTACAAGTTCAGCCAATCAGATGCTCTTTGCTAGGAACTTAAACATTAATTGGAGATGATTTAACCTTATGATGTTTCCCTAAAGAGACTGTCCCCTATATTCACTACTTTGATCCCTGAAGCTGCCTGGCTCCTGCCCTTTCTATGGCATGAATGACCTTGTATTTCTCAAAAAAGTCTCCTCCTTAAAAAAAAAAAAAAATAGTCAGAATCACGTAAATGAAATTGACAAAGAATTGTAATTCTCTTGAGAAACAGACTTCCTTATATATAAATATGTGGTGAGGATTTCTGTATTAATTCAATAATTCAACCAAGATGCACCGGGGCTTTGTGCTGGGAATAGATTGGTGACAAGGCAAAGTTCAGCCTTTGTGGATCTTTCACTTAAGGAGAGAGAAATAAGAATATAAACAAATGAATAAATACTTACAGGTTGCTATTGATGTTATGAAGGGAATTAGCAACATCCTATGGCAAGTAATATAAATGATCTACTTTAGATTAAATAATTAGAGAAGATTCTGTGAGGTGGACAAAGTGTCCTCATTAAAGAGACTATGGCATACATGGTAGAATGTCAATAGCTTTATCTGAATAAGGTATCTTTCAAACTATAGGAGACCTATTCATAGGTTAAAAAGTCAACATAATGAATTGTGCCAATTATTTTTAAAAGGTGGAATAGATAGAGTGGAATAGAAATATTAGAGGGCATCACACATAGTAAAAATTACTTTTGTTTCTATGTGTCATGGTTCAAAGGAGTTTGAAAAACAATCTAAAAACCTTTTTTTTTTTTTTTAGGTGAGACAACCCTTGGTTGACCTCACAGATTGCAAGGACCTTGTCAGTTATGATCCTTTATTTTTTATTGTTTATGCCTACAGCACCTGGTCTTCCTAGGTGGTCTCCCATCCAAGTAATAACCAAGCCCAACTCTGTTTAGCTTCTATTTTGCATGGCCATAGACTAAAAAACTTCTGAGAAGACAATAATTACATATGCTGCAACTAACAGTGCTAGGACAAACATATTAAACATGGATGGGCTGGTAAAATGAAAGACACCCCCAGCATCTCAGAGTTTTCAAGGTGGGCAAGGAACTCTCCCTAGGATATGAAAAATGCAGAGCTCACAAACTCAGCCTTCTGGCACAAGTTAATTTTGCTGAGAAGAAGTCATTCACTCTACATTCAACGAGTATAATGTAAAACGTCTACTTATGTCTGGTATTCTGTGTCTGGCAAGATAGCAGTGAATTCAACATACCCTGTCCTCACAGAGTTGAAGGCTGGAATTGGTGACTGGAGTAGGCCAATTTATGACCACTGGTATTAATCCAAATCCCAGTGGCAGAGAATAAACTGACCTTGTGATGTCCTCTGGAGAAGAATCTGTAAAAGTGAATATGAATAAGTCTAATAAAAGAAATGTGACACTAGAGTACTTAGGAGAGCAACTTTATCCCACTCCTCACCTAACTCCACATGGGGGAGCTGGTGAGGAGAGTTAAGGCTGATACAAGAGGGAACCTGAGTTCAGTTAAAGAATGTGAATGAGAATGGAAAGAGAGTCACCATGACGTAGTATGAGCACCACAAAAACAAAAAAAAAAGCAGTTTCTCCAAGGAAATATAAACCCTGATGTGATACTTAGCTTGGCTGAGACCATTAGGGGCATCAGGGCAGCAAACCAGGGCCTTCAGGGCGTGGGGCAGAAACACCACCACACGCTATTTGCCAGGGGGCTTGAAGAACCTCCTAGGTTCCTTCCTCCTCCTTAGAACTCCTGATATTAAATAAATCATTTAGTGTGACCTATCCCACTTCCTAAATGGCTCCCAACATTATCTTGTTCTCTATCCCCCGGTATATTCATGTGTAGTCGACATTCATGACTTTCATTGGTTCTGTATACATCACACAACACCATTTCTGTTTTTAGCATGCCTATCATGTGGGAACCAGGATTGTGAAAGATGGGAGACAGAAGACATACATATCTGAATATAGCAAATTTTACAACATAGTCATTAAGTACAATCTGCTATAAATATTAGATGTCAGAAAAAATCACTTAAAAATTACTCTTCATCAAAACAGGATGAACCTATAGGAAGTGCTAACTTTTAAGGAAAATCAACTTTTAACATAAAGTCATTTGAGAATGTCTTTTATTTATTATGTTTTATTTATTAGACATCTTACTAGTGCTCTCATTTCTCAGAAGGCTTGAACCCATGTGTGAAATATAAATGGAATAATTAAATCTGATAGTTAAAATACTACAAAGGAAAAAAAATCAATGTAATTTTACTGTTTATAATTTAATTGAAAAAATCACTTAAAATATGTAACTTAAAGAATTTAATAAGACATTTATCCTTATCTACAAAGTGAGAAGATTGAATTTAACTTAATGTAAGCCTCCTCCTGTTAGTCTTTATACAGTAGTACCATATCTATATTCTTCATAGCTTACCAACTTGTAGTTATTTTGTTTTCATTTTGTGTGTTTCATGAAAGATTGCTCAAAATGTATGTATTCATGAATATGTATAAAGTATATATGTATAAAGTATATATGTATATATATATATATGTGTGTGTGTGTGTGTATGTATGTATGTATATGTGTACACATACACACACTTTTATTTCTAAACTGTGAATTTATTAAAAGTAAATATTGTCTCTAAACAACCCTGATCATTAGATCTCCCTTCCACTTGACTGATGTTTCATGAAAAATGAATCACTTCAATTATAAATTTCTATACCTGGTCATTAAAGCATTTTTCTTTCTAAGGAATTGAATAAAACCTTTGCAAAGGAGCAGAGCTGCAGCTGCTGTCCCTGACTGGAAGTAGGCTGTTAGACGTCTATGGCCAAGCTCCCAAACTGAGTGTACTTGCCCTGGATAAGGCTCCTAATGGTCCTTGCTTAAATTTATTCTGCCTGTAATGTAAGTAGCAATGGAAACCTGCCATTCACTCTGAAAGTGTTGATAACATTCACAGTCCACCATTTGATTTCAGCTCAGCATTCTGATCAATGCTTTGGGGCAGGACCAGATGTTATGAAGCAAAAGAACATAGTAAAGGAAAGAAGCAACTAGGAGACACTGAGTGGATGGAGGTGAAGAACATTGCACTCTACCTTTGCTAGAACCTAATAGTTTCCTTAGTTGTTTCAGCTTTCTTCACACTTAGACTTGAACATTTAACTTATCCAGAGCCAAGTTCTGAGTCTGGAACATAGTAAATGCTCCATAAATAGTTGGATGGATAGAAGATGGATGAGTGTATAGATAGATAGATGATTCATGATAGATAGATGTTAGATAGATAGATAGATGATAGATAGATGATAGATAGATAGATAGATAGATAGATAGATAGATAGATAGATAGATAGATGATAGATAGATAAAAAGAAGGAAGAAAGCGGGGGAGGAGAAGAGAAGGAAAGAAGCAATTGAACACTGTTTCCTTCATATTAAAACTCTTCTTTCTTTTTCGGTTGTTTCTCTCTCTTGGGCTGATCTGTCTCCATCACCATCTGCATATCTTTCCTTCTGTAAAGGATATATTACCATTTCTAGCCTTTGGTACTCTGTGTGTCTCTAATCTCTCCATTCTTGTGACTACTACATTTCTCTGGGTTTCCCATAGGATACTGTTGGCCTCCCTACAGAATCTTAGTCCTGTATTGCCAAATTCCCTAATTAGATATTCTCCATTATACATTTACCATATCTTCAAACCAAATATAGTTATTGC
>CM053511.1:39791488-39888988 GCA_028627145.1 Eidolon dupreanum
TTGGTGGTTTTTTATAAAACTAAACTCATTAATCATATGATCCAATAATGGAGCTCTTTGTTGTTTAACCCAAAGAGTTGAAAACATCTGCAAACAACAACAACAACAACAAAACAACAAAACATGTATACCGATGTTTATAGCAACTTTATTCATACTTGTCAAAACCTAGAAGTGACCAAAAGTCCTTCAGTATGTGAATTAATAATAAACTGTGGTACATCCAGACAATGGGATATTATTCAGCACTATAAAGAAATGAATTATCAATCCATGAAGACACATGGAGGAAACGTAAATGTGTATTACTATGTGAATGAAACCAATCTGAAAAGTCTATGTCCTGTATGATTCCAACTATCTGACATTCCAGAAAGGCAAAACTATGGAGTCAGTAAAACGATTAGTGGTTGCCAGGGGTTCGGGGAAGGAAAAAGGATGAATAGGTAAAGAACAGAGGATTTTACAGCAGTGAAAATACTCTGTATGATATTATAATGGTAGATACACATCATTATACATTATACATTTGTCTAAACTCAGAACCCTAAGAAACTTTGGATTTTATGTAATTATAACATGTCCATGTAGGTTCATTATTTTAACAAATGTACTATCTGGTAGGGGATATTGATGATGAGGGAGGCTATGTATATTCAAGGCCAAGGAGCATAAGAGAAATCTCTGTACCTTCCCCTCAATTTTGTTGTAAACCTAAAACTGCTCTAAAAAAACAAAGTCTAAGCAAAATGAGAAGTTAAATGGAAGACTTTGGACACCAAAGCTAACATTCTACAAGTACTAAGCAATCTACATGTTTTTAGATACATAAAAGATTGTACTGAAAGACATGGAGCTTGAGGGCTTTATTTTTTATATCAATGAATCTTGAGACCAGCATCCAAAGGAGAATGGCATGGTAGAGGGATGAGGAAGGCCTCAAAAGTTGGGAGGCTGTTTGTATTAGGGGTATGAAGGTTATAAAGGGTAAGCCTGAGGCAGGGGGAAAAATAGGTATTAAAGAGAGTGAACATAATTAAATGAAATGCAAAATTAAAATTGTAGTTGGCCAGGAATTATTTGAGATTCATCATGCTAAAAAGGGTGATAGAAGGAAAATAAACCCTCATTTTCCTCAAAACGGTACTGAACCCAGAAGGGAAGTCAGTCTGAAAGTCAATTGTCATGAAAACAATTCCAATTTGAGAGAATTTCCTTATTTTCAGTGTTATGCTCTAGTTTATAGGAAAGGTGATTCTAAAAACCCTGCCAAGGACTACTTAGCCCTCTCTTATAACAAATAATTTTACCTGCTCATCAGATTGAGTCTAGCCAGCAGACACCAAGCATCCAATCTTTTTAAGGATAAAGACTTCTAACTCTGTGCTTATACATACTTAAAGAAAAGCAATTTATTCAAAACTAGAGTGTATGACTTTTTTTTAACTTCAGACAATGAGTGAACAATAGATTTTTTGTGTATGATGGATTTTGGCTCTTTGCCCATCATGCTTTTGTTATTGGAAATCGAAAGTCTTTCAGTTATTTACTAGATCATTAATTCTTTCACAAAAATTTATCGAACACATTGTTCATTCCTATTTATATTCCCTGTATATTCCTATATCTATTCTTCACTTCTTCCCTTCCATGTCCCTGGCCTTATGATGCTTATATACCAACCCCCTTTTCCTATCCTGGAAGTCTTTGAACTGGGTCCTGAGATTCACACTCTGTGGCTGTATTTTCCTGTCCTGTACCTGCCTTGGTTGTTCTTGCATTGCTGCTGAGTTGCATGAGCTTTTTAATCATGAGTTAATAGAGTACTTTCCTTTAAGCCCTTAGAAGCTAGCCTTTCTCTGTCTTCACTGCAATTCCTTCAGCCTAGGAAAAAATTCCTTTGGGGACAAACTTAGAAACTCCTTGGGCCAGCCAGTGTCCCTGGATATTTATTTTGTTTCTTACCTAAAAAGAATTTCTGGCATTCCCAGAGGTTGGGTTGGCTTCATACTCTCTTCTTTTCAAAATCTTAATAACAGTATGTCAGAGTTCTGATCATTCAGCCTAAGTAGTCTTCATTATTTTTCATATCTGGCTTAAGGAACTCTATGTAAGTACTTCTCTTCCTGCTTACCTTGATATTTCAGAGTTTCAAAGATGATTTTAACTAAATGAGATAATGTTTATAAAGTGCTTAATGTCTGCCATGTTGTAGATACTCAAGAAATGATAGCCATTGTAGTTAATATGTAATTATTATGAGTAGCATATAGATTAAATGCTAAACTTGATTCTAACTTCCTATGTGTAACAAAAACAAAAGCAATGATAATAATAATAATAAATATTGCTATAAATGTATTTACAAATCTGAAAGTCCTAAACTTTTAGTTCTAAACTTTTCTAGAAATATCACTATTGAAAGGAACTCTTATATTCTAAATGATTTATCAATGCAAAAAGATTAATGCTGCTTATCTTCATTTATTTATTCACGTAATAAATACTTGCTTTGTTCTTAATTTCTTTCAACTTCATTTCATCTGAATCTCTTTTCAGTTTCCCAGAGAGCTGCATAGCTTTACTCTTGTCCTGACTGGTATGCATTTCTTCAGAGACTTCACTTGGAGTAGAAGTTGGCATCAGCATCTCCTTGGTGTCCTTATATGGTGTATAAGATTATGAGAACTAAGGGTCTGTTGGGAACTGGCCTGCAATAGCCTTGTCCCAGTTCCTTCCCTGTCATGTCAGCATTGTCTTCCTAAGTCTCAGAGGGAGACAGGCTGGACTTTGGAACTTAGTGAATCATCTGTGAGAAAGGAAATGAGACAAAACATTTAACAAGACCTTGCAAGAAGAAAGAAGTGCAGTTAAGTTTTCTAGTCCCTTGGACAGTTCAAAAGTAAATGGTATTTTAGAGTGAATAAAAATGTTTAAAAATATTAATTAATAATCAAGGAAATGCGATAGAATAATTGGTAAGACACCATTATCACCTTCAAAATGATAACAATTTAAAAAATAATAACTCAAAATGCTGATGAACATTAAAGAGAAGGAGCATGTGCGTCCATTGAAATGAGACCCTGAGTTGGTCCCACAGTCCTAAAGGACAGCTGGAAATGAGCAGCAGAGGAAGCGTGCATGCAGTTCAGTTGGAGGAATTTATTCTACAGGCATTACCAAAAATATGTCCCACAATTTCTATTTAAAGGTATCTACTACATGAGGAAAATTACAATAAATGCCATAGTTTGGGTGGCTCAAACAACAGAAATTTATTTCTCATGATTTTGGAGGTTGGAAGTCTAACATTAAAGTGCCAGCAAGGTAGATTTCATTCTGAAGCCTCTTCTCTTGGCTTGTGGGCAGCTGCCATCTTGCTGTATGCTCACATAACCTTTCATTGCACATTTATAGAAAAACGGAGAGAGAGTAAGCTCAAAAAGGCAGTACCGTAGGGTAGTGCCCTCATGAACTTATCTAACCTTAACTACCTCCCAAAGACCCCATCTCCAAATATTACCGCATTTATTTAGAAAAATAAACATAAAAACACAATTCAAGCATGTAAGAAATTAAAGATATTAGACACTACTTTTGTCTACTCTAGCTGCTGTAGCAATATACCATAGACTGAGGGTCTTAAACAACAGAAATTTATTTCTCACAGTTCTGGAGGCTGGAAGTATAAAATCAAGATGTCAGCAAGTCAGTTCCTAGTGTGTGTGTTCTTCCTAGCTTGCAGATGGCCACCTTTTTTGTTGCATCTTCACATGGCCTTTCCTTTGTGCATGCACACAGGTGTGTGTGTGCGCGTGTGTGTGCACGCATGCACACACAGACATAAAACAAAGGTTTTGGTGTCTCTTATAAGGACACTAATCCTATTGGATCCTAGCTGAGGCCCCACCCTATGACTTCACTTAAACTTAATTACTTCCTAGAGGCCCTATCTCCAAATACAGCCACATGGGGGATTAGGGCTTCAATATATGAATTTTGAAAGGACACAAACATTCAGTCCATACATTCCACCCCAATACCCCCCAAAAATGTATGTCTTTGCATGTAAAATACATTCATTCCATCCCAACAGCCCCCAAAGTCTTTACCCATTCCAGCATCAACTCTAATTCTAAAATCCAAAGTCTCATCTAAGTATGGGTTAAATCGGATATGGGTGAGACTTAAAGGTATGTTCACCCTGAGGCAAAATACCTCTCCAGCTATGAACCTGTGAAACCAAATAACTATATGCTTCCAGAATATAACAATGAAACAGGCATAGGATAGACATTTCCATTCCAAAAAAGAGAAGGAGAAAAGAAGTAAAGAGTAATGGGTCACAAGCAAATCCAAAACTTAGCAAGACAAAATTCATTAGACCTTAAGACGTAAGAATAATCCTCTTATAAGTGCATACATGGTGTCTGCCACACATATGATAAGCACTCGATAAACATTATAATAATATGAATGCTTATTGAGGAAAACATAGACAATGACTATAAACTGAATATTCAATATTTTGATTCTTGTTTTTATTCTTGGGTATTTTATATTTTTCAGAAGAAAACCTTACATTTTTTTTTTTTTGGAGTAAGGAAAAAAACTTTTTTACATAAAAAGAAATCTTAGTGTGGTACAGAAACTTAAAACAAATGACTTACTTGTCTCCCAGCTAATCAACCCCAGCTTTCTCTTGTTCTTTAGCTCACTGATTGCTCCTCTCAGTTTTTATTTTGTTGTTTATTGGTTTGTTGGTTGGTTGGCTGGTTGGTTTGTTGGTTAGTCAGTTTTGCTGGCCACATTTGTCCTGCTCTTGATGCCTATATGACTTGTCTACCTGGATGTCAAGCAGGCCTGTTAAGTTTACCATGCTAAAAACAGAACTCTTAAATTTTCCACAGAAACTTGCTGCCCCAATAGTCTCTTCATTTCAGTGAGGGGCTGAAGATCCTTACTGGATTGGGCCATGACTTTCCATGTCCTCCTTGACAACTATCTCTTTTATTCTACACCCAATCCGTTGTCAGCTCTAGTTAGCTCTATCTTAGAAAGGCCCCTGCCCCTGACTCAGCCACTTCTCACCATCTTGACTCTGAACACCCAAGTCAGAATGACCATCATCTCTCACCTGGAGTACCTGCATGACAACTGGTCTGCCTGTGTAAGTCGTCACTTCTATACCCTGCAGCTACAGTATTTCCATTCAAGTCAGATTGTTTCACTCCTCTGCTCAAAACCTTCTAATAGGGAAAAAGTTAAAACCACCTCCCAGTGCTTCCCATCTGAAATTTGAATTTCCCAAATGAAACTCAAAGTTGTTACTACTGCTTATATGTCTTTACATGATCTGCCCACCCTTCATACGACCAGTGCTTGGACATTCCATCACGTTTCCCTTCCTCACTGTTCTCTAGACTCACTGTCCACTACCTATTCTCTTATGACACTAGCATGCTTGTAATGCAGGGGTTTGACTTCTGCTACTCCCTCACCCAGAATACTCTGACTCCATTTATTCACACAGCTCACTCCTTTATTTTCTCTACTGTCCCCTCAGCTCTCACCATCTTATCTAAAATAGTGTACATGTGAACTTACACACACATACACATGCATGCACACACCAGACTCTTAAATCCATATTCTTTTTTCCCCCTTGATAGCCTCTATTTTTTATATTTTTATTTGGGGATTGTGATTACTTTGTGCATTGTGGTGTCCCTAGCACCTAACAATATCTGGCATGGACTGCTGCATTGAAGCAGTGGGTGAGGGCCTGAAAAAGGACTCAGAGCAGGGTTGGTATGGATGAGAACCTTCCATTGCCTGGTGCCTCAGTAGCAATGGAAACAACCTGAAGCAGGCCATTAGGGCAGCACAGAGAGTAAGAAGGAATAGAACACAAAAGAAGATGGGCATGGCTTCCCCAGCATGTCAGCAGCCAGAATGTAATTTAGGAAAAGAAATGAAAGAATATTTTGGTCCCATTTATTCATGACCAGTTATACCTGCCGACAAAGCAAACAAACTGATCAGCTTTTGACTCTGTGGCTTATGGAACAGAAAATTTCCTCATCCTAATCCCTTGAAAGGGTTTCTTCTACTCACCAAGGATATAATTAATATTGGGCATATAAATTTTCTTTTGTTCCTCAGTCTGAAATGTATAAAGCAAATTTCTCCAAAAACCATTGAGAGTAATGAGCATCCTGAGAGGTTTCAACAAGAAAGACCTCATTGAATTTCGAGTCCAGATTGAGGAGATTTGGAATCCGTTTTCAGCTTCATCGATGACTCAAAGTGGTTCTTTGAATCACTCACTCAAACTTTAGCCCCCAATCTTACTCATTTGTAACATGAGAATAAAGAGAGCTGTCATAGTCCACTTCCCAGAGTGTCATGGAGATCCTTCCTTATTTACCGTGCTCTGGATTTCTGGGAGGAGAATCCCTAAGGGTAAGTTGAGTGCATACCTGCAGAGGGAGAGATAAGACACCTTAGTGTCTGGAAAAGAGTCACATAAAATCAAATCCAGGAAGATAAGGGAAAGGCAGGGGCATTCTTTGGGAGACCAGGGCTATGAGAAATCATCCCAAGTATTGTTCCCTTTTCTTCCTGCCCTCCATAATATGTTTAAACCAAAGAGAAGAAATTGGTTTAACATGAAAAGCAAAGGAAGTTCTGAAAGTGAAAGTGTGCCTCCAAATAGTAAATAAAGCCAGAGGTCCAAGCAGTGTGAGTGAGAAGGTCAAGGGGCTCAGAGCTAGAAACTCCTTTTCCTGCCCTTGATCTATTTGTAAAACAGCCCAATCCTCATCTTGTCCTAGGACTCCTCAAAGAAATTTTTTAGTGATAGAGTTTAGATAACACCAATTTTGAAAGCACTTTTACAAGCATTACCTCTTGATTTTCACAATTCCTTACTTAGAGCAAAAGCCATTATTATCATTTTACTAGAGAAAATAAATGGCTTTCTTGAGCCCTTATGGCCAACAAGTGATACAGTCAGATGGAAACCTAGTTCCTCCAACTCTAAGTCCCACATTTTCTTAACATGGAAATGTTACTAAACACTCAAGGAGATGGTGCTAGAACTCCCCAGTCTCCTTCATGCCTCCATCCCCTGTGCATTTTCTGCCAAATTAAAAATCCCGTTTCTTTTCCAGCAGTTCACAATTACAAACACAGTACTTTACCCATTCTCTTATGGGTCACAGAGTTCTACTGGGCTCTTCTTTCAGTAACAAGAATGGAATTACTTACATTATTTTTTTCTTTTTATTTATCCCTGTCAAAGTTCCATCGGAGAAAACCTAAAAGCCTCCTCCTGGAACATTTATTATCTTTCACATGAAGCCCAATACTTTTAATTTTTAAGTTTCCAAGATTTTTTATCTTCGTTTTTAATAGGCATACAATGCTATATCTGCTTTCTAAATAGTTGCTTCATCCCCCCAAAGAGCATTCATCTTCTGTTCTGTAATTTAATTTCTGTCATTTGACATTTATACATATATGTGATTGCTTCTGCTAGTATCATAGCTTAGAATTAGTAGACATAACAGCCAGGTTTGAAAACCAAATTGCATTACACAGCTTCCCCTCCCTTTCCCTCATTCGGTGGTACATATTTTATGTATATCAAAATAATGCATAACCATAATAGTTCCTTGTGTTTATAGGGAGTCTTTCTACTTCTTAAAGTACTCACATATTCACTCTGCCTCATTTGTCTTCAATTTTTTTCATGTTTCGTAGGGGCACCTGCATATGAATAATTTAAGTGTTCTTATGCGAGTATATATATATGTATCAGCAAAACTTAATATTTCTTCACATACATTAAACTATTTCTTTCCTTTTTCCTCTGCTTTTCCCAGGCTCTTTTCTGTCCTTATCAATTTGAAACATATGTAAAATTCTGCAATGACCAAGGCAGGCAGGCTGGAGTCTCAGAGTAGGTAGTCTAGAGCAATGTGATCTCAGACTGACTTGTGAGCCATTCCTTTCTGTATTTCACTTCACTATCATGTCTTAGTGAAGACATAAATAAAGGATTATTGGATTTTTAAGGTAACCACACTAAATGTTGGTTAGATATAATTATAAAACACTTTGCTGGTGCCCTCATCTGCCTAAAATTTCTTCCCTATCTCTCCTTCTTTAAGTCATATCCAGTATTCAAGGCCTTGCTCCACTTTTGTTCCCACCATTTATCCTTCCAAGATTCTTTTGCAGGAGTTTATATTTCTGTCCATGTATCAATCAATTCATTCAATCATCTTCGTTGATTGCTAAGTATGGTTCTTAAGTCATGGTCAAAACAGGCAATGTCCCTGCTTTCGTGAAGTTCATATTCTGGTCAGCAATTGTTTGGTTATAACAAAATGAAACCCACTCAAGCTAATGAAAGGGTTTATTCCATGCAATTCAAAGACATGAAAATAAACACTATTCATGAAGAATTAGATCTGGAATTTAGAAGTCATTGGAAATGAAGCAATGACTACCCCTTTGCCCATTTGGCTGCAGCCTTGGGACTTTTGTGTCTCTTATTGTTGTTGTTGTTGTTGTTGTTGTTGTTGTTGTTGTTGATGCCAGCATTATGCTTGTCTCTGTAAACTGGCTTTTTCCACTCAAGTTATAGCCAAAATGGCAACCTAGGCCTGACTTCAGGTGACCTCTCAGGTGAATCTTTGAATTCCTGATGTTCATTTGTCCTGTCAACTCAGCTAGCTGACTCCATTCTTGGGCCAAGTGCACAGTGCCGATTACATGATTTATGGATTGACAAATGCATTTTTTTTTCTGAATTTTTATATTTTTATTTTTTTCAATTATAGTTAAGATACAATATCATATTAGTTTCAGGTGTATAACACAGTGATTAAACATGTAAATACTTATGAAGTAATCACCCCGATAAATCCAGTTCCTATTTGACAAAATACATAGTTATTATAGTACTACTATATTCCCCATGCTATATTCTACAACCCTATACAACTACTAATTTGTACCTCTTAATCCCCTCCCTGCTTCACACATCCCCCCATTCTGACATCCATCAAAATGATCTCTGTATCTATAAACTTATTTCTGTTGTTTATTTATCCTGTTATCTAGATTTCATATATGACATTTGATTTTTCTGTCTGACTGACTCTACTCAGTACAATACCCTCTAGTCTATCCATGTCATTGCAGAAGACAAGATTTCATTTTTTTTTCATGGCTGATAAATATTCCATTGTATATATGTACTACCTCTTCTTTATCCTTTCATCCTTTCATCTGGATGCCAGGTGGCATCCATGTCTTGGCTATTGTAAATAATGCTACAATAAACATATGGATTCACATGTCCCTTCAAAGTAATGTTTTGGGTTTCTTCAAATAAATATACCCAGAAGTGGGATTACTGGGTATTTCTTGTCTCTTTTTATAGCCTTTGTTTTAAAGTCTGTTTTGTCTTGTATAACTATTGCTCCCCAGCTTTTTTTTTTTCACTTCCATTTTCATGAAACATCTTTTTTCTTCCCTTTACTTTCAATTTCTGTGTATCTTTTGATCTGAAGTGAGTCTCTTATAGGCAGCATTTGTAAGGATCTTGTTTTCTTATCCATTTAGCAACCTTATCTTTTGATTGGAGCATTTAAGCCATTTACATTCAAAGTAATTGTTGCTGATATGTAGTTATTGCCATTTTATTATTCATATTGTTTATCTTTTTTTTCTTCTTCCTCTTTTTCTTTAATATTTCTCTAAGTTCCTCTAACATTTCCTATAATACTGGTTTGGTGAAAATAAATTTCTTTAACTTTTTCTTGCCTGGGAAGCTCTTTATCTTTCATTCAATTCTAAAAGATAGCTTTGCTGGGTAGAGTAATCTTCACTGTAGATCTTTCTTTTTCATCACTTTGAATATTTACTACCAATCCCTTCTGCCTGAAAAGTTTCTGCTGAGAACTCAGCCAACAGTCTTATGGAAGCTCCCTTGTAGGTAACTAACTGCTTTTCTCTTGCTGCTTTTAAGATTCTCTATCTTTCACCGTTAGCATTTCAATTATAATGTGTCTTGGTGTGGACCTCTTCTGGTTCATTTTGTTTAGGATTCTCTGTGCTTCCTGGGCTTGTATGTCTATTTTCTTCACCAGGTTAAAGAAGCTTTTAGTCATTATTTTTTGAAATAAGTTTTTAATTCCTTGCTCTCTTCTCCTTCTGGTATGCTTATCATGCAAATGTTGGTATGCTTGATGCTGTCCCAGAGGCCCCTTAAACTATCCTTATTTTTTAAAATTTTTTATTTTTTGCTATTGTAATTGTGAGTTTTCTGCTACCTTATCTTCTAAATTGCTGATTTGATTATGCTTCATCTAATCTATTTTTAATTCCTTCTAAGGTATTCTTCATTTCAGACTGGTTCTGTTTTATGTTTTCTATCTCCTCTTTCATTTTTTCTATCTCTTTTTTAAAGTTCTCACTGAGTTCCTCTACTCTTCCCCTACATTCATTGAACTTCATTAAAACCAATGTTTTGAACTCCGTATCTGGTAGATTGCTTATCTCCATCTTTCTAGTTTTTTTTTTTCCTGGAGATTTGTTTTTTTTTTTGTTTTTTTGGTTTTTTTTGGAAATGTTTCTTTATCTTCTCATTCTGGCTGCCTCCCTGTGGTTTCTTTTTTTTTTTTTTTCTATGTGTTAGATAGAACTGCTATTTTTCCTGGTCTTAGTAGAGTGTCCTCATGTAGTAAGTATGCTTTGGAGCCCAGTAGCACAGTCTTCCCTGGTTACCTGAGTTGGGTGCTCCAGGTTTGTCTCTTGTATGAGTTGTATGTGTCTTCCAGTTGTAACTGAGACTTGGTTGCTATTTGCTCATCAGTGGGAGGGATTGACCCTCAGGCTGATTTGTTGTGATGACTGGCTGTGACCAATGGAGGATCTGTTGTATAGGGGCTGACCCTACAGAGCAGGAGTCACTTTAGCAGGTGGCTGCCCTGTCTGCTTTTGGGCTGTTCATCTTCACAAGCTCAGCCACAGCCTGTGCCCTGTCCAGGGCCACCTGGCATGAGCAACCATGCAATCTGCATATGGCTGCCACCCATGCTGGGCTTGGAAGTGCTCGAAGAGGCCAAGCCACAATGCTGGACTTATGGCTGCTCAGCAAGAGATACAGGGCACATCAAGGTCAGATGCTGCTTGTTTAGATTTTGTGAACCTTTGAGATATTTTAGGAAAGTCCACAGCATGAGCCAATACAGGCCATTTGTATGGAAAATCCACTAGAAGCAGCTTGGGTTGGCCCACATAGTGCGAGGGGCAGGGTCTAAGGGACTCATCAGGGCAGGGTGACCAATGTTAGTGACATTACCAGAGGGACTCAGATATAGAGGCCACCTGGGTCTGCAAGCCAGGAAGAGTAGGGTTCAATAAAGAAGCAATGGCTTCTGACAGCACTACTGTCTGAGAGAAAGCTGCCCCTCCAGCCCTTGCCCTGAAGATAGGCAACTCAATTTCTCCTTGTTTGTCCTTGGCACCTTTCAAGATGCTGCCCCAGCTCTAGAGCTCAGAGCAACTGAGTCTGTCAGCAGGCAGTCCGCACATGGACCCCTTAAGACGAATGTCTGCTACTCCCTCAGCACTCCATCTCACTCAGCCACAATCTCCGCTGGTTTTCACAGCCAGAAGTTCTGAGAACTTCTCTTCCTAGCACTGGAACCCTGAGTTGGTGGACTTCTAATAATAATGTTCTTTTCAGCTGGCTGGGATCTCTATCATACTAAGCATCAGAGAAAATGCACCCTAAAAAAGCAAAAAATGTCCACAAAGACCTATAGAAAGGTGAATAGAAAGACTTTGTTGAAAACCACCCAGTGATGTAGCCACATCAAATTAAGTGTCCTATTTAAATTTGGTATTCTGTAGAATTGTGTCAACTCATATTTTTTACTTTATGTTTATAATGGCTAGTTTCATTTGTATATAAAATTACACATCAACAAATATCATCATTTCATTTGGGATATTCTGACATATAAGAATGTGAGTGGAGAATGAAAAACTTCAATTGCCAAGGAACTGGTTATTAATTATTTTTAAAGTATCTTCTTAATCAGGGAAATAATCTGGAAAGTTAAGTGTGTCTTTTTTTAGCATAAGCAATTTTCATGAGACTTTTCCTTTATTTGTGAAAAATTTTCTCCAGCTTTATTGAGATATAATTGACAAATAAAAATTATACAAATTTAAAATGTACAATTTGATTATTTTAAATTTTTTTTATTTTCACTTATAGTTGATATTCATTATTATTTTATATTAGCTTCAGATATATATCAGAGTGGTTAGACATTTATATAATTTATGAAATGATCTCCCTGACTAGTCTAGTACCCATCTGGCACTGACATATTTATTACAATATTACTGACTATATTCCCTATGCTGTATTTTACATCCCCTTGACAATTTCACAACTGCTAATTTGTACTTGTTAATCTCTGCCCTTTTTTCAGTTCTTCCCCCAACCCCTTTTCATCCAGCAACCATCAG
Organism: Eidolon dupreanum; assembly: GCA_028627145.1. Taxonomy (NCBI): domain Eukaryota; kingdom Metazoa; phylum Chordata; class Mammalia; order Chiroptera; family Pteropodidae; genus Eidolon; species Eidolon dupreanum. The sequence continues at coordinate 39,804,053 of CM053511.1, forward strand.
CTTGTTCTGTGTATCTGTTAGTCTGTTTCTGTGTTGTATATTATTTTATTTTGTTTTTCAGATTCCATATATAAGTGAGATTTGGTGTTTGTCTTTTTCTGTCTGACTTATTCACTTAGCATAATACCTTCCAGGTCGATCCATGCTATCACAAATGGTAAGATTTCACTCTTTTTTTTTTACGGCCGAGTGATATTCCATTGTTTGTGTGTGTGTGTGTGTGTGTGTGTGTAATGTCTTCATTATTTGTCTTTTGATTGGCACTTAGGTTACTTCCATATCTTAGCTTTGCAAATAATGCTGCAGTGAACATAGAGGAACATGTATCATTTTGAATTAGTGTTTTGGATTTTTTCAGATAAATAGCCAGAAGTAGAAATGCTGAGTCATACGTTAGTTCTATTTTACTATTTCGAGGCCCCTCCATACTGTTTTCCATAGTGGCTGCGCTAATTTGCAATCCCACCAATAATGCACGAGGATTCCCTTTTCTCCACATCCTCACCAACACCTGTTGTTTGATGATGACCATTTTACAGGTGTGAGGTGATATCGCATTGTAGTTTTAATTCGCATTTCTCTGATGATTAGTAAACTTGAGCATCTTTTCATGTGTTTATTGGCCATCTGTATGTCCTTTTGAGAGAAATGTGTATTCTCTTCTGACCATTTTTTTAATTGGATTGTAGTTTTTTTGGTGTTGACTAGCATAAGTTATTTATAAATTTTGAATATTAACCCCTTATTGGATGTATCATTGGTGAATATCTTCTATTATTCAGTAGGCTGACTTTTAGTTTTATTGCTGGTTTCCTTCACTATGCAAAAACTTTTTAGTTTAATATAATTCCATTTGTTTATTTTTTCCTTTGTTTGCTTTGCCCCAGGTTATATATCAAAAAAGATTACTAAGATCAACGTCAGAGAGTTATGGCCTATATTTTTCTCTAGGAGTTTTATGGTTTGGGGTCTTATATTTAAGTCTTTAATTCATTTTTAGTTTATTCTTGAATATGGTTAAAAAGGTGGTGCATTTTCATTATTTTTGCATGTGTCTGTTTTGTTTCCTCAATATCACTTGTTAGAGACTGTCTTTATCCCATTGTATATTCTTGCCTCCTAGTCAAAGTTTAATTGCCCACATAGGTGTGGGTTTATTTCTGGGCTCTCTATTCTGTTCCATTGATCTATACGTCAGTTTTTATGCTAGTACCATGTTATTTTGATTACTATAACCTTGTAGTATGGTTTGACATCAAGTAATATTATATCTTAAACTTTGTTCTTCTTTCTCAAGATTGCTGTGGCTATTTGAGATCTTTTGTTGTTCCAGATAAATTTTAGGATTCTTTATTCTAGTTATTTGGAAGATGTCATTGATATTTTGATAGGGATTACAATGAATCTATAGATTGCTTTGGGTCATATGAAGATTTTAACAATGTTAATTCTTCCTACCATGAGCATGGTATATGCTTCCATTCATTTATAACTTCTTTAATTTCTTTCTTTGGTGTCATAGTTTTCCAAGTAAAGTTCTTTTACCTACCTGGTTAAATTTATTCTAAGGTATTTAACTGATTAATTGATTGATTGATTGATGCAATTGTAAATGAGATTGTTTTCTTAATTTCCCTTTCTGATAGTTCATTATTGATGTATAAAAATGCAACAGATTTCTGAATATTACTTTTGTATCCTGCTACTTTGTTGAATTCATTTATCAATTCTAACAGTTTTTTTTTGGTGAAATTTTAGGGTTCCCTATAGTATCATGTCATCTTCAAACAATGACAGTTTTCTGCATCTATTGATATGATCATATAATTTTATCCTTCATTTTGTTTATGTGGTGTATCATGTTGATTAATTTTCAAATACTGAACCAATCTTGCATCTCAGGAATAAATCCCACTTTTTAGTATTGCTGAATTCAGTTTGCTAATATTTTGTTTGAGAATTTTGGGATCTATGTTCATCAGGGATATCGGCCTATAATTTTCTTGTTTTTATTGTCTTTGTCTGGCTTTGGAATCTGGGTAATTGTGGCCTCATAAAATGATGTTATGAGGCCATCTTGTTGAATTTTTTAAAATAGCTTGAGAAGGATAGATGTTCATTCTTCTTTCAACATTTGGTAAAATTCACCTGTAAAGCCATCTGGTCTAGGACTTTTGTTTGTTGTGTGATTACTGATTCGATTTCATTAGGAGTAATCAGTCTATTCAGATTTTGTGTTTCTCCTTCATTAAGTCTTGGAAAATTATATGTGTCTAGGAATGTAACCATTTCTTTCAGATTGCCAAATTTCTTGGCATGTAACTGTTTGTAGTATTTTCTTTTAATCTTTTGTATTTTTGTGGTGTCAGTAATCACTTCTCTTTCATTTCTAATTTTATTTATTTTGGTCCTCTCACATATTTTTTTGATGAGTTTGATTAAAGGTTTATCAATTTTGTTAATCTTTTCAGAGAAGAAACTCTTTGGTTATGTTTATCTTTTGTAATTTTTTAGACTCTATTTTGTTTATTTCTGCTCTGATATTTATTATTTCTTTCCTTCTACCCACTTTGGGCTTTGTTTGCTGTTCTTTTTGTTGTAAGGTTAGATTGTTCATATGAGATTTTGTTTGTTCGTTTCTTAAGGTAGTCCCGTATTGCTACAAATTTTTTTCTGTCCCACAGATTTGGGTTCACTGTGTTTTCATTTTCATTTGTCTTGAGGTATCTTTTGATTTCTTCCTTGATTTCATTGTTAACCCATGCATTATTTAGTAGCATGTTATTTAACCCCCATGTGTTTGTGTGTTTTTAGTTTTTTTTCTAATTGATTGCTAGTTTCATGCCATTACGGTTGGAGAAAATGCTTGATATTATTTTAATCTTCTTAAATTTGAGAGTTGTATTGTGACCTAATATGGTCTATCTTGAAAAATGTTCTACATGCACTTGAAAAGAATATATATTTTGCTGCTTTGCTATGAAATGCTCTAAAATGATCAATTAAATCCATCTGGTCCAATGTGTTATTTAAGGCTGCTGTTTCCTTATTAATTTCTGTCTGGATGCTCTATCCCTTGATATCAATGGGGTGTTAAATTCTCCCTATTATGACTGTATTACTGTATTGCTTTACTTATTTAGGTGTTCCTATGTTGGGTGCATAAATGTTTACAAGGGTTATATTCTTTTGTTGGATTGATCCCTTCATCATTATAAAATGTAATTCTTCTAATGTCTATTATTTCTGATATAAGTATTGTTACCCCAGCTTTTTTTCATTCCCATTTGCATAAAATATTTTTTTTCCATCTCTTTACTTTCAGTCTGTGTGTATCTTTTAATCTGAAGGAGGCTTCTTGCAGACAACATATGTTTGGTCTTGTTTCCTTATCCATTCGGTTACCCTACCTTTTGATTAGAGCGTTTAATCCATTTACATTTAAAATGATTATTGATAAGTACATAGATATTGCCATTGTATTGTTCATATTTATGTTCTTTATTTCCCCCTTCTTCTTAAAGAAGTTTGTTTGTTTGTTTGTTTGTTTGTTTGTTTGTTTGTTTTTACCATTCCTTGTAATACCAGTTTAGTGGTGATGGACTCCTTTAGCTTTTTTTTTTTTTTTTTTTTTTGGCCTAGAAAGCTCTTTATCTATTTTTGATTCTAAGTGATAGCTTTGCTGGGTAGAGTAATCTTGGTTGTAGATCTTTGCTCTTCATCACTTTGAATATTTCCTGTCAATCCCTTCTGCCTGAAAAGTTTCCATTGAGAAATCAGCCAACAGCCTTATGGGAGCTCCCTTGTAGGTAACTAACTGCTTTTCTCTTGCTGCTTTTAAGGTTCTCTCTTTGTCTTTCATCTTTGGCATTTTAATTAGGATGTGTCTTGGTGTGAGCCTCTTCTAGTTGATTTTGTTTGGGATTCTCTGCACTTGCTGGACTTGTATGTCTATTTTCTTTGCCACGTTAAGGAAGTTTTCAGTCATTATTTCTTCAAATAAATTTCAATTCCTTGATCTCTCTTTTCTCCTTCTGGTACCCCTATGATGCAAATGTCGTTATGCTCAATGTTGTCCCAGAGGTCCCTTTGACTACCCTCATTTCTTTTTAGATTCTTTTTACTAATTGCTATTCTGATTGAGTGTTTTCTGCTATCTTCCAAATCACTGATTTGATCCTTCCTTCATTTCATTCTTCATATCAATTACTGTACTCCTCATTTCTGACTTTTTTTTTTTAGTTTCTATGTCCTTTTTAATTTTTACTATCTAACTGTTGAAGTTCTCACTAAGATCATCTTTTCTTCCCTCAGTTCATCGAGCATCCTTATAAACAGTGTTTCAAACTCTGTTTCTGGTAAATTGCTTCCATTTTACTTAGATTTTTTCCTGGAGTTTTCTCCTATTCTTTAATTTGGATCATTTTATGTGTGTGTGTTCTCATTTTGACTGCCTCTGTGTTTGTTTCTATGTATTAGGTAGATCTGGTATGTGTTTCAGACTTGGCTGTGTGGCCTAATGTATGAGGCCCAGGGCAGTAGTCTCCCTGGTCTCCTGAGTCATGTGCTCCTGAAATGTCCCTTGTGTAGATTGTGTGTGCCCGCCTGTTGTAGTCAAGTCTTTATTGCTGTTGGCACATCAGCGAATGGAATTGATCCTCAGGCTAACTGGCTGTGAGGGGTGGCTACCATCTCAGTGTATGAGCTGCTGTGAGGAGGTTTGACCCCACAAAGCAAGGTTTGCCCCAGCATGGTCTGGGGCCTGCCAGAGACAACCCTTTTGGTGTACCGCTTTGTGGAGCTAATCGGGTGGTGCTCTGTTGTAGTCTGGAGCCAGCCCCTGGGTGTATTGGTTTTGGGACCTCTTGAGCTGGGCTCCCATGCAGGCCAAGTTCAGCTGCTGCCTGTGACAGGCCTGAGGCTATCTGGTAGGAACCATAAAGCAATCTGCATTTTGTTGCTGCCTGTGCTGGACCTGGAGATGGATGAGAGAGGCTATGCTGCAGTCCAACACTGCCTGTGACTAGTACCAGGCCTGAGGCAATACACAAGCCTTTTCTCATCCACTAAAATATTAGTGGCATTTAAGTTAATATACATTTTTAAGGTCACTTTTAAATTTCATAATCTTTCAAAGAAAGTGTCTTGAGTTTCTGATGGTTTGACTAGAAATTTATTATAGATATTTAAGAAGTAGGAACTTTAGAGACAGCTAAAGGATATGTGAATCAAAGGACACATTTCTTCAGAAAGGATACAGCAGTTTGGTTTTCACACATAAAACCAAAATTATCTCTCTTCCAACAATAACATGACAGAATGACTCATTTATTGTAAAGAAATCCATAGATCCTGAAGGATGTCTACAAAAACAAGTCATCTGACTCTCCTTTTTTTATTTGCTTTTTTACATTCTATATCTTTAGATGTCTAATTTAGAGCTTCATAAGAGATTTTCCCCTAAGAGCCCTGGAAGAGTTCCCAAACTCCTGCAAGGATATCTAGTATCAACTTGCAGAGTCCCAACCCACAATTATCATCTCAGTTCATTCAGTACATCCTATCTTGCCCAAATAGCTATGGATTCTCCTAAATTAAAATAATAATAATAATAATAATAATAGGTATTATTTCACTATTTTCACTTTATAATATCTAATATATCCTTCGGCTTAGATCTTGTTAGAAATAGAAAAAATGTAATGTCAACTAGGAATGCCAATTTTAGAATGCTCAACTAAAATAGAAATGAAGACAAGACTTGGTACGTACTAGGCAATCCATTTGTACTTTTTGAATAATTCAAATAATTATCTTTACCATAAAACAATGCAAGCCTTGTTATTATGCACTTTGACAGCAAATTGATATTATGTCACTTTCTGTAGCCATAATAATTTATCCTTATTTCTTAGAGAACAATATATTCATAGATCCAACAATATTTATTGAGCATATTGTGGCAGTGCTAAGATCCAACAGGGAACTAGATACACTTCCAAAAAGCTATAGGGATAGGAATATGTATAGCTATAGGTACAGATTAGCTAGCTATAGGTATAGGTATAGATACGGTCCTTTTCTGTTACCTCTCTCACCAATGTTATCACTTTCTGGTGTTGTCTGGACCTCTGAATAGAATCTGCATCCATTTAAGTTTAAGATAAATGGAATCAGAGACAACTTTCAGCTATTTATTCCTAAAGGTATTGTTAAGTTTCAAATTGCATATAAGTGACAGTTGGCTCTTCTGCAAGGTTTATATGGAATATTGTCTTTGTTTCCACTTTCAATCTATTAATTTTTTAAGACACAAATACCATTTAATGACATAATTAGTTATGGAACTAGAAAAGAAGGGGTCCTATAGATCCACAGAGCTTTGGGAGATAGTGGGTGGCTATTTCTTATTAATGATTTAAAAATTTGATGAGTAAAAAATCCACAAAATTAAAAAAATCAATACCTAAATCTCTAAGCCATGAAGGAAGTCTATTATCCTTTATTTAATTTCAATATAGTAGCCTAGGAGTATCAGAATGAACATGAAGCTATGGTTCTAATACTTTTACCCCTTAATTTTTCCTCTCAAATACATAATGAGAGTAACATTTCTTTTTTCCTTTAGGGACTTTACAAATGTTTAGTTTGAGCCATCAGTAAGAACATATATCAACATAGTTTATCAGTCTCTAAAACAAATATTTTAGTTTTCTCATTCCCAAACCTGGCTTGCCCCAATTTGGGGTTAGTTTTTACATCATGAGCTTGTTCTGTTTGTCATTAAAAGTTGGGATAGTAATTTTTTTTTTCACAGCATACTATCTTCACTGGCAATCCCTTGAGTACCAGATGCTCTGTATATCTGCAGAAGTATTAGTTTCCTCCCAGATTAAAAAAAAAAAATCTGTATTCGTCCCGCACTGAATTAAAGTAGATAAAACGTTGTGAAAATGTCATTTTTCTATCAACAGATTTAAACTGAGTGCATTTGTAGAAAATTTTCTCAACTAAATTTATTATATTCCAGTGGTTTAAGAAAGGAAGCTATTCAGAGTAGCAGCCACTGTACACTAAGCATAAGAAAAATAAATTGGTCCATGATATCTTTTTTCCAGTTAGATTCTTGACATTAAATTGGGGAGTGTGGTAAAATTTCCTGTTCAAAAAATAATGCAGATGTAGAACTAAATAAATGATTTGCCTGTGTTTTCCTATTTTCCCCCAAACGTAAGGATCTCAACCATGCACCCTGAAAGGCAGAGCCTATTTTTGTTTTATTATTGTATTTTAACTGCCTAAGCTTGGAACAATGCAATCATTTAAGTGTCTGCTGAATACATGAGTAGTGGCTGGGGAGGAGGGCTACCGCATTAGAGACTACACAATGGAGACTAATTTGCCACAGATGGAAAATCAGGAGTTGCTGCAAATAATAATCTGATATCTGTAAGATTTGTCAGTCCACAGTCTTATGCATAAACTGCTGAGAATTTGCCCTCACCAAACTGGGCCATTTCTGGGATAAGCTGCCCCAAGAGCCATATGTAATTAAGAACATGTGTTGTTTATGCCAAAAGTGTGTTGGTTACTGATTACTGAACAGCTGGTCTATGGGAAAGCCTTCTTGGAAGGAAGAGACCCCTCTCAAAGTCTCTGAGGTGATATGAAAAGTGAAGAGCTAGGATTTAGCTCATTTATATGTCTAGCTGGAAGATCCAAGGCAGAAGATGATTCGAATAGAAAATGCACATGAATCATAATCAGAAAGAGGAGATGAGATACGCACAGGCTATTCCTGGAGCTCATAGCCTCCAGCCTGCTCTGTCCTGTACTACAATCAGGTGGGAGATAGAAACGAGAGAGTTGACCTGGTCTCTAGGTTTCCTAAAACCAGAGCAAGTAGAATATGACATAGGAAAGCATAGGGGAGGGGTAAAAACACAAGTCAAATGAATTGGCCTGATTTTAATTACTTTATTAAAAAGTTTTGTGTGCAGAAACAATTTTCAAAGAAAGGAATATTTGGGTGATCCAAACATTTTAGTTGCTATTTTATGCTTTTTCCTTTCTGTGTAAATATTTTATCCTTTCCTCAGCACACTGTTAGTAAAAGTTATCACTAAACTTCTTTCCTCAGTGAAAGCCAACTGCAAAGCAATTGCAATATACTATCATGTTATTTTCCTGGGATTTATACCATTTATCATGTAGATGGTAGAGAAATACACATTTTTGGTAACTTTCACATTCAATTTTTACCAGGTTTAATTTTATTGACAACAACTAAAGTACCAATAGAATAATATTCAACTCCCTAATTTTTCTCAAACTACAGCTTATGAAAAATAAAAGGCCAGCACAGTTCTATAGCATTTGTTCTTAGGCACTGCATAGAGTACATCTTATTCCAAGAGTCTTATCTCAAAGATTTATGATGAACTTTAATGCAGGAAGGAAGTCACTTTTTATTCAGAAAGATCAAAGACAGGAGGAGAGAGGGTTATTGTCTTTGTGACACAGCACTGTGTTTGGTGAGGATCTCTCAAAGGTCATCTCATGTTTTCTTGTACATCTTGTCTTTCTTCTATTCCTTTTGCTTGATGTTATCTTTCTCTTTAACAAGTGGAAGCGCTTTCTGTGGTGAAGTTGTTAAATTGACATCAATTAAATTTTTCAAATGAGTCATCTTTCTTTCTTCCTTCTGTCTGTATTGTGCCAGGGAGAAAGAGAGAGAGAGAGAGAGAGAGAGAGAGAGAGGGTGAGAGATAGAGAGAGACAGAGAGAGACAGAGACAGAGACAGAGACAGAGACAGAGAGATAGAGAGACAGAGAGACAAAGGGAGACAGAGAGAGAGAGAGAGCACTTGAGGGAGGAGAAAAAATTCCTGGTCATGAGAATTTGAAGATGCTTCTGGCCACTTGTCTGCAAAATGAACTAAAAACCCTGTAGTAGTTCCTTTCTCTTCTTCTTTAAGTAGAAAAACTTAAATTTTCATGCAAATATATACAAAATAAACATATATATACACTAAATACCCATGGGTTTCCATTTTAAACCTTTAAGGGTGTGTTCAGGTATGTAACACTTTATTAATATTGAATTGATGCAGTGTCTACTCACTCTCAAATCAAGGGAAAAAATTTCCAGGGCTTAGAAAGAGAAAAATTATTGATTTTTATATTTTAGTGTTTTCTTTGAGTCTCATTGACATTTTAAAATATTTCTCAGGTCATTTTTGTTTCCTCATGCACAAACTCTATTCTCTCCTCTGAAGTGTTCCTTCCACTGGCCACTAGGCTTCTTTGTTCCATGGTGGGCAGCCAGTAGGAGCAGTACAAAATGGGTATGGCCAGTGAATTCGTTTAGGCCACAGGCTCTGAACAGGAGTAGACAGACCTGTTCAAATCCCAGCACTGGGTCCTGATCTGATAACTTTAGGCAAAGGCACGTAACGGCTATGTCTTAATTATGTCAAATGCAAAGCAAATCCAATATATTCATCTCCCTCTTAAAGATGTAGATATGCAAAAGGAGAAAAATGTACTTAGCCCATTATTGATAATGAGTAAACACTCAATATTGACCAGTCATTATTATTTAAATGTGTTTTGTTATTTAATTAATAATAAACTTAATTGAATAGTTCATTAGTGATCATTTGTGGGTTTTTCTTTATTATTATTTTAATGATCAAATCTGCACTCCTATGGAGAATGGGCCTCTAGAGTGCTTATCAATTCCTTGCTGTCCATTATAAACTGCAAACTCAAAAGACCAGGGTCTGGGTGGGTGCTTATTAAGTAACTGTGCAGCCTCCAGGGAGCTATGGCAAAAACAGGTTAGTTTTAGGATCTGCCCAGTTTTAAGAAAGTTGCCTTGTCTTGGCCAAGGTGAGTTAAACGTCTGAAAATTCCTAGATACAGAAGAAAGACTCAGTGGTAATGCACTAGGAACTGCACTTTTCGCCAGGGACCTTGACCCCTTTAAGCTGTCCTGGTGCTGGTGGCCCTGTGTAGGCTGACCACAGGGCCCTGCCTCACTGCTGAGTGTCCACAGGCTTCAGGCTCCATTTGGAGCAGGAGAGCGATACTCTGACTGCTATCATTACTTTTTTCTGGGGCAAGATGATCTGTTCATATAAGATTAAATTACAGTTTTTGTCCATGAGTGAATGCCTTTACAACACTGGCTTTATTTTGGATACAAAAGATAAGTTTCTCCCAATTCTGTTTAGGAAGACATATACATAAACTTTTTAAAAAAAGACTTTCACCCAGGGCAGTTGTAGATGTTAAAATGATCTCTCAGTGTAGCTGTGCGCATTTCTTTTCTTTTAAATTTTTCTTTAATTTTTTAATTATTATATTGGTTTTAGGTGTATAGCATAGTCACTAGACATATATATAACTTATAAAGTAATCACCCTGATAAGTATAGTATCCATCTAACACCATACATAGCTACTATAATATTACTGACTGTAGTCCCTATGTTATACTTTACATCCTCATGACTATTTTTATAACTGACAATTTGTACTTTTTAATCCCTTCTCCTTTTTCACCCCCCATCAGTTTGTTTTCTATATCTATGAATTTGTTTCTGCTTTGTTTGTTTTTTAATTTTGTTTTTTAGATTCCACATATGAGTGAAATTATGTGGTATTTGTCTTTCTCTTTCTGACTTATTTCACTGTAATACCCTCTAGGTCCATCCAGATTGCATTCTTTTTAATGGCTGAGTAATATTCCACTTTATAGATGTAGCACCTCTCCTTTATCCATTCATCTATTGATGGGCACTTAGGTTGCTTCCATATCTTGGCTGTAAGAGAAGGGGATTTAGACTGTGATTGACAGACCTTTACCAAAAAGCACTGATATCATTTACATGGATTCTTGGGAGAAGAAAGTTTTTACCTGAGGGGCCCAAGGTTTCAGGCTCCATTTGAAGATTTTCTTAGTAATTTCCTGCACCTAGAGTGTAGGCACTGGGGAAAAGAAATATGGGTGTGTTATGTGGTTAAACACTCCAAACCCTTTCTTCTGTTCTTCTCACTCTCCGCCAACCTCTCTATCCCTGTCACTCCTTTGTTTTTCTTCCCACTTTCTTCTTTTCCACCTTTTCTCCATCTTATTGTGTAGGAGCACCGTACATTTATGTTTTCTTCATCAGAAGTTTGCTTTTAGTTGAATTTTAGTAATCTCAAAATTCTCCTAACCTTTTCACTCTGGATTTGACAGGCACCCTTTGGGTCACTACAGACCTTTCTAGTCTGTACCTCCATTATTTTTCTAGATTCAAAGAGAAGTGTCCTAAACTTTGAATATACATTAGCATGGATTCACTCACTAAGCCCGAACATTCTTTACTGGCATAAACTGTGCACATGCCAATGGAGAAGGCTCACCTCTGGTTATTGCTTGGCTATTCCTTTTTTAGGGGCAAGTACTCTCCAGCTTCTGGTAAGAGGTTGGCTCTGTAAGCACAATATGGTCTTCTCAAAGGAACACTGTCACATTTAGAAAATGCCTGAGAGTCTTTAATCTACCATATCATACAACACGGTGCATGAAGTGGGATAAGATGAAGCTAATGTTAATCAAGCACCTTCTGAGCTGCAGTCCCTTTGACAGCACCTGCACGTCTAGTGGGAACGCCTGGGCAGGAACTGCAGCCCAGCGGTGTGAACCTTGCTTGGGCTTCAGAGTCATGATTCTAGGTTCAGTTTTTTGTTTGTTTGTTTTGAGAAAATTCTTTAACCATTCTAACTTGTAGCTTCTCTGTTTGTGAAATGATCATGATAATGCCTGCTTTAATCATGAGCATTAAATTAGATAATGTATATAAAGAGTATAACATCATGTCTGGCACCTAATAAACACTATATGAGTGGTAGCTTCTAATATAATATTAATTGAGTTAATACTTACTACCCTGTTGTGGATGAGGACGCAGAGAATAGTCAAGTCTGCCCGAGGTTACAGAGCTATTAAAGAAGTCATCAGTCATGGTTGTTCTCAGGTGTATCTGACTTCAAGCCCCACCTCTCCTTCCATCCATGGCCCATTAAACACACCTGTGCTCCCAGGAAGCACAGCAGCCTTGAGTGTGTAAGGACCCTCGCTGATGTGTGTGAGAATGAAACATATTCGAAAAGGTTTGTTTGAGGGAGGTGATTTATTTCTTCCAAGATTCTTGCACTGTAATGGTGTAAGTTATTAGCTTTATTGATCCACCTATCTGGTCATTTTTATGGTACTTTTTAGTGTCGAATTTGAAGACTTATACTAATTAATAATTCTGAATTCTAACAGACTATATTACACTTAGAAATGAGAAATTCTTATTAAATTTAATTGAACCTAACTTCCCTCACTTTTTTTCTAACAATATCTCACTGAGGCCCATCCTATTCAAATCCTGTCTAAAATTTCATACAATAAATACACACATAAACACACCCTCAACCAATACATGAAACTCCTATTGCCATTCCCCTTACTTAGCACTTATTAATAGTTAGGATTCTCTGTATTTACTTCTGTTGTTTGCTGTCTATCTCCCCTGCTAGAGTGTAAGCCTCAGTGGTTGATGCTCAATGAATACCTGCAGAATACATGGATAATTGCTTCCCTTTTGTCCTCCCTATGCCTGCCCACAGTTTCGCCTGACTATTCTACAAAACCAAAATTCACCAGGCATTCAGGCTACCTCTCCCTTTTACAATTTGCTGCGAAAATTCTTCATGATGTTTTATTTCTATTCCATTACTTATTGTGACCTCAATTAAACTAACAAATAAACAATAAGTGTCTGGCTTTTTCCCTTAGAGGCATTGATTATATTTCTCTGAAAGGTATGACAAAGGTTGTTTAGTATATTTGTCATCATACCTAGGGAGGAGAGACTTTAGGGAAACCATATTATACTAAAGGAGAAAAGGGAGAAGGAAAAAAGGTATAGAGGACCAGAGAGGAGACTAGGAGTCAGAGTACCTGGGTTCTATTGCTGGCAATTACTGATCATATGACTTAAGGAAAGCATTGGATTTCTCTAGAACTTAGTTTCCCTAGAAAATTGTCAAGCCAGGTCACCTCAAAGTTCTCCAAAGGTCTATAAGTTTTGCTCTAATCATATATATTGGTCTAACCAACTCTTACATTCTATAACTCAAAACAACTTAAAATATGTTTTCTAACATCAGGGACACTTTTCAAGTTTTCTTCTTTCTATGATACTAAAGGAATTGTTTTTCTTTGACAGGTGTAAGTATTTCTCCAACAAGATTTAGCTTAAAGGCCTTCTATTTTAAGTTCTTTTGCACTAAGCCAATCTTTCATTTTCTGAGAGTAATATAAAGAAAACTGTCAAGATTTTCAAAATTGATGGAAGGTAGCCTTTGGCAAACTTTTAAATTTGTTCTCTAGGCTCATGCAGAACATGCAAAATAAAGCTTCAAGCTTCTTTGAAAATAAAATTAGTTTGAAACCAATGGGGATTTGGAAACCGGTAGCAGAACAGATTTCCTTCTGTAAATATCATATTGATTCTCTATGTGGGATAGGGAATGCAAGGAATTTAAAAATAGGTTTTGGTCATTAATAGGCTAAAGGGTCACTTTTCTGGAATATGTGACATTTCTAATAATAAATTCTTTCCAAAGAAGAAGGGAACACTTGGCTAAAGGGGAGAGTGTAGTATATTTATACAAAGTATCTCCTTTTAGATTGCAATCTATTTTTATCCATGTCCTGGAAGAGAGTTATTAGTTTTAATAAAATGAGAGGTCATGAGAGCATTAAGTCAAGGAACTTTGATGAATAAGGTCAAAACCAATATTTCCCAAATAACATCTGAAAACTGCCTTAGATAAATTTTAAAATGAGTTTGACTTTAAATAATATTAATGGAGAACATGCATGTAAATATTGTATGGACACTAATAAATAGGCAGGTTGTTGGTAAATAAATTAATTCACTAATGAAACGTATTCAGTAGAAAGGAACTGACACTTATTAAACACCTTCTCTGAACAGATCTTTCATATAAATTGCCAAAATTGATTCATGCAACAAATATGTGAAAGAGATATTATTTTCCAATCAAACTCAGGGAGAAACAGGCTCAGAGAGGTTTAGTAACTTGCCTAAGAGCAAATAGTTAATAAGTTATTATAGACGGAATGTTTATGTCCCCTCCAAATACATATTTTGAAGCCCTAACCCCCAATGTGATGGTGTCAGAAGATGGGGCCTTAGGGAGGTGGTTAGGTTTAGATGAGGTCCTGAGAGTGGAGCCCTCAGAATGGGATTAGTTCTCTTATATCAAAAGTAAGAAACCAGAGCTTTTTTTCACGAGTACACACTGAGCAAGAAAGGCCATCTGAGCACACAGAAAGAAGACGACGACCTACAAGCCAAGGAGTTCTACCAGGAACTGAATCTGCTGGTACCTTGATCTTGGATTTCTCAGCCTCCAGTACTATGAGAAATAAACATCTCTTGTTTAAACTGCCGAGTCTTCTTGTTATGGCAGCCTAAGCCGACTGAGACAGTGGTAGAGCTGGTGTTAGAACCCAGCTCTGTCGGTTTTCAAAGTCCATGCTGATAGGTTATGGGATCAAGGAAGCTGTCATGGGCAAGGGGCACTGTGGAGGCTAGATGCATGCAGCAAATGACTTTAGATCTCTGTGGGCCAACGGTGCTAGAGCCTAATGGAGATTACATCCTTTCTCATCAAAGTAGAAACTCGAAAGTGGGAAGAGCCTTCTTAGGTTTATCCTTTCCCCACAGATTCCCTCACAAAATCAATCCGTAAGCCCCGCAGCATTTCCCTCTTTACTTGATTTGCAGTCCATCCCCTCTGACCATTCCTGCTCGTCCTGCCTCAGTTCTGTACCTTCTCTCCCCTTTGGTCTTCCTGCCTTCAGTCTTACCCCTTCAGTCCCTCCTAACCCTGAAATGTGCTCTTGAAAAATAAAAATTACGTGTATTACTTTTCTGCTTCGATCCTTCAGTAGTGCAAGGTGCAAAGGAGGAGTGGCAGTGTCTTTCTGTAAGAGCAGGTGAGATGGGCAATATTGTGGCCCACAGTATCCTTGTGGAAAATACAACCTGTCAGCCCTGTCCCGTGGTGTCTCCTTTGTATGACCCGAAGCCCTTCTCTGTCCCTCTCCTGTTCTCCTCCTTAGGATCAGCCAGATCCAGTAAACAGACATGTTTGCAAAGGGTAAAGACAGAAATAAATACAAAAATAGTTAATTACAATTTTGAAGCTGAAATTGTATGCAAATGTAAATAATGCATATTTAAAATAATCACTGTAATGTTATTTATATAACACCTTTTCACCCAAATAGGGTAAAGCAGTTTATAGATATTCTGTCTCTAATCCTCACCATTCTCCATTAAATTGTGATATAAATCCTGTTTCAAATCATGAATTCTTTCCCTCTTTCACCTCCCAAACCGTCACTGGGTATTTTTTTGAGTTACTTAACATAGGCAGCTCATTATCTGCAACTAATAACTTATATTTGAGAATTGATGTCTTTTCTAGTGCAGACTGAAATGCAATGCTCAACTGTAACAAACATCTGAGTAAGTGCAATCATCAAGCCACACTCAGGTGTGCAGAAATGTTTCAAAGGCCCATTAGGGCCGCTTCTCATTTTCTTGATTGATATTAAAAATTAATAATTATCAGTGTGTTGAATACCAGAGCATACGTGAGTCATTTTATAAAAGCATGCTATTTTTTGCCATCCAGAACAGGCACTATGGCTGAGGCACAGTACTTCCGGACTCCACACGATATGCCACCTGACTTCATTTGTTGCCTTTTATCTCTCTCCGCCTTGCTCCTCTCATTCATATTGCCTTCTACTACAAGAACGTACTTGGCACATTCTGGCCTCAAGACATTTGAATTTGCTGTCCTACTGGCTGGAGGCTCTTCTGCCTGTATATCATCCCAGCTCACTTCCTCACATTATTTGGGGCTAACATAGCATCCTGATACCATTCTTGATCTGACCTTACTTTATATTTTTTCCTCGCCATTATCAGCACTTGTCAGGTTTTGTGTTTATTTGTTTATTTTTTCTTTCTTCTTTCCATAATGCAGGTCTTGTGAGAGCTGAGACTTTGTCTATTGTGTCCTCTAGTGCCTAGAACTGTGCCCAAAACACAGAGGCCCTCATTAAATATTTGATGAATGAATAAATAGGTGGATGAACAAATGCTCCTTGGCTAATATCTGTGGTGTAATGAGAACAATCAGTACACTTATTTACAGTTGTTTAGCTGTCCTTCAGATAAATTATTAAAGTCAAAGTTTCAGCCACAATTAGTATGTGAAACAATTTCCATGAGATTTGTAATTTTAACTAGAAACCACGTAAAGGGAAGATATTTTCATGGTCTACAAGTTGTCATCAAGGCAGAAACTTTTGCATAAATTATCAGCTAGCCTGCAAATCACGATGCACAAATGTAACCATTACCCATCACTCTTTTTCTGTGTGTAACTGTTTCCATCCATACAAAATATAAGCAAAATGTATATGTAAACAGATATACACATACCTATGTATGTGTATGTATATATAGCATATGCACACACATATAACATTTATAATTTTATTTGCTTCCAAAGACACAATTTTAAGGTGATATATGTGAGAAATCCCAAAGTCTTTCTGAAAATAAAGTCTCTTCCACTAGCTACCAGATGGTTCTCTCTGCTGCAGCTGTTTCCCAGGAATTTACAAACTGTGTTATCATAAATTGTGACTTTAAAGCATTGCTTTTGACCACTTTGTTTTCATTCACCATACAACATCTATGCATGCTGCTGTCGGCCGGTTTCTACCTGCACCTGTCAAGCAGAGGGATTATAGAAAATAGACTTTAGTATTGGCAGATAGATTCTCCTTTAGAACTTCAATCCTGGTGGTCCTGTCAGTTCTGTGATCAATATAATAAATATTCTGAAGGTAGAGATCCATCTTCACATAGACTATTGGCCAATTGCTATCTCTGCTGAGCGTTTTCCAGTGCATCAGGAAATAAGGACTAGCAAATTGTGGCTCATGAAATAAACAATTTGCTTCAAAACATGTATCAGACATGTGTCTATTTCAGGGGAAAACTTGGCTTTACCTATATGCTATTTGGATGCAGCTATTGTTTCAGAGGGCCAATCCCCAACATGGCCCCATGGCTGTCCTGAAAGTGTACCCATCCAGGTGGCTGGTCTTTCAGCAGTGGGATCCTGAAGGCTAAAGCTGGGTTTGAAGGATGCAGTGAGTTACCCAGAGAAGGAAAGAGGGCATATAGAGAGGGCATAGAAACCATGTTCAAGCTACAAATAAGAAATTGAAAATGATAAGTCAGATGGTCTACTCTGATAGAGTGACCATAGGAGAAGTTATGAGGTAGAGCTGACTAGGAGCTGGGTGAGTGTGGTCAGGAATAAAGGTAGAAGAAGGGAGGGACAAAGAAAACCCAGCATTTCCAGTGGCCTGCATTCTGGAGCCATATTTCTCTTCATCAGAGTGTCACATGGCACTGGAAAGTCCTGACTTAAAGGTCCACAGTCAGAGTGGTCACAGATATCATCCATGAAGGATAATCGAGCAGAAAGATAATGATAGCACACCAAGAAAGGAGGAGTATTCAGCTCTTTCAAAAGAAGTTAGAAATTTAATATGCCTCAAAAAAGTTGAAGACCAAAGTCGGTTTCAACCAGTATCATATACAGGGTATACACAGAGAGAGAGAGAGAAAAGCAATTCACTCAAATACAAGTTCAGAAATGAAAAGTTTTGTGACTTTCTGGATGACATAGATTGCTATTAGAGGATCAGGAAACTGAGATTCTCTATCAGAGCAATGACCAGAATGACATCTTTTTTCATACTCCCACCTCTACATCATCATACCCCACTCCACCCCCCAACCCACCCCTTTACCCACCCCACCCTGGACAAATTTGTTCCTCTTAAAGAGACATGACCTATTTCTCTGAGCTTTTATTAATCAAACTAGGCAGAAACCACAGATTAAAAAGTTAATATCATGTCTAAAAATCATTAGTATCACATGTCTGTGGGATAAATTGCATGCTATGTGTATGGTAGTGGCCAAAAGAGGGGGAACTGTGGGACTTACATGCACTAGCAGTGATTGCCAAAACGAATTTGCTACATCTTCACCATCCTGCATCAACTTCTCAATGAGGAGTTGCTATTTTAATAATTGATGGGGATGGGGAGGGTAGCACTTTTCAGGTTTCAGTACAACCAGAGCATAAGGATGATTAGGGTAGCAGGTGGGCAGGGCAAGAGATGGGGAGAGAAGCTGAGGATTAGTAGGACTAATTTAGAGGCTCAGACGAAAACAAAGTATAATTGGGATTATTTGAACTAGAGAATAAAAACTCGTGGGTTACTATTAGCAGGCGTATTATTTCTAGCAGGTATTACAAATAAAATAAATAAAATTCTATCACACAAGGAGACTAATGTTAGTAACCAACATTTATATGACACGGTACAGGTTACAAAGCACATCTACATACAATGTATATTTTGTTTTTCCTGACAATCCTGTAGAAAGGTGTGGTATTATACAGTTGAAGAAGTGAGGTCCAGGAAAACTTAAACAACAGCCTCTAGGACACAGAGCCTGTATTAGGTCAGGAAATGCACACTAGCTGCCAAAACAAACAATTTCCAAAGTGGCTTCATAAACAAGCATATTTCTCGTGGTAGACAAAGAGATAGATACATACATACATATGTATAGACATACATAAAATTAGCTACAGCACAACTAAGAGATTTCAGGCATTAAACTGGAACCCAATGAGTTAACAAGGGTTGTGGTTGAGTTGTGGGCTTATGGATTTTATAACTTTTTATCTATTTTGTGTCCATTTTTCTAAGACAGTTTCATTAATTTTATAATGACTATTATAATTTTATAATTTGTAAAAGCTGAATCTTTTACCACTTTGTGAACTGGGGCAAATAGACTAATCCGAGAACCCCTCCATCCCTGTGCTTCATGTGGCATTATCCCTTTTACCACACACATTAAGTGTTCAGCAGGAACAAAAGTGGTCTCACAAAACATCTGTTGACCTGATGAATAGTTTGCAGTTATGTATAAACTGAGACAACATTATTTCTCTTTTAAATAATATTAAATTAGAAAAAAATCCTGGCTGAGAAATAAACATAGAGGTAAGGAAATGAATTGAAATGTGAGACTGAGAGATTAAAAGGAAGGAAAAAAGGTGCAGTTTGACTCTGCCCTATATTCGATGTTCACTATATCAACTAATGGATAATATATACTTATGAAAAGGCATTGTCAAAACAGTACATGAGTCTATTGATCTTGCCCTCATGAGTACAATATACTCTTACCTTCCTGAGATTAAAATGAATGGGGGGTGTAACAAGATTCTCCATAAATTACAGTCATTCATTTTTATTTTGAGAAAGTATATCATATTTGCAGCATTTCAATTAAGATCTAGCAGACAAGAATTTTACAAGATAATCTTAAAAGAAATTTATTTTTATCTTAACAGTAAATAAGTATAAGAAAAACACTGGTAACCTCAAGGTAAAATGTTGATGAGATTTAGCACCAGAAAGGAAACATAGTTTGCAACTGATGCTGATACTTTTAACTATGCTATCATAGATATTGTTAATATGTGGTATGGACAGCTGCTGTATTATGTAATTTGGTTTTTTAATTATTGTTATTATTCAACAGATATTTACTACATACCTACCAAAAGCTAGACCCTGTCCTAGGAAATAAAAAGAATTTTAGTATATGGTCCCTGCCCTAAAAAAAGAAATGATCTAATTAAGGAGGCAATATTCACACATGCAACAATTAATAATAATAATAATAATAATAATAACACCAGCATTTGTTGAGCACTTACATTGTGCCTAGCATTATGCTAATTGTTTTAATCAGAATTAAATCATAAATCCCCACAACTCTATAAGTATGCCATACTTCTATTCCCATTTTATAGGTAAGCAAATGGAGACTCAGGTGATTAGCTCTGTCAGAGAATAAGTCATTCCACTTAAGTAAATATCCAGATAAATGAATAAACATTCAAAGTCCCTACATTTGTTTTAAACATTTTGGATGAACTTGAACTACAGCACATGGCACAATTCCACTAGAACAGGATTCTGGCAATCTTTCCTTGGTTAATCACGCTGAACTTCAGATGTTTCATTTTGTTTTAACTTGGTGATTTGGGGGCTACAACTGCCATAATGAGTGATGTCAGACTGACAGGAACCAAAAGAGTTGGAATTATGTGTATAATAAGAGTAAACGATCTCTAAATGAAGTTTAGATGAACTTGCTCTAAACAAAGTAATACATTTTTGAAATAAATTGTACGTATTCTAGTGGCTCTAGGGCTTTTTATTATTTGCTCTTTTTTTGGTCTCCCTTCTGGTTCTAAACTGGTTTTAATAGTTGGGTTGTGGCATAAATGAGATACTATAGCATATGTTGCAAGGAAGAAACATTAGTATTACTTTACTTTCTACAATTTGTGATACCTAAACCCTTAGAACAGTTTATAAACTGTTTAATCAAAAATCATCATTGTGGTTTCTAAAGCCTTTAATTTCAGCTTCCATGATAAAATATACTTCTGTATGCACATGGGGCTACCAGAATCATTGAGGTATGTAAATTCTCCTTTCCCAGAATACTGCCTATGTTTGTGGACAGAGAAAGAATGAGGAAAGGAGGGATTAGAATGAGAGCTATCAACCAAAGGTTATGTCTAGTAATTACAGGCAGGCTCAGAGCCAGGGGCAGGGAAGCTGGCCTTCCTTATAAAGGCAGCACTACCATTAGCTAATGATCAGAGCCACCATTAGCCTTCTAAAATCCATGTCTTTATAGCTGCCCAAGAGCACAGACAAAGTGGACAAAAACTCAAAGGAATCCTGAAATATGAAAACTGGATGCTTTGTCCATTGTGGGTTTTTGAATCTTTTCATGCTGATAATAGTACTCAGGGACCCTATGTGGTTGGTAAATGATTAAACTGGAGATTTCTATTATAGAAGTCTCAGTAAATAAGAGTTCTGAACAAATAAGCCAGTAAAGAGGTTCACTGTGGTCTGTCAATGGTACAATTGTGCTGCTTTTATGGAAATATTATTTGAGTCATTAGCATTGCTGTCATTATCTTATAACAATTGGCCAAATGTGAATCAATCATTAATCACTATGTCACAGGCCCCTTGGTATAATTCATTATAAATGAAAGTATCCTACATGTAGACGTGTTCTACAGAGGATGGGCCCTCTCTCATGGCAGTGAGTCCCCTATACTCGCATTGTTCCTCTAGAAGGATTGGGCCACGTGCCTGGGAGGCTGTAGAGTGGGGTTGAGCACCAGATAAATCTTGGATTAAATCGCCTCTAAAGCCTACCTGACTTCTGTGCAGGTCTCTACTCTGTGCCTTGCCATGCTGTGCTCAGCACTTGTTCCATTTTTACCTTAATTCTCACCTCTTATTTTTGCCTCTGCTGAGATCTTGGCCCCTTGGCAGCCTTCTAGTCATCCTTCAAGTGGCAGCTCAAGTGCTTTCAATTTTGAAACCCTCCTTACTCTTGCAGGAAGAGTTAGGTGTTTCCTCCATGAACATCCTCAGTGCTTCGGACCAGCTCTGCGGGGGCAGCGGGGGAGCATCAATAATGTTGTATTGCTTGCCTATGTGTTTGTCCCCACTGTGAGCTACTTGAAAGAGGCACCATGTGTTATCCAGGTTTATATTCCTGGGGTTTAACAATGTCTAGTGCATTATAGGTATTCAAGTAATACGGTTTGAGTTTAATTATACTCCTCTCAAGCCTATCTACATTGGATAATGTAGGCTAAACTGCTTTAGCAAGAAGTCTCTAAATTATTCAGAGTGGTAGAGTGTGGAATAGGCAACAGATCAGAATAGTGCTCCACATTGTTAATGGTTGTCACTAGAGATAACAATCTGACTTCCTGCAAGTATGATTATAACCAACTCTCTTCCTGGTTTGTTTGTTTATTTTTTATCATAGGTAAAGGGTTGGTTTCTTGGGCAGGTTGCTGCAGGTTGTGATTCAAAGTTATGTTTTTATATATGTCATCTGGTCATTGTCTATTGGTATATTCTCTCAAGGCAGAGATGTGAACTAAGAATTTGCTGTTTTATGTGTAAGCATGGTGGTGGCCAGGAACTGGGGAGAGAGTTGATTACAGAGGTGTTTAGGTGGAGATAGAGACTAAGAGAAACAATGTAACCAGAACAAGAAATAAGAAATTATGTCATTCCCCATAAGACATGCATCTACTAAAATTGCAAGGGCATCTTCATACAAGAATAGGTCAAGCACTACCACTATTGGAGCAATTGAAGACTTTTGATCTTTAAAAAAAAAAAAAAGACATAATAAGTTTGTAACCAAAGATTAACAAGCAATTGGATAGCAAATAAAGTTTAGAATTATGTGAATGTTGCCTTAAAGATGCTACCAGGTAAAGCCACTATATAATGGGGACAGTCGTTAAAAGCAACAGAGGCAAAGGGGAAAACATTCAACAGAATTATATGGCCCTCCTTTAGCCATAGAGCTTATGACAATCTCCGGGGTTAGATCGAAGCCTGTTTCCTAGACTGCAGCTTTGGAACATCTTTGACAGGGTCTTAACACTTCATACCAGATTTCTGCTAGTTGTCCACCTGCCAGCATTAGCTCTGCCTCCAGGATCTCTCACTGAATCTTATCTTCCGTGCCAGCATAAGCCAGTGTCGACCTGCCTCTCCCTTAGTTTCTGGCTCTTCTGCTCCCAAGTCATGCTAAATCAGCAAACACAAGTACGTTGTACTTAAACATTCTCCTTCCCTTAAAATTGGCTGCAGATGACATCTCTTTGTTTAGCTGCCATTATGGTGAATAATTACTCTATTCTGAACTTTAAAGAAGAGTTCTAAGAATTAGGTTTTAGAGTAAATTTTAACTAGCAGTAGAATGACTTACTTTCCTCTATTAATTAATCATGTGTGGAGAAAGCTAAATTATTGGACATAAACTCCTAATAAATAATACAACTATCCACTTTGGGCCAATTAACTGAATCTCAACAGCAATGCCTACAATGCCTCAGCCTGTTTCTAAGGAATGTGACAAGGTGATGTAATCACATTCCATATTTAATGGGAGAAAGCATTACAATATCTGTTAGCTTAATTTTTCCCACAAAAGTATAATAGAAACAGAATATAATGAAGACAATATAGTATCTAGAAAGGAGGGATGTGTGTGTGTGCCTATGTGCGTGTGTGTGTGTGTGTTGTCATGCCTTCATTGACTAATTATGTCTTTATTAGTAGATTTTTTTCTCACAGTTCTGAAGGCCAAAAGTTCAAGATCAAGGTGTCAGCAGGGTTGGTTCCTTCTGAGGCCTCTCTCCTTGACTTGCAGATGGCCACCTTTCCCCTGTGTGTTCGTGTGATCTTACCTCTTTGTGTATCTGTGTCCTAATATCCTCTTCTTATAAGGACACCAGTTATATTAGATTGGAGCCCACCCTAACAAAATCATTTTAACTTAATCACCTCTTTAACGGCCCTAGCTCTGAATTCAGTCACATTCTAAGGCATTGGGAGTTAGAACTTCAACATATGAATTTTGGGGAGACGCAATTCAGCCCATAATGAGTGCAATAAAAGCAGGCTCCTTGTTATGCGCTTGGGGTAAAAAATAGAACTCCTATATTGAAACTAATCTGGAATTATATCTTGTTTCCTAGGGAAATATTAAAATACTGGAATTCTAGAATCTTATTTTAAATTTAATAGGTTTATGTATTGGGCAGAAAATCTTTTCTATAAAATGAAATGTCTATACAAAATGTTTGAAAGATAGAGATATGAGGTTTTAGTTCTAAAAAATATTTAAATTTTGAAAGTAGGAGTATTTATTATTTCATATTTCTGTTAATACATACTTAGATCAAATATATAAAAATAGTTTTTAAGGCATATGATTTTAAAATATAACATTATCATGAGGCTATCTTATATGCTGTTATTGTAGAACATAGTGTGAATAGATTTTATAGTAATAAATGTAAAGAACAATTTAGCTTAAATATTTGAAAGGAATATGATAATAAAATTTGATTTTTAATTACATAGAGAAAGAAAATTTAAATCACATGGGTACCTTTGACTCCTCTAAGATATTGTATAATAAGTATACCATTTGGGCTCAAACAGCATAAACAGCATTGTTGGTTTGGTTGTATTAAAACCACAGAATGTCCAGGAAGGGTTTTAGTTATGTTAGACCCAATGATCTTTTTAAGCCTGGTCTTCCTAAGAACACGGCCCCAGCACAGAATCTACATCTACAGCATTGATGTTCTGTCATAAAATACTTTTCAGTGTTTCAATAAGATATTGTTTATATGCCTATGTATTTCTCCTTGAGCAATTTTCCCAGCTAGAAAAATTTCACATGTCCACCCATTGAGTTAATCCCAAGTTTATCTGGTTTATAAGAATTATCTAAATCCTTTGGTATATAGGATTGATTCTAAATAAAATTATGAAGTGCTTCTCCTTTGCCAAATTCCCCTCAGAACACCTGTTTTATTGGAGGACCATTGGCCAGAACCATCCACCTGAGCCAGCTTATCTAAGACGTCCTTCTCCAGATGGAGACGAATATTTCTTTAGAATGTTAAAGGTTATTCATTTTGATGGCTCATTTACATTTTAATTCTTCCAAGCCTCCCTTAACACTGTTAACCATAGTCTGAAAATATTAAATGAAAAATTCCAGAAATAAACAATTTATAAGTTTTAAATTGCTCAGTATTCTGAGTAGCATGATGAAATCTCAAGCAGTACCACTCCATCCAGCCCAGGACGAGAATCATTTCTTTTTCCAGCATAGCTACACTGTACATGTCCTCCATCCATTAGTGACTTAGTAGCCAACTCTGTGAACAGATCGACTATCTCAGTATCTCAGTGTTTGTGTTGGAGTAACCCTTATGGAAGCCTAACACTACGCCACAGTGCCTAAGTCATTCATCTCATTCATCTCATCACATGGGCACTGTATCATCTTACATCATCACAAGAACAGTGAGTACAGTACAATAAAGTATTTTGAGAGAGAGAGATGACTTTTATTTGTTTATAGTTATAATTGTTCTATATTATTATTCATTATTGCCATTAATCTCTCATTGTGCTTAATTCATAAGTTAAACTTTCTCATAGGTACATATGTGTAGGTAAAACCATAGTAAATGTAGGGTTCAATACTAACCATAATTTCAGGTATCCACTGGGGGATCTCGGAACATATCCCCTGTGGATGGGGGGCTGGGAGATATGTTCCGAGATTACTAGTAGTAAAATTACTAGTAGTAATTTTAAAACCTCTGGCTAATTGGTTAAAACAATTTCTTCTCCTAGAAAGTCCAAAATCCCTCCATGCAGTGCACCCCTAGTAATCGAAGTACACTTCACACAGCATTTAAAATGCCAGTATTTCCCTGGCTCTCTTAGACTGTATTTAACAGAATACCTTCAAAGCTTAGTTTCTTTGAATACATCGGTTTGGTGATAAGTAGTGGAAAACTAGAGATGCTTTTACCTGGATAAGCTTCTCAGCAATGTACTTTACTTTCTCCAAAACAGCAGATTTGGGACAAAATTATGCCAGTGGTCTGACAAAGGCACAAGAAGGTGGCTTGCTTTTCAAATTCCCTTTGCTCAAGTATTCATGGCATATGAATTTAACAATAGTAATAACCAGTGATTAACTTCATTTAGAAATCAATAATCACTCCTCATCTTCTACCTTTTTCAGAAGGCAGCATGAACTCCAGAAAACCATAGAATGGCTCTTCATTTTTAGACAGGTGCAAAGATAAAAATCCAAAGTAATTTGTATTTCTTATTCATTTCTTAGAACCCCAGAATTTCTGAGAGTTCTAATGTGAAATAGTCAACCATTTTTCTTAACTATTTTCTAA
Organism: Eidolon dupreanum; assembly: GCA_028627145.1. Classification (NCBI taxonomy): domain Eukaryota; kingdom Metazoa; phylum Chordata; class Mammalia; order Chiroptera; family Pteropodidae; genus Eidolon; species Eidolon dupreanum. The sequence continues at coordinate 39,830,164 of CM053511.1, forward strand.
ATAAGCATTTGCAGATGAATTGATTTATACTACTTTAGTAAATATTAGACACTTTAATTACTGATTTTGAAATGTCAAGACAGGAACAAATCATTGTTATGCCATTTTGCAATAATTTTTTCTTGCAAATTCCAGAGATACATCAACATCCAGTATCTGAACTGGAAAGAGAAAGAACAAAATAAATCCATTCAGACAATAGAAAAAAAACAAATTATATTTTAGGCAAAGCTGTGTAAATTACAGTATTAGCACAGAACATTTGTTTTCTGTGACTATTTATGGAGGATTTAAATGAAAGGACTAGACTTCATTAACTGCCCCTGTATATAGCTGAGGCTGACAGCACTTGGATAAGCCAATTAAAAGTCAAGTTGGATTATTAAGCAAGCTTGTTAGAATGACTGCCTCCTAAGATTTATGTGCTGATTCTGACCTTGGGCACGCTCACTCAGCACTCATAGAGGTCAGCATGAGCTATGGTCTTATGATCCTCCAAATGATTGCTGTTCAATTATGTGCATCTCTCAGATATCATCATTTGTTTACTATACATCATTTATAAATCCATGACGATAAGGTGCTACCAATGTAATTGAACAGTATATCCACTGATATACTATTTGATAACTATTTTGTAAGTGTATATACAAACTTATACACACATATCTTCTGAAAAATTTCCAGGCTATAAAGCAACAATACAGATGGTGGTTCACATATCATGTCTATATATTTAAAATTCATAAATCAATTTTACCAATTATTAAATGAAATATATTCTATTGTTTTCATCCTCCTACCATAATAAACATACCTTCAAAATGTCAAAATCAAAAACCTTGCAAATATTATGTATATTGCTTATTATGTGACCAAACATCATCAAAATATCAATGACATTTGAGCTTAATTGTTAATGCACAAGTCTAAGAATCAGGCTATGGATAAGCAGCATTTGCCAAATAATAAAATAAAGCATATATAACTCACAAATTATTATACATTTGTTCTAGAATGCTATTTTTGTTGACCTTATTTCAACAATATCACTAAATATATTGCTATAGTCAATAGCTTCACACAGTTTTGTTCTAAAGATAGTAATGTCGAATTTCTTGGATTGTTATAGTTTTAGATTTTTTTCATTTATTTCAATTTGTAGAAACTTTATTTTGTTGACAAAGTACCAACTCAGATTGTCAATGAAATTTTTAAACAGTACTTAGATACAGAAGTTATCCTCATATCTAAATATTATAATGAGTCATATATGATAAATTTTAGTATTTTTTTACATAATACAAAATATTTTAATTTCATTATATAAATTTCTATCACAAAGTGGAGTTTTTACCACTTCTGGAAACAATAGTTGGATCCACATAGTTAAGTAAATTATTGTCTTGGCACTTCTCTCATGTTACAGCTGCATATATGCAAATTTGATAGTATAATGGCCTGTTTAATATTTCAAAATGTTCCTCAGCTTCCATGGATAACTTTTTGATACTTTGCTACTTCATGAGTATCTCAGGAACCACAAATTTGAACATGAAGAAAAAAAATTTTTTAAATGGACTTTCAATAATTATTAGGAAATAATTCTTTATTATTCAAGGACTTCCCGAGCAAATAATTTCCAAGATAAAGGACTCAAAGATTAATTCATTTTTTTCTCTTATCTAAGCAATTCACTGCTTCAATCCTCCCCATATAGCAAAGAACATCAACTTTGGCAGCAAAATAACACAAAACTTGAAAGCATTCAGCTGTGGTCTCCTTTTGTCTAGAGAGTATAGGTAAGCCATGTAGAGAAGTAGTAGCCCCCTGAAGTTTGAAAAATATTAACCACAAATGTGTGAAATGCAGGGCCCAGGACACGCTCCTCTTACCCATGTTCTAAGGCCCTGACTTTAATGTTCTAAGGTACTGACTCTATGGCATTGATCTCTGCTGTTTATTGTACATCTGCACATTTGCAAATGATGCTGGAGTGAGAATGTTTCAGTGGCTCTACACTCACCTTGGCATAACTCACTTGAGTTGTTTCAATTGCGATGCGTCTGTCTGCTCACTTTTTAAGTGGGCCAGCTACTGTTGAGGTGAGCCTATTACCCTCTCTCCTGTATTTGACATATCAAAAGTGATACAGGTGGCAAATTATATAGTTTAGTAGAATGAATATATTTTCAACTGAACTGTCATGTTTCACTTTGAAAGCTGCCACTGACTGAGAAGAGACTTTATTTTCTGCTTGGGCTGCCTCCTCAAATGCTAATAGAGGGAGACAGGGTGATGTGCTGGCGACAGTTCTGCTCATCCTCATCAGCCAATGTGAGCAAGGCTTCATCAGGAAGTCACTCTCATTTCCTCCAGAGTGGTGCCAGTTGCTTGGGATTTTGTTTCTGAAGAGACTTACCACTCAGAGGCTGACAGAGAAATGACTAGGTATGGGTGGAGCAGATAAAAGTTGTACTTTTTTTTTTTTTTTTTTTTGCTGATTAAAGTTGTGCATCTGCTCTTCTCCTAAATATGAAATAATAGTAATTGAGAGCATAAAGTAAAAGAGTTGACGAAGTTTTCTCAATTGATTTTGGAGAAATGCATTAAATTTCTAAAGGTAACAATATCATTAATGATGGCCAAATCATTTCTCTTTTACTTTTTAATGTATTTTGTGTGTGTGTTTAACTCAAACACAAGCTACCATAATAGAGGATTGCCCACTTTTGAAATAAAAATAAAACCATTTTACTAGGTTTGTGTTAGGAGAGTGTAGAAAAGCATTCCAACATCCCTGATCCAATGGTGTATTTTGAATATAACAAAGAATTAACCCAAGTGTTTTTATATTTGCCAGAGTCATTGTTTCTGTTTCCTTCTGGCACAAAAGAGAGTTTGCTATGTGTGTAATGAGTCATCAGACATGGATTGAGAATATTATTAAGATTTAGTAAACATGCAAATGGGCAAACCCACTAGAAAAGCTTATGTTAACTCAGGATGTCCTGTTACTCAGATGCAAATGTTTAACTCCCTGTAGTTAAACAGCTTATAAATAACCACATTATTACATAAGTAGAAAGTTTTCTTCCTTTAGCCCTCTAGTCATATATGCTATCTATCTCCTTCATTCTTCCATGACTTTAAAAATGAGATATAACTGAGAAGCACAGCTTAAGCTTATGCTTTGCTTATTTCTTTTTTCCAGTTAGTGTATGTATAAGTATATTAACTCTTCATTTGGCATGACCATTCATAATTATCCTTAAAAGAATTATCATCATTTTCAACTAGTGAAATATTTGGGATTTTAAAAAATATTTGGTTTTAGGTATGAAAATAAAAATCATTCAGAGGCCATTTAATAATAATATTAAGTATCAATGACTTTATTAAAATTAGTAAAAATTTGGAAAAGCAGATCTAAATTATGACCATTGTGTACATTAAAATACATGTATTATATATAGGTTTGAAGTCTAAACTTTTATCCACTTCCTGGTGCACATCAAAGCAAAAATCTCCTAATTAACACTTCTAGATTGGTCTGAGAAGATTTTGTTCTCAATTTAAACTAATGGTTTTATTAAAATGTAGGTAAAGAACTATATGTTCTACCACCCTCTGCTTTGTATCCAGAAAAAAGACTGAGAATTCAGCTTTTGAAAGAGAATAGGTACCAATGAAAAAATAAAGTCCTGATTTGCCTCTATGAAAATCACAGAACTTTGGGTTTTAGTTTTCTCTCTCCAGGCATTGTGCAATGACCTTCCTAAGAGGATTTCAAGATTATTCTTAATTTTGGAAAAAAAAAATTACTCTGTTCATGATGATATTGGCATACCTTAAATAATCATTCTCTGATCTCAGCTGGGTTGGCTGGTCAGAATAAGTAGCATGACAAATAGGTGCACATACTCATTCACTGAAGTGATTACCTTCTGCAAAATGATTGGCTGTTTAACAATAGTGATATTTGAATTTCTTTATAGGTAACATTTTCCCATTTATGTGAAAAAGTATAGGAATTATAGTAATACACGTGCTAAATTATATAATTTGAACCCTCATCAATATTTAGAAATATTATTTTGTTCAATTTTAATAATTCATTTGTTTTTTAAACAACAAGTATTTATTTTTCACAATTCTATGGTCAGAAATTCAGGAGCATCTTAGCTAGGTGGTTCCAGCTTGAAATCTCTCATTAGTTGCTTTCTGAGATTGTGTCATGAAGGGCTGTATCATCTAAAGACTTGACTTGGGCTGGAGGATCCACTTCTAAGATGGCTCAACTCACATAGTTGTTGACAAGAAGCCTCATTTCCTTAATGGCTTTTGGAAAGAGGCCTCAGTTCCTCATTGATGGGCTCTCTGTAGGGGTGCTTGAGTGTCCACATGACATGGCAACTGGCTTCCTCTAGAACAAGTGCTTAAGAGGGAGTGAGCCCAAGAAGGAAACCATGGTGCCTTTTATGTCCTAGTCTTGTGAGTTGCACATCATCATTTCCACCACTTTCCATTCACTTAAAGCAAGTCGCTAAGTTCAGCCCACACTACAGGGGGATGGAATTAGTCTCTACCTTCTGAAGAGAGATTGTAGGAATGTGTGGATATAATTTAATCTATTACAGCAGCCTCAACTCCTTTCTTTTACTTACAATCCACACCCAGTCCATCAGAGAGTCCTGTTGATTATACCTTCATAATAAGTCCAGAACCTATAATAAATTCAGTCAGATTGACCCTGTTAAAGCACAAGTCAAATCACATCACATCTCTCTTGGAACAGAAGTTCAAGTTCTTACTTTGGTTGAAAATCCCGTGGCTCTTGGCTCCATCTTTGAACATATCTTTGACTTTTTCTCCCTCTGATCCTCTGATCTCAGTTGAATTGTTTCCAAAATTAAGTACTACATCAAAGAGGCACACATAGTCATGAAGTAAAGTTGATTATCTACAAAATTATTGGCTACTCAGAAACATGGACATCACTTATCCATCCTCTAATAAAAGAATTCACATGAGTAGAGAGAAGGGAGAGGAGGAACTCTTGAGGTTTAAGATGGGAAGTGAGAAATCCCCAAAGTTATAACTTGAATGGGAAAAATATTATTTCATTTAAAAAAATATAATAAAACACAGGTTTCAGTGAATTGATAACAAATTGAATTAGTCTAGCTGGAGAGGCACATGTGTGAGAAACAGAGACAGATACAGAGAGAGAGAGAGAGAGAGAGAGAGAGAGAGAGAGAGAGAGAGAGAGAGAGAGAGAGAAAGAGAAAGGAAGCAATATCAAAATAGTATATTTAGAACAGGGCTTGTTGATTCCTTTTCACTGAAATGAAATAGAGAAGGAACCCACTCAAAGAGTTTTTCTGTCCTCTTATTCTGTTTCTATATTACATTCATTGCTTCCACCTCTCCATCAGAGATGGTTCAGATCTACAAGCTGAGGTAATTCACCAGATCTTGGGGAATATGCATATAGCTTTGCCTAGCTATAGCCAAGGTTTATGGGCACATGGGGGCAATTGCTCTAAAAATGTTATCACCCCTGCAACAGCTGTCTTTTATGTCACCGGTCACACCTCTCTTATATTATTCAAGAAGGTTGGCATTACCACATTCAGAACACAGAGAAGCGAGCATGTGTTTATTTTCTAATAGAAGCAAGAGGAAGCTTGCAGTAATTCCACAGGTATTATTGATTCTTCACCTATTGCCCATATAAATCTACCTTCTGAGGAGGCTACATGGAGCCCTGTAGTACATGCCTTAAGAATGATAGTCACATTTATTTCCCACAAGTAAAAAGAATTATCATAGGTATTGTCAAAGAACCCCAATGCAAAATAAAGAAGATTTTTCCCAGGGTCGCCTATCTCAAGATGACAATTGTGAATTGAGTGGTTCTGGTTCTGAAGATGAAATGATAGAGAAAGAGAAAAGAGTCACACCACAAAGAGATTGTCTGGAAAAGTCAGAAGGTGGGGAGGCTGGGGGTGAGCTGTGAAGGAAGACGTGGAATTTATGAAAATGGTAAGAGAGAGGACAACCCAGAGAAAGCGTTTTGTCTTCAGGACTACTGCTGGACATTAGCATTTATTCTCCCATGTCCCTATTGTGAAGGCTCAGAACAGAGTCTTTCAAAGGCATTGTGCCAAGTCACAGCCTCTTTGCTTTGGAAACACTGGTTAGGAGTCCATGTGTTCTGGCTTCATAGGGATAAGGATTGTGAGGATTGTGTTTTGAGTGGGAGCCCACAGGGAGGCAGGAAGGAGCATCCTCGAAGAGGTAGAGTCCTCTTGTAGCAGGGCTGGCACAGGTCCCTGGGCATAAGGCCAGCAGCCACTGTTGTCCAGGAAACAGATCTGCACACCTTTCTGGCAATGCGCCTTCAGCTAAAAGCTGATGACATCTGGGAGGTTGTGCTCTTTTCTTCTATTCTTGGTATCACAGAGCCTTTGAATTTATTCCTTCAGTGAATGTAGATGATAGGGAACTTCCTTAGATGAGATTAATACTGTTAAACAAAAAAAATTAACTTTCACAACTGAAAGTCTTTTTAAAAGAAAGTGTTTATTAGGCCATTGCAAGAGAGAGAGAGAGAGAGAGAGAGAGAGAGAGAGAGAGAGAGAGAGAGAGAGAGAGGAGAAGGAGAGGACCCATCTTTAGATTCTAAACCACCAGCAGCATGACTTGATAGGAAAGACCACATGACATGTCCATTGTCTCAGAGTTTGCAAGAATTTTTATACATCAAGTAGTGGGAACAGGTAAGGAAAATGTAAGCCCTCTGAAAGAATTTACATTGGCTATAGGCAAAGGAGTGAGGGAAGGTGAACCCCGGCCAGCTCTAGGATAGGTACAGAGCTGACAAAAAGAAATATTCACTCCTGTGGGTTGGCTGTGGGTAGCAGTCTGGAAAGCTCACATTTAAACAAGAAGCTGAGGCTTCTGAACTTCAATGGTGCCTGGATAAAATAGTCTTTGGAAACAGCCACCTGAAAATTAATTCGAAATCCCAATAAACATAGAAGAAACGTGAGCCAGTGTTTTGTTAGCTGGCCCTCAGCTATTAACAGACTAACAGTTCTGTCTCTTTCTCTCTTACTTTCCAGCAGCCACAATTTAATTTAGAACATCTCAAAATTTTCTTGTCAGTACCCACCTCACATCAAATAGGACAGCCCTTCTTCAAAATACCAGAATTTAAAAAATGTTTAGAGCCAAATGTTAACGGGTCTACATTCTAAATAAAGATATGTGAAGCAACCTGACAGATTTTTGCTCAGGAGCAAATTAATGCCCTCCAAAAAATTTGTCCTTAGATTGTGTTTTAATCCACAGAGTTATTTAGTCTAAGGGTTGTTTACCTCCAAAAACACAGCATAGTTTTGTCATGCTTCTTGATTTACATTATTTTTCATCTTCAGCATCCCTGTTTTTCTCTCCACGTTTTACAGATTCTTTTTAAAGTAAATTAGTTCTCAGTCTTCTCTTACCTGTAATATGTGAAAACTAACAAAATCTAGTTGGTTAGAGGCTCTCTGTTTGGGGTATTTTGTAGACCACTGAAGTATAGAAGTGAAAGTTATACTTTGAGGTTGGAATTTTAAGTGTCAAATCAAGGTATTTCAGATGTTTCTTGAGGGAAAAAATCTCCACTAACACAAGAACATTTTAAATTAAAAAATACAAGAACAAATAACCAAACATTTTCTGCCAATTTATATATTTTTAAAAATCAAAATATAAATGGTCAAGTTAGCAATGTCAAAAGTCAAAATACAATATATATACTAAGAGATCATATACTGGTCACTGGGGATTTCAAAAGGACAACCTTGTACTGGGCTGTTGAGTTTCAAGGCCATATTTAGGAAATCAATTTCGTTCTAAGCACGTTTGCATATTAGAGACTCAGGTGCATGTGCTAATCCTGAAGTGCTGGTGAGAACAGGCATTAGGAATCTCCAAATACTAGTTCCCAATATCCAAGATTCTTCAACTTCTCCTAAGAGGACTTACATTTCTAGTCGGGGAACCCAGAGCAAAAGAAAATCTCCTCCTTAATGAGAGAGGGGGGATCTTGGAAATGGATGCTGAAATGTACTGTGTGAGCACCAGACGCTGCTGTACTTACTAACAAAGCCAGATACAGCTGGCTCCCCAGAAGGGAGGTTTTCTTTGCAGATTAACAGGTTGCTTGCCCTTCCTTTCTAGGGAGGAGAAAAGCCAATACGCCCTCTCTGGGGCCTCACACAGAGAGCCATTCCCTAGGGGCTTCGCCTGTGGGGATTAGAAACCCTGTTGAAAAGCGGTGTATTGATGCTTAAAAAACAAAAACAAAAACAAAAAAAAAACTGTTAAGCTAAAATTTAAAAAGAGGCTTTCTCTGAACACTGTTAACCCAAGTTAGTAGGGAAAAAAAGACTTACTGTTAGAACCTGACTGAATTTCCTTTGCGCAAAAATGTCCTTTTCTCTGGTCACCCGAGATTATGGAGAATCCCATCAATTGTCTGGGCAGTGTGTCTCCACCAGACTGACATTCAGTCTCACAGAGACTGCAGCTCAGCCTGTTGTTGTGACGACTACAATGCCTAGTGACTTCATTTTAGTCTTTGCTGTTCTGCAGTAATTAAAAAAATGACTAAAGGTGTTGCCAAGAAAATTAAGAGATATAAAACTGATTTCTTATACTTAAGATTCTTATGCTTACACTCTTCAAAATAGAAGCTTGTATAATGGATCCTGAGGTACATTCTGGAATGAAACTAAATGATGTTAGTTTCAGTGTCTTGGTGTTTATTGCTAGTATGTAGAATTACAATTAAGTTTTGTATATTATCTTGAATCTTGTGACCTTGTTGAAATCAATTATTAGTTCTAAGGGTATTGTATTTTTTTTTTTTTTTTTTGGTATATTCTTTGCCATTTTCTATCTAGCTGATCATGTCATCTGCAAATACAAACAAATAAATTTTCTGTAGATATTTTTTATTAAGCTGAAGAAGTTCTCCTCTACTATTTTTCTGAGAGTTTTTTAAATAAATTGTGACTAGATGTTGAATTTTGTCAAATATTTTCTGTGCCTCATTTGGTATGATCATGTGATTTTTCTTCCTTAGTCTCTTAAAGTGGATTATATTTATTGGTCTTAAAATATTGAAATAATCTTGCATCTCTGAAATCAACTCCATTTATTATAGTACATAATTTTTTTTGTATTAATTTTGTTTGTCAATATTTTGCTAAGTATTTTTGAGTCTATTTTTATGAGTGATAATAACCTGAAGTTTTTGTTTTTGGTGTGTGTGTGTGTGTGCGTGTGTGTGTGTGTGTGTGTGCACATGCACTATCTCTGGTTTTGTGTCTTATCTATTTTTTTGTCAGTCTTGATAGAGATTTGTCAATTTTGTCAATTTTTTCAAAATACGAACTCTTCATTCCATTGATTTTCTCTATTGTTTATTCATTTTAAATTCCATCGATTTCTGCTCTAATTCTTATTATTTCCTTCCTTCTGCTTGATTTGAATTCATATTGCTCTTCTTTTTCTGCATTCTTGAGGTGGCAACATAAATTTTTATTTGAGTCTCTTTTTCTTTTTCTTTCCTAATGTGAGAGTTTAGTGTTATAAATATCTCTTAGTGCTGCTTAGTACTTAAATTAGTGCTTTAATTTTGAATGTTGTATTTTCATTCTTTCTCTATATTTTTATTTCCCTTGAAACTTCCTCTTTGACCCATGGATTATTTAGCAATGTGTTGTTTAGTTTCTATGTGTTTGGAGATTTTCTTATCTTTCTGTTATTGATTTCTACTCACTTTCATCATGGTCAGAGAACATATTTATTAGTGTCACAAAATGCCATTTTTTTTGTTATATTTCAAAATCCAAATAGTTTAACATAAGTTCTTTTATAAGAAGAAAGAACAAATGTAAAATTATAAATGTTAAGTTGTAGTAATTTTTTTCAGTGGTTCATGTAAGATAAAATTACTGTAGGTTCCTTTTCTGTACACAATTAACAGGCTACATTCTGAGGAAGAAAATGTAAAACAAATCATATGATTTTATTCTTATACCTGCTGAAAATTTGAGCAGTTCTTATGTATTAAAACACTTTATATGTTTTGTTTATTAAAAAGTATAGTATTCTGGTAAAGCTACACATTTTTACTTTTATCTTAAGAATACACTGCAAAAATACCTAATTTTTTGGAGACTATAATATTTCAAGCTGTTTTCTAAAAGAAATTTTTGTATTCTAAATGTATACTATTTTCCTTTGTTTATTTGTATAGATGGGCACTTATAGGGTTGAATGAGAATTCTGAGTTTAGGATATTGATTTAACTCATTCTGCATAATCACCTCGATATGGCAAATCTAAACCAATAGTTGGGAAATAAAATAATCGAGAAAAAATATTAATCCATTCTTGATCTGTTTATATCTAAATTTAAGCTATCCATTCCAGTTATCATCAGATTAATTTCTTGAATGTTCCATCAACATCTAAGTTTGATTTCTTGAAACATTAGCTCATTAAAAGTTCTCATACCCAGGACACTGAAAAACAGGAATATAAACATTTGAACCCATATAGGATCTTCAAACCCTTATATCTACTTACTGTACTTTAACTTGAATTTTATCTCTTATAATCTAGCATTATCACTATTTCACAATACCAATCAATACTGTCCCACCTCATGATTTGCCCATTCCGGCTATTTTGCTTCCCATTCTAGATTCTGTCCCAGGCCTTTACTACCATCTTTATAAAGACTTAATTAAAATTTATCTTCTCTATGAACCTCTTGAGCAGAGAAAGGCATTCTTTACAGTTTCGCCTTAATGGCAAATTTCAAACTATATTGGTCATGTGCATGTTTTTCCCTTCATGCTATCATCACTCCAAGATATCTATGTCTCTGCCACCTCCCTAACACACGCACACACACACACATGCACACACATGCATACATCCACAATAATCTCTTCATTTTGCTCATGAGTGATGATTTTGCCTGGACTAGTTGAATAGTGTGGGGGGATGTTAGACTTGGACACAAATGAACATCTTTCCAACTAAAAAATTGATGGACGACATTTGATGATTAGTAATCTTCAATAGCTGGCATTAAGAGGGGCAATTCACTACTGACTCTTGCTCCCACATTTTCTGGAATGGTTTATTCTGTTCCTTTACTTCCTCCTTGTTTCCAGACCTATTCAATCTGTTTACCTAGTATTTAAGGATTTGGAAATTTTATCGTTCTGGTATTCCTTAGCATTCTTCTATTACTTGGACTACCTGATTTGGTTGCTCACTAGGTGAGTATTTGTAGACTTTATTTTCAGTTTTATCCTAATGCCATAGGGAAAAAAATGAAGGCTTCAGGATACCAGTAAAAAAAAAAAAAACTATACAAAACCAGTTGAAAATGTTACCCAACCACATTTTCATAATCAATCTTATTTAATCCAGTATCTTTTTGCTCTTTAAGTCAATACAAGAGTATTAAATTAATATATCACTCATATTTTCTTTCTGTTTACTATTCTCTCGCCGTGCCTAGTCAATAAAAGTACTCAAGATAATTTATGATAAAAATATATGTACAAAATATACGTATCTCATTCTATGTATTAATATATAAGTTAATTCTACTAATACTAGGTATAAGACACTACAGTGACCATACAAATCATGAAGAGGTGATTCTGGCATGGATTCTCTCCTTCTACTGCTTTCAAGCTCCACATAGGAGGGAAAAGGAGATAGACATGAATTTCTTCAACAGAGATACTGATAAATGACATGAGAAAGACACTGAAAAAGTATTATAAAAAGTCAGAAAAAGATCTTTTCCAGCTATGAGCATCAAGTTATATTTCTTGGAGGAAATTTATTTTGAGGCTCGTACTTTAGGTTTGATAAGACAGACAGTTGAAGATGGATAGTAGGTATTCCTTGGTGAAGAAATATTTAACCACTCTTTTCATACATATTAATTGATCATCTACTGTGTACTAGCAGTATGGACAAAGAAACAGCATCAAAATATTAAATGATTCTTGAATCATACTGAAATAATTCAGTTTAGCTGTATCAATGGGTTACGTGAAGCAGTGGTAGAAAATAAGGAATAAAAGCTGTATATGTGTAAAATAAGATCGTTGATATAAGAATAAGTTACTAATTGATTTACAGGTTATGTTTGCTTGGTACTCACTGGATTTAAAACTTCTTCTTGGTTAGGATTTTGTTTTCTAAGATTATTGTCAAGAAAGATAATTGAAATGTTCAATAGAGTATAAATACTAATTACCTATCTATTCCTGACAGCTTGTGAATGAGATAGATGTATTGATAAAATGTATTCATTTATGTTCAAGTGGTTTTTGTTAATGTTTATTCCATTTTTATTATTTCATACTCTACAAATCTATTAAGATTTTGATTGAATAGCATTAAATGAAGATTATATTTCAAAGGCTATCAGTTTGCCTGCTATAACAGAGAAATTCAAAATAACGATGATATAGATAAGATAAAAATTTATTTCCCTGTCATACAAAAGGAAGATAAATGGTCCAGGGTTAGTATGGGACTGAACAGTCATCAGAGATTTGGGCTCCTTAAATCTACTTGCTTTGACATCTGTCACACATCCTCCATCTAATGTTAAAGACGACTGCTCTACCTACCACCAACATACCAGGAGTCCAGCCAGTACAAGGGGAAAGAGAGAATGGTGGGGGATATTCTCTCCCTTTAAGGGAATGAACCAGGTATTGCATGTATCACTCTCATTTTTCTTCCATTGTTTAGAAGTTAGTCATATAGTCACCCTCAACTCCTGCTGCTAAGGAGACTACAAAATGGAATCTGTGGCTGAATGTCCATATGACCAGCTATACTGGCATCCTATTATTAATAGAAAAGTGTGGATTGGATATTGGGCAGCCGCTAATGACTTCTGTCATAATTACCTATTAAAATTATAAGCAAATCACTTCCTTGATGAAGACCTTTTGCTCCTTTATCCATCTGCCTAATTTATCACTATTATTTTTTTTCTTATGGAGAAAACAAATGCAGATACCACACAGAAATGTACTATTGGAATGAAATTTCAACAAAAAATTGAGAGAGTTAATAAATAGCAATGAGCAAATTACACATACATAAAAGGTCATAGTTGTGCTCCTGCTGAGATCAGATCAGAAGATGAAAATAACAGCCTTAGATATTTAGATATTTAGACATTGTCTAAGACTAAGCAGGATAGAAAGAGACCTTAAGATTGGAGAAATCAAACAGGACTGCCGAAATAAAATCAGCAATTTTCACACTCACTGCAGCTTTTGTTTTAGACCAAAGCATTTATGCATTTATGAATATATGTAGATGTATAAAGGGAAAACAAAATTGTTTTATAAAAGAGAGAGCAAATGACTAGTGAAAAAGAACTCTGGGTTCTCGTTACTGTCTGTATATATTTAGTTGTGTGGTCCTAACAAGACGTTTAACTGCCCAAGGTCTCCATTTCTTCATCTTAAAATAAGAATGTCAATTTAGATTTATCAACAACAGAAAACACTCTTTGAAAACCTATTCTGTGCCACACAGCATTCTAGGTATGTAAATAAATGCTTCAAGGAGCTTATGTTCTCTTTGATTGGGCCTGGGGCTTAGTGCGGACTAGTAAATATACCATTGCAATACAGTCTGGTAGATGCAGTGATAAGAAAAGGTACCAACTGCTTAAATAACACACTTAGAAGGGGCTCCAAATTCAGACTGGAACCATCAGATTTGATGAATGAGTAATGCTGAAATATAATTTTATTAATTAAAACCAAGATCCAATACTAAATTAGATTTGACAACACATTAGAAGGGACAGAAAATTTTCAATTGAGGAAAGAGGTTAGAATAGAGCTAATTCTGCACACAATATTTGTTATGAATCAGTATGTACAGGGTACTCAGAGTTTGAAATGGGCAGGGTCCATACAAAAAAAAAAAAAAAAAAAAAAGCCTACAACATATAACATGGACATATAGGATCCAGAAGTTAGAAGGATTTTCAGATTTTATAATCTGGTCATGATCTATTGCGATACAAAAGTACTTCTTCACATGACAAAGGCCAGGGTTGCCATTTTATTGGGAAAAGGATGGAAATAAAGAAAAAAGACTTGAAATATTGTCATAATTTTTAAGCTTATAAAATTTTGTGACCACTACTTTCTTTAAGAAAAACATAATTAGACTCCTTAGGTATATAGACGATCAAATAACCTGAGATACTTCTAAAGATGGCTCTGTCTAAATAAATGTGCTTTATTCCCAGAACTATCAGCCAAGGCTATGAGAAATAGTGCCAATTTGTTTTCTTCTATTTTTTATATTCATTGTTAAAGCACCTTAGATTTATTTTCAATTTTATTAACCAATTCATAGTTATTTGCTGTATTGAATAAAAAAAACAATAAGAATAAGGAAAATAAAGTCATGCAAAATTCCATCAACAATTCCATCATCCAATGATACTATTATTTTGTATGCATTCAGAATTTTTCTAAACATTACATATGATTAATTATATTTACAGTCTATTCTTCTGGATTTTATCCAGCAATTTTTTAAATAAAATATTTTACACTGTAAGAATTTCTATAACACCTTTTCATTTTAGCTCTAATTTACCAAAAGTAATGATGAGAACAGAATCTCTCACATTTACTTGACAACAGTTATAAAACTGGAAATCAAAAATCTTAGAACTTTCTTTTTTAATTTTTTTTGGTAAAATAATTTCAAACTTCCATAAAAGTTGCAAGAGTGATACACAAATCTCCTATACTCTTTACCCTAAAATCAACAAGTTGAATATATTGATACATTTGTTTTATCACTTTCTCCTCTCCCTCCATGTGTGTGCATATAATATGTATGCATTATTCATGTTAAAGGTTAAAGCATGAAGGGAAAAGCAAACAGTGAGACTAAAGAGGTAATCCAGAGTCAGGTGCTAAAGGGTTTTAGAGTGTGAACTTGATTCTGAAGGTAATCAAGATCATTAGAGTATTTTAGTCAAAGACATAATTTTTTTTGTTTCTTAGAAAGATTATATCTTAACGATAATTTTGTGAACTAATCTGAGAACACAGAAGAGAGAATGAGATTACTATTAAAATTATTGTGATCTGAACTATAGTAAAAGTGGGGATGAAAAGATGGAATACATTGAAGAACTATAGTAGAATATCTAGAGAACTTGATGATTTGAAGTAAAGGATAAAAACCAGGGAGGGTCAATATGACAATTATTATTCTGGTGTACACACTGAATGTCAGATGGTGTCATCCACTAAGACTGAGAACATAGGAGGAAGCAGCTCTATGGATGGAGGAAGTGGCTAGATACCATTTTGGACATAATACATTTAAGATGTCTGTGGAACATCCAAGTGGAGCTGTCTTCCAAGACTCTGAGAGAGAGATTTTTGCCAGAGACACAAATTTAGGCATCATCAACTCACAGACAGTCATTGAAACCATGGGCTGGAGGAGATACCCAGGAGAGTGAGTCCTGCTTGGAGAAGAGGATGGAGAATGACTAGGGAGCAGAGTACACTGTCTAGTGTCTTGATGACACGATTGAGGTTGGAGAACCATGAATTCATAGACAACACATTAATAGGGTTACTTCCAGCAGCATGGCATAGCTCATGTATATGAAAAATGAAGCAGGTGGTTTAGTTCAGTTGAACCAGGTGAGTGTAAGTGTTTTAGAAAACAATAAAAGAAGAGAATTGAAATTATTAGCAAATGAGCAATTGAAATGATAGATGAAAGACCCTAAGCTACATATCGAAGGAAGTAAACCTAAATGGAGGCTGAAAGAGGAATGTTTGGCCCAACAGCCTCTGTAGGTCAAACAATAGATTCAGTAGTTTTAACTAAGTGAAAAGAAAGGCATTATATACAGAGGCAGAAAGCAAAGATTGGAATGTTTGTATTCAAAGTTTCTTTTTTTTTAATTTTTATATATTTTTAAATTATAATTTACATATAATATTGTATTAGTTTCAGGTATACAACACAATGATTAGACATTTATGTAACTTATGAAGTGATGACCCTGATAAATCCAGTACCCATCTGACACCATGCACAGTAATTATAATACTACTGATTACATTCCCCATGCTATACTCTACATCCCCATGACTATTTTGTAACTACCAATTTGTACCTCTTAAACCTCCTCCTTCACCCATCTTCCCACCCCCCAATCTGACAACCATCAAAATATTCTCTGTATGTATGAGCTTGTTCCTGTTGTCTGTTTGTTTATTCTGTTCTCTAGATTTTACAAATGACATTTGGCTTTCTCTGTCTGACTTCCTCCACTCAACACAATACCCTCTAGGTCCATCATGTTGTTACAGATGATAAGATTTCATTATCTTTAATGGCTGAATAATATCCCATTGTATATATGTACCATCTCTTCTTTATCCATTCTCTGTCTATTACTGATGGACACCAAGGTAGTCTCCATATCTTGGCTATTATAAATAATACTGCAGTGAACATACAGATTCTCATGTTCCTTCAAAATAATGTTTTGGGTTTCTTCAAATAAATACCCAGAAATGGGAGTACTGGGTCCTTGTCTCTTTCTACCTTTGTTTTAAAGTCTACTTTGTCTTATATAAGTATTGCTACCCCAGCTTTTTGTTTGTTTCCATTTTCATGAAACATCTTTTTTCATCCCTTTACTTTCAGTGTGTGTCTTTTAATCTAAAGTGAGTCTCTTATAGGCAGCATATGTAAGGGTCCTGTTTTCTTATCCATCCAGCCACCCTACCTTTTGATTGGAGCATTTAAGCCATTTACATTTAAGGTCATTGTTGCTAGAAATGTAGTCACTGCCATTTTATTATTCATATTTTTATCTTTTTTTTCTTTTCCCTCTTCTTAAAAGATTTCTCTAACATTTCTTGTAATACTGGCTTAGTGATAAAGAACTCCTTTAGCTTTTTTCTTGCCTCAAAAGTTCTTTATCTGTCCTTTAGTTCTAAATGATAGCCATGCTGGGTGATCTTGGTTTTAGGTCTTTGTTTTTCATCACTTTCAATATTTCCTGCCAATCCCTTCTGGCCTGCAATGTTTCTGTTGAGAAATCAGCTGACAGTCTAATGAGAACCCCCTTTAGGTAACTAACTGCTTTTCTCTTGCTGTTTTTAAGGTTCTTTCTTGTCTTTCACTTTTGGCATTTTAACTATGATGTGTCTTAGTGTGGGCCTCTTTGGATTCATCTTGTTTGGGACTTTCTCTGTTTCCTGGGCTTGTATGTCTATTTCTTTCACCGAGTTAGGGAAGTTTTTAGTCATTATTTCTCCAACTAGGTTTTCAATTCCTTTCTGTCTTTCTTCTCCTTTTGGTACCCTTATGATGTGAGTGTTGGTATGCTTGATGCTGTCCCAGAAGCCCCTTAAATCATCCTTATTTTTTTGTTGTTGTTGTTGTTGCCATTCTGATTGGATGCTTCCTGCTACTTTATCTTCAAAATCACTGATGTGATCCTTTGCTTCATCTAATCTGCTGTTAATTCCTTTTAAGGTATTTTTCATTTAAGACTGGTTCTGTTCTATGTTTCCTATCTCCACTTTCATGTCTTCTATCTCTTTATTAAAGTTCTCACTGAGTTCTTCTACTCTTCCCCTAAGTTCATTGAGCATCCTTATAACCAGTATTTTGAACTCTGAATCTGGCAAATTGCTTGTCTTCATCTTATTTAGTTCTTTTTCTGAAGCTTTGTTCTGTTCTTTTGTTTGGGACATGTTTCTTTGTCTTCCCATTTTGGCTGCCTACTTGTGTTTGTTTCTATTAGGTAGGGCTGCTATGTCTCCAGTCTTAGTAGAGTGGCCTTATATAGTAGGTGTGTTGTGGGGCCCAGTGGCATAGTCTTCCCTGGTCACATGAGCTGGGTCCTCCAGGTATGTCTCTTGTATGAGTTGTGTGTGCCTTCTAGTTATAGTTATAGCACTGACGTGCTATTTGCTCATCAGTGGGAGGGACTGAACTTCAGGCTGATCGGTTGTAATGATTGGCTGTGACCGGTGGAGACGCTATTGTGCAGGGGCTGACCCTATAGAGCAGGATTCACTTTAGCAGGGCTTTGGTGTCTGCCCTGCTGTCCCTTTGGGTGTGTCATCCACAGATGTGATCCTGAGTGGAGCTCTGGCTCAGATTGAAACTGTCCACCAGGTGAGCAGACCAGGGCCTCCTGGGAGGGTCCCTGACACAGGCCAAGTTCACCTGAAGCCTGTGCCTTGCCCAAGGCCACCTGGCATGAGCTTCCAAGCAATCTGCAGAAAGCTGCACCTTAACTGGGCTTGAAACTGCCTCAAAAGGCCAAGCCATAAACCGAGGACACCTGCTGCTAATGCTGGGATTGGGGTTGCTCAATGAGAGATACAGCATGTTGAGGGCAGATGCTGCTTGTTTATGTGAACTTTAAGAGATTTTAGAAAAGTCCACAACATGAGCCAAGACAGGCCATTTGTATGGAGAATCCACTGGAAGCAGCTTGGGCAGCCCACATGTTGGGAGGGTAGGGGTCTCAGGGAATATCCAGGGCAGGGAGGGTGGCCAGTGTTAGGTAAGTTGCAGGAGACTCAGGTATGGTGACTTCCTGGGTCTGCAAGCTGGGTGGGGGAAGGCTCAATAAAAGAACAATGGCTTCTGCCAGCACTTCTCTCTGGGAGAAAGCTGTCCCTCTAGCCCTCGTCCTGAAGCCAAACAACTCCATTCTTCCTCATATGTCCCTGGCACCTTTCAAGCTGCTGTCCCAGCTTTGGAGCTCAGAGTGAGCGAGTCTATCAGTGTGTAAGTTCATATATGGACCCCTTAAAAGGAAAGTCTAGGATTCCCTCAGCCTTCTGTCTCACTCAGCCACAATCTCCACTGGTTTTCATAGCCAGAAACTGTAGAGACTTCTTTTACAGGCACTGTACCCTGGCCTGCGGAGTCTGGTGTGGGGCCAGGGCCCCTCACTGCTCAGGGACTCCTCACTGCAGCCATGATATCCTTCCCAGTTCTCAAATGTCACATGTAGGTGTGGCACCTGCCTGTTTTGCTTCTCTGCCTCTCCTACCAGTCTGTGTGTCCTGAATTGTAGGACTTCTGTTCAGCTAGACTTCAGGTGACTCTTAATGATGGCTTTTCTGCAGTTTAGTTGTAGTTTCTATGTGGTTGTAAGAGGAGGTGGGCACAGCGTTTACTAACACTGCCATCTTGATTGGAACTCCTCAAAGTTTCTTGAGTATATTTGAATTATGGTGAGGTTGAGGATAACTGACAGACAATAGCTAAGGTAGCATGATGTTGGAAGTCCTTGAGATTAAGGAGATTATGCAGGTAAGGCAACCAAGTCATAGACGTACTGTACTTGTGGGTGGTGAAAACATCTGAATGGTACTGGGTCTTATAATAAGAAGTTTATGGACAAGGTACCAAAGACTTCAGTGAATGATGGAAATGAGAGGAGATAAAAAGTGGCATCATAGGAAGAAGAAAGAGTAAGTTTGTAGAATAGTGCCAGAGGAAAGGGAGAGGATGCTGGTTTACACTCCAGTGTGGTCTTTCTAAATGTGGGGTAATAAGATGCTTCTGCTTGAAGGGCTGCAAGTCAGAGTCAAGTTAATTAAGGCAGGACAATGATTCCAACAAAGATGATGACACCATTGGAGAACTTCCTGAAGAACAGAGTTTCCAGAAAGCAAAACCCTGGTGTGGGAAGGAGAGAAAAATGAAAGGCTGAGCATTATTAAGGTAAGAGTAAAGGAAGATTATATTTTAATAATAGTGATGAAGTGAGGTTCATAAGGATATTTCTTACTTTTCTCATCAGACATTTTATGGATGCAGAAATAATAGTTTTTATAACTTCAGAAAAGAGATTAGAAAAATAAGATTACTAAGCATTTAAATAAAATAATCAAATTTAAAATAGTTATTTGTGTTTTTGTAAAGCTAGGGAATAGGTCAGTATCAGAAATCATGGGAATGAAAGAGTCACCAAAAATGTGTTCAGCTAATGAAGAGAGAGAAGGTCTAGAACTCATTGTCCTATACAGCAGCCACTAGCCATATAGCTATTTATATTTAAATTTTAATTAATCAACATTAAAATTTAATTCCTCCTAGCATTAATCAAACGCCCAGTATTAAATAGCCACACATGGCTACTGACTGCCATTTTGAAGCACAGATATAAGACATTTCTATTTCTGCAGTAAGTGTGGTTGAACAGTGTTATTCTAGTAGGAGCATCCTGAATTGGAGTGATTCCTTGACCTTTCCTTGTTCTAGTGAAAGGAAGGCTATAGAGCTTCTCATTTCTTACTTGAAGAAATTGAAGTCTAAAGTAAGACTTCAATTAAGTTTATATGTACCTTGAGTATGTCACTTACAGACTTTACCCTTTAAAATAGGTACATAATACCTCATAATTGCCATGAGTATTAAATTTTAAATATTGTATAAAATTGCTTATTAACAAACACAGCAATATTTAAACATTAGGAATAATACTAGTAAAGTCAGGGAAATAAACTTAATAGGATTCCAGTAATCCTCCTTTCCAACCCATAGAATTAGATACCCCTCTCAAATCCCTGATGGAAAAAATATTTTGACTTGTTTATTGATTCAAGAAATGTCATTATCACTCTCCTCCCAATAAAAATAATGCTTTCTTACTCTAATTTGATATCAAAAGCTTTAAAGTATAAATGAATGGCTGATGTAACATTTAAGCATAAATGAATTTCAATGTATTCAGTGTATATACATAAGTGGCTTAGTTCTTTGCCTTCTGACTATAAAGAACTAGAAGAAAGAGCTGAATTTGGTGAAAAGAGGACAAGAAAGATGAGATCTAGATGACACTTAGAGAAGACAAAATTCAGATGCCACAATTTTGTTTAAAGTAGGGTATATTTACCTACATCTAAACAAGACAAATAAGAGCTTTATGCATTTTTGTCAGAAAGCTGTGTATGTGAGCAAATAAACTTTACATGGTTTATCAACATTGAAAAAGATCATAGGCTGATTTCATTAAAGGAAACACTTACTGAGGTAATGTTGTACTTACTGAGGTAACATTGCTACTCAGCATCTCCTGTAGGCAGCTATTCAACTCCCAAGTATAGAGACACAGTGAAGATCAAATATAACTGAGAGCAAAATATCAGTTCATAAAACAGTGCAGAAAAGACATATAAGAAAACATGATATGGTATAAAAGATTGTGTATCCACAGAAATACACTCAACTGATTTTGACAAAGGTATAAAGGCAATTCAGGGAGGAAAGATGGCCTTGGAACAGGAGCAATTGGTACTGGGTCAATTGAACTTCCATATGCAAAGTCCAAATTCCTTTTAATTACTTTTCAAGTTGCTGGAGCAATTGGGTACATGCAAAAAACAACAAAAACAAAAAACAAAAAAAACAAAAAAGCAATGAACCTCAACCTAAACTTCACAACGTATATACAAATTAACTCAACGTGAATCATGGACTTAAACATAAAAGCTAAAACTAAAATTTTTAGAAAAAAATTAGAAGAATATCTTTAGGATCTAACAATAGGCAATGAGTTTTTAGATTTGATGCCAAAAACATGATTTATAAAAGGAAAACTGGTAAATTAGACTGCATCAAAATTAGGAACTTTTGTTCTGCAGAAGGCCCTGTTAAAGGGATGAAAAGATTAGCTACTGAATGGAAGAAAACGATTGTGAACTACATATCCAATAAAGAACTAGCATCTAGAAGATAAAAAGAACTTTCAAAACTCAACAAATAAAAACTCAACAATCTAATTAGAAACTGGGCAAAAGATATAAAGAGACATTTTACTAAAGAGGATATACAGATGACAAACAAGCATATGAAAAGTTGTTCAATATCGTTAGCTATTAGGAAAATACAAATTAAAACCACAATGAGATATCACCACATGACAATAAAAATAGCTAAAATTAAAAATAGTGTTAACACCAATTGCTGGAAAAGAATGTGAAGAAACTAGATCACTAATATATTGGTGGTGGGAATGTGAAATACCAGAGCTACTCTGGAAAAAAGCTTGGCAGTTTCTTATAAAACTAAACATACTACTGTGATATAATCTAGCAATTACAATCTCGAGCATTTATACTAGAGAAGTGAAAACTTAGGTTCACACAAAATCCTATACCTGAATGTTTGTGGGAGCTTTATTTGGAATAACCAAAAACTTCGATAGTCTGCAACAGGTGAATGGATAAACTGTGTTATATACAACATATAATGAGCAGATTCATTCCCCTCAAAGTTGTCCACATCCCAATTCCCATAAACTTTGAATATGTTAGGTCATGTGGTGAAGATAAATTAAGGTTGTAGATGGAACTACGTTTGCTAATCAGCTGACCCTGAGATGAGGAGACTATCCTAGATTTTCTGAGTGGACCCAACTTAATCTTAAATATCTTCAGAAATGGACGAGGAAGGCAAAGAGGAGGTTGAATTTATGAAACTGCAGGAAAACCTACCCTGTTCTTGCTGGCTTTGATGATGGATGTTTGGGACTGTGAACTGTGAATGTAGGCCACTTCTAGAAGCTAGAAATGATAAGGACGTAGATTCTCCCCTAGAATCTCTAGAAACAAACACAATTCTGCAGACACGTTAATGTTCACTCAGTGACACCCACACAAGGCTTCTGACCTACAGACAATAAGATAATATATGTATGTTAGTTTATGCTACAAAGTTTGTGGTAATTTGTTATAGCAGTAATACATACACCATGAATGATACTCAGCAATAGGAGAATAAACTATTGATACATGTAGCAGCTTGGATGAATCTCCAGAAGATAATGCTGAGTGAAGAAAACAGCCACAGTGTTACATACTGTTTGGTTTTATTTAGATAATATTTTCAATAAGAAAACACTTTAGGAAAAAAGGACAGGTTTAGTAGTTGCTAAGAGTTTGGAATGGGAGTAAGAGGGGGACATGGAAGGAAAGTGGGTGTTGTTATTTATAAAAGAGCAACATAATGGTATTACTAGTGATGGAATTGTTCAGTATTTTGGCCATAGTGATGTATACATAAAACTATACAAGTGATAAAATTGTGTAGAACTTAATAGACACAAAAAAAGTACAAGTGAAACTGGTGAAATATGAATAATATTGGTGGATTGGTAGGCACCAATATTCTGACTGAGATATTACATTGCAGTTTTGCAAAATGATCCCATTAGGAAAAATGATGACTTGTACAAAGGCTCTCTCTGTATTGTTTTTATAACTTTATGTGAATAGAATTATCTCAATGAAATTTTCAATTAAAATATTGTAGAATATCTTTGCTTTTAGCCATTACTATAAACTGTCTAGTTAAAACATAGAAGATAGAGAGAAAGCTATCTAATTACCTTTGTACACTAGCTCCCACAGAGTCATATGCCATTAATAATTTAAGCATTTTTTTTATTAATGATGATGTATCTGAATGTACTTTAGAGCAGAGAATGTTAATGTATTTCTATGAACTCAGGCATCCTTATTTCACCTGGAAATTACATTTAGTATTATATGTGTGAGCATCTATCAATGGAGTCTATAATTTTTCAAAGGAGTCCATTACCCCCCTAAAAAAGGAAAGAAAAAAGACCAGGAATGATCACCTCAGAACTTTGTAATCTTATAATTTAGAAACAAAAGCCTTAGAAACACACTAAGTATGAACTTTAATAATATATTTTTGTAGCTACTTAAAGTAATGCTACACACAATTGCATCACTTTTTTTTAATGTGAGAAAGTGTGTACAGTTTTTAGTAGAATGGGATCTTGGGTCAGACTTCTAGGTTTCAAATCTCAGATGTTCCATGTACAGGGTATGTGATCTTTGGCAATATTATTATCCCTTCTAAGCCTCAGTTTTCTCATCTGTAAAATGGAGAAAATAACATTGCCTGTTCTATAGCTTATCATGAGTCTCAAATGAAATAATGTATATAAATTATTTAGCATAATGTCTAATACATGGTCAGAACTCAATACATATTAGTTCATGTTAGTGTTACTATTATGGTTACAATTGAAAAAACTGAAGGTTCTAATTGTTCTCTTCAAAGGAACTTTTCAAAGAATACAGAATAAAGGATGAACAATTTAGTGGAAGGAACATTCTTATTACTAGGCTCACTCTGCCATTGGCTCACTGAGTAAGACTGTACAAAACACACTCTCTCTAAGGCTCAATCCATAAAATAAGAGTGGAAAAACTATAATTTGGAATGATTCTGTGTCTGCATCAGTTATCAAGATGCATTAATTCTCTCAATAAACATTTATGGAGAATCCTTTACGATGAGTACCCCAGAAGAAAACCCTGAGCAGGGGGTTCATAAGAAAGGGTTTATTCTGGAGTACTCAGGAAAAACTTGGTGGGGACATGGGGAAGTAGGACAGAGATGAAAAGGTCAAGTAAAGACCCACAGAGAGTGGCTTAGGGATAATCCTGCAGAAAGCACTAGAAATAATGTAAATCATTTCCAGCATCATCTCCACTAGAGGCCAGGGAACTGGAGTACTTATGCCCCCATACCAGCTGGTCATTATTTAATGCAGTCCACACCCATGTAAATTCTCACACACTATATGTTCTGTGCATGAGCCAGCAAAGCAGATTCTGACTGCCTGAGGGCAACCCTTTGACAAAAAGAAACAAGTGTTGACTTTTAGAGGCATGAAAGCACCCAAGGGGACATAGGCAAAGTATTGGCAGCATCTGCAATGTAGAGCTTTTTCTCTCTCTTAATGACACTTATAATGTGGTGGGGAAAAGTGACAAGTGGACATACTATTAGAAGGGAGTAGATACACAGGGTGCTGAAGAACACCGAAGAGGTGACCTTAATTCAGCTTCAGGTGGCAGAGAGGACTTTCAGGAGCAAATGAAGGAGAAAAGAAATCAGCCAAGCAAAATAGGGAGGTGATGACTGGTGAGCATGGTCCAACCAGCTAAAGAGAACATGACATGCAAGGAACTAAAGTCAGCCCAGAAGACAGTAGTCCCCTCTTACCCACAGATCTGTTCCAAGACTGCCAGTGGATACCTGACACCTCAGATAGCACTGAACCCCATATATACTAGGTTTTTTCTTATACATACATATCCATGATAAAGTTTAATTTATAAATTAGACATGGTAAGAGACTAATAGCAAGGACTAATAATGAAATAGAACAATTATAACAATATAATGTAATAAAAGCTATGTGAGTTTTTCATATTGTATATACAGCATGGAGATGCTCTCAGAACATTTTATTGTACTGTATATACAGTGCAGAGATGCTGGTCAATGGGATGACTTATTGATTCATGTTCCAGACATGATGGAGCTGGACAGCATGAGATTTCATTTCACTACTCACAACTATGCACACTTTAGTACTAATGAATTGTTTATTTCTGGAATTTTCCATTTAATATTTTTTGGATTGTGGTTGACCATGGGTAACTGAAATTATGGAAAGCAAGACTGCTAATGGGAAACTACTGTAACCAAATTGAAAGAGAGAGGAATGGCTGAAGATGAGGCTGGAAGGTGAGGAGCAGCTGAATGGTGAAATGAGTCACGTGCATTCATATGTAGGGTCTTAGGGTCACACAATTTTAACAGAGATGAGTATAAGCCAAGAAAAGGATCCAAATTTCTTAATTTGCAGTGAGATGGTAACCTGTAGACTGGATTCTATTTTCCTGTTAAAATCCATGAATTATAGAGAAAAGAGCCACTGGGGACATGTGATCATTTTTAAAGAATTGAAGCTAGATAGGTTTAAAATTCTTTTTATATCATTTGCATGCTGGAAGGCAAAAGAAAAATTGATATACAGCCTAAAATTACTAAAAATATCTCTGTGACTTAACTTAAAGAAAACTAAGCATAAGAGCTTCTGTGGCGATTATGTTAATAATGTTACAGATTTTCCTCATTTTGTGGTCCAGAGTAGTCTACCATATACTGAATTAAATCTGTAGATCCTCGTTCAGATTTGCTCTGAAACAGCCTGTTCTAGCACAATTTAATTTCATGGTCAAATGAGGATAATTATTCCAAAAAGCTTTTAGCCATGAGCCTCCTGTGATTTTTAGTTGTAAATGTAGCCACTTCCAAAACTATTCTGTGGTTTTTAAGTGTGGATACAATAAGGATTTTGCCTGTGCCAACGCTAAGGGGTTTTTTTGTTTTGTTTTTTGTTTGTTTTTTTTAATAGAAAAAGATCATAGATTTCCATGTGAAAATAGAACACCATCTTTGGATATTTCTATTGATACAGATTATTAAACTATTTCCTCAAGTTAGTTGATAGTGATACCAAAAATTCATACTTTATCAACCTATAGTAAAACCTTTGTCTTTTCAAGGTTCATTACATGAGACTTCTAAGTAATTATTTTGGCGATGGTTTCATTTATTTATATAATCAATTACAACAGCATTAGAATTGCTTTGTGTATTTAACAAGTTAATGCAAACCCTCAAACTGTGATTATACCCGCCAACTCAGAACTCCCTATCCTAGGATTATAGTTTAGCACTTTTGATGGGATTTGAACAATAAATAGTGAAAACTGCCCATACTTTAGGGTATGATTATTGGAATTTAATATGGATACCAATGTTCCTTCTGTTGGGATATTGGTTCATCATCAGTGTAATTAATTCCCGTCAGAATCTTGTTTAGAAGTATTCTCTTTTTATGAATCTTTATTTATAATGAGGTAATTTTTTTTACTGTTTTGGTATTAAATCTTTCTGATAAAACTCTAATCACTAGACTTTGAAAATCAGCTCTAATCTAAGGCCCCTCCTATCACCTTCAACTCATAGATGGGATAAAGACAAGGAAAAACACACAAGATTTGAATTGTTGTTGTTGTTAGATGGGAATCTTTTAGTCTCATCCCTTAGGATAGTTTTGCATTTAAATTCTTTAAACAAAACAGAGCATTTGATTAGTTTTTCTTAAAGAATTTCACATGACACAGTTGTTTGGTTACATTAGCCTCCTTTCTTTCTCGGGGTTTATAGTATTTTAATTGCTGTTTTAATCTTGTGCTTTATATAAGGCATACATAATTCCCTTGGTAGATAGACTCCTTGGAAGTAAAAAGTGTTATTATGCATTTCCCAGTCTGTTAGTGCTTTGATAGATTCCCTAATTTGCTCTTCAAAATAAAATTGCTATATACATTGTGTTCTTTTTACAACATTACTATCATGAGTAGGAGGAATATTTTAGGGTAGGATAAACAGTAATTGGCAAGGAACTATAACATTGATTTGTACAAGCTTGGTGTCCAACCCATTCTGAGGATGCTATTAGAGTAATGGGTGAAATGAAGAGAGCACTAATTTGCTAAAATTTACTTCAGGAAAAGATCAAAGTGGCATCAGGGCTTTGGAAGCAGTACACTTGGCAGTTTCCTAAACACTCTCTGGCTACAGTAGAAATAAGTGCACAGGCTACATAGCAGCAGCATGAGGTTTGGGCAGAAAAGGGGCTAAGGATGCTGAGAGAAAGCAGGGTGTTAACAAAGTCACTAGATGGATGGCGTGTCTACTTATTCAATTTGGTCAATATCACATAAGCCAGCTGGCATAAAAGAAATATGAGGGTAAATCCCATTCTCCTCAATTCCATTCCTCTACAGAAAGGAAAATGTGCTGAATATCAAAAGCAACTTCAAGGTTGCTGTGGCCACCTGCTGCCTCTAACGATTGGACTAGGGAAGGATTGCCATTTAGATCTTCTGATCCTTGAGGCTCCTGATTGAGAATGGCATTCCTCGGGGGAACACAGCAATCAGAATGACTCATTAGAAGTGAGGCATTTTGCTCAGTTTTTCTCCAGAGTTATGAATAATTCTGGCCTAGTCATTTAAACCCTGGATGCCTGCAGTTTTTTGTCTTTCCAATAAGTAGACTAATCCGCATCAGTGAGAATCCCCAGGAATGACGTTACCTTGTGATTTATAGGTGAGCTCCAAATGTGGTCAGTCCTTGCAAAAATGAATCCAAGGAGGCAGTGGTGGCAGTAACTTCAGGATTCGGCCAATGCCAGATGAAAATCCCATTCTTTGGTTAAAATTCTTCTAAGACCTTGGCCGACTGGTGAACTTGGCAGACCAAATTATTACAGCAATTAAGATTTTAAAACATAAGTCAAATTAGGAGTCAATCTTGTGCCAAAAGCTAGCAGACAAATAGCCTGAATTCAGGTCAGGGGTGTTATTCCCTGTACCAGAGGTAATTGAATTACATCCCAGCCCTAGGATGAAGGTTCTGACCCCAGAAGACCTGGTAATTGGAATAGGTCTTCCTTAGACCAAAGATATCCTGGCACCTCCACCCTGACTCAAGCCCGCATCTCTGGGGCACTGACCTTGAAGAACAGTAGGCATTTGCGATGACATCCAATTCCTTGGGAAACTGCCATGCTGACACAAAACACCTATGACGGCCAAATCTGCCTTTGCTGTGTTTATTACAAAAAAGATTGTTGAAGGATTCCTTAGTATTTCTGATCAGATCTTGAAATGAAAATGTTTTAAGAAGTAGAATGTTTTAACCAGAATATTTTTTTAGCATTAAGTATTCTGCCTTTAAAGTACTACTACTGCTAATTATCCTTATTCTTATTATTATTTAGATACTGTGAAAATGGTAAAAATTGTTATAGTCAAATATCTCCACATCAATCTATTAAAGAAAGATATTTTTATATGACAACAAATATGCAGCCAGGATGGTATCTATGAAGTGATATTAAGGCATAATTAAAAATATAATATTTCAAGCTTCTATTTTTTATTAAGAATTTCCAAGTCTATGTGCCCTCATTTTGCTCACAAGTAGAGAAGAAAATAAGAAAATATATATATTTGCAGTTTTCCTTTTCTGTTATCCTTATTTCTCACTCTTTCCCCAAAAAAACAATAACCAAAAAAGGTTTGACAGAGAAAGTGAGAGAGAGAACAAACTGGTAACAACTGCCAAAATCTGGGAGGTCTCCCTCCAGCTACCTGTTGGGAGAGTCATCTAATATTATGAACCTCAGTTTTCTCATCCATAAAATGGTGAAGATAAACTAGATCAAACAAGGAAGACAGTTTTGTCTTCAAAGCCAGCTCAATGTGGAGAAGACTTGGATCCGAGAGGTCCCCATGGAAGTAAGTCCTGATGGACCATCAATGTTGACTACAAGGACAGAAGAGGAGGGAGAGCAAAAATTGGCCATTGCTAAACTATGTAATTAAAGGACATCATTTTCATTACTGATAATCTTTAAGGCTAAAAATGCATTTCCTGAGTGTTCTAGAAAAAGAATAATTCCAGATTAGAGCAATATGTAAACTTTATACCTCAGTGGAATGGGACAGAGAGACCTATTTTAAATTTTACTAATTTTATTAACAATTAGCTTTAGCACTCATTCATGGACTAGCTGCCATGTACCCAAGACTGTGCTAGACTCCAAGGAAACAGAGGTGAGTAGGCCAGGTGCTAAATGTCAGGAGTTTATAGTCCAATGGCTCTGGTGGAACTTCCACAAATGCAACAAATGGTTGAGTTTCCTGTCCAGCCTCAGTTAGCGTCAGTGAAGAATATTTTCTGGGCATGTCTCAGAATAAACAAACAGAGCTTTGCAAGGACAACCAACCAGCTCCCTATAAGAAACGTCTTGGACATGTCTGCTGCTGATGACCACAACCTTGGGCTGTGCCATTCCCAGGAAGGACCTAGAGCCCATTCCAAATGAAAGAAATGTTTATTCTACAAAACCACCTCATTATGCCTTTTAGTCCAGAAAATCCCCCAAGATGTGCTTAACCAGTATTCTATGAAAAGGAGAAGGTGTCTATCCAAGATATTAATATTATAAAGAAACACTAAAGTTTTTAGGGCACTTTCCATATTTTTAATGCTCTCCACTGTGTAAAACCCTTAAAACAGCAACACTGGTATCTCTCTGAAAATCCCCAAAATTGGTTTAGTGTTATTTGAACTAAAGGCATGAACTCATTAATAAGCTTCATGAGTCCCTGCCATCCTCAGATCTTAGAGTTTAGCTCATGGCTACATGAAGCCAATCAGTTAGAAAAAGTAAAGAAGTTATTAGAACTGTTTTTTTGAGTTAATGGAGTCTGTAAAACATAAGGATGTGACTAATTTCAGGTGAACCATTTTATGGGCACTCCCTCCAAAATAACAATGCTGATATTTTATAATTTCCAAGGCATGTTCACCTGCTTTTTCTTTTATTTTCATGCATTTGTTGAGGGAAATTCCCCACCTAAACACCGAATCTTTTCTGTCCTTGCTCTTGTGACCAGCAGCACTGAATCTCGGTCTGTGAAGAAGGGAACAGTCACAAGCACACCCAGCCTCACCCACTGCATCCCAAACTGCTCGGCCCACAGTTCCTGATATGTGGTAGTGCCGAGGACACAAAACATACATTTGACTAAGGATTAAAGCTGTAACTTATCTAGATAAACCTCTTTTTAAAAGCCGATGATAGCTGAAATCTATTTAAAACTGAGATTCTGCTAAGATTTATCATTCATAGATGAACTTTAAAATATCACATTAATTTCAGTTTAGAAAGATGGTTTACAGAACTCATCTGCCCTGTGCTCTTGTTAACCCACTTTAATATCCCAGTCCTCTCTCTTTTCCTTTGTCCCTTCCTCTAGTTCTGCTCCACTTCATCCCTGTATGGCAGCTAACCCATTTGAATACGCAGTTGCTCTTGCATTACTTTGTTCTGTCCTCTGGGCTTGGTTTGCTCCGCCCATTCTCTGCCTCAAGCCCCAAGCGTATCTGCTATGACTCAGAGGCACAGTGGTTTGGACTGATTTAAAAGAATGGAAGCATAAGGAATTTTTATACTCTTTGTATTTAATGAATTTCTCTGGTACAAATTCAATATTAAGTGCTGATTGCAGCTAAAATGGTTCTTAAGGGAATAACAGAAGGATATCGGATCTTAAGGGTACCACTAATTGAAAGGAAGAGCTGGCTGGGAAGCTTTTAATAAACATTTACTTTCTATGGCTTAAAAAATAAAACTGCTAGAGAGAAAAGGAGAGTGTAGAGATGACTGTAGCCCTTGTTAAAAATAGCCTAAATTGATTAAATTTACTTATAATAGTTAAGGACCTATCTTTCTTTCCTGACATGTGAAAGACAATTGGTCAATTAAATCTGTAAATATACCTTCCATTAAATGATTGTTTCAGGAACACTTGAATTAGTGGTGGCTTGTGCTCTGCACATAACTCAGAGCTCTCCAGATTTTTGTTTGTTTAAAGCACATGCTTATTACATTAATTTTCTTTTCGACTTTAAGAATCACTTAGATGCTATCCTTGCTCACATCACTTTTCAATTTTCCTCTAAGCCATTTTTTTCTGAGCCATTTTTTCTGTAAGACAAACTGATTTTCACATTTCACTCACTAAATCTGTCCTGCAAAGAGTTCATGACAGTAAACATTTGATTTACGAGAAATATGATGTTTTGTCAACAAACCCTGACATAAGTCCCCAAAGAGAGAGGAATCCACATGTATGCAAGTATGTATTTGTAAATGTCTACAAAACATGACGTTCCAGAGATCTGAACTCTAGACCTGGGGTGACTTGCTCTCATCTGTCTTATTGGTCTTTAGTTTCTTCGTATACAAAGCAAGGAAATTGCCGATATGAACTTTGTAAGATCATCTTTAGAAAAATATTGTGGTCTTTTTGTGTCACCCTAAAATAGTTATTATTCTTATATTATGCAGAACACAATGGTGCAATACTAGAAGATAATAAGCACAACTCAATTTGTTGTGTTTAAACATTAATTTTTATTTTCTCTCCCTCTCTCTCTCCTATTCACATGCACCCCCACCACTTCTACTACCTTCACTACTCTCTAATATAACAAACATCTCCTGTATGCCAGAGTATATGAAGACATCTCTTCTCAAAAGATATAAACTAAGAAAAAAGAATCTTTAGCTTTTCTGAAAGATATTGTAGTCAGTCATTTCAAATATTTATCTGAATTACTTAGCATACTATTGTAGATCATGAGTGGCCAAAACAACTACTTACATCTAAAGTATCATGGAATTAGTCTTTTTGGCATCAAAATGTCTCTGAAACATTGAATATAGATAAACAAGTAATCACTTCTTGAAAACGTAGTATCAAGATGTAATTTATTCACAGGGATCAAATAAGAATCACTTTTATTAGAATTGATTTTCAGAGTCAGACTACAACCAGTACAAAGCTGACCTGATGCTAAGTTGTCCCAGTATTTAGCTTGGGTTTATGGCTCTGCTGACATTGGATCATTTTAAGTCTGGAGCTAAGAGATAGGCAGGATGATCTTCTGGTTTGCAGATGTCTTGTTAAAAATTACTCTGACTGGCCTGAATCATTGGCTCATCTCTTCCATCTTATTGAATTATGACAAATTGGTGCAAAAAGAACAGATAATCCTGAGACTGCTGAAATTTAAAATGATGTTATAATTTTTTGATCAATAAATGATTATTCTCAAGTAAAGTTAAAATCCAATGAAATTTTTTTATTTATATCAACAAGTGTTTATTGAGCATCTACTGTCAACTGTAAAAAGTGCAGGAAGTTATGATGGCATAAACAAAATGATTTTGACCTCACTGCCTCTGTTCTCTACAGCTGTTTGTTCCAACCTCAAACAAAAACCAAAGGATATCTCTCCATTGCATCACCCTAAACTAGGGAGTAGGCAAAGTTCAATTTGTATTTTTGTGAAATAAGAAATCTCAGAATTGGGAAATGAAATTCATGCTTGCCATCTGAAAGCATTTACTGAGAACCTACTACATATTGAGCATTGTGCTGGACTCTTGGGATGCAAAGATGAATACAGAATAGTCACTGGCTTGAAATAGCTAACAGTCAAAAAAAGAGGACATACACACAGACAATTTTCCTAGAAATAAACATGTGCTCCCACCAGACACCTAACCTCAATATCAGTATTTTATACAAGACAGTGCTTCTCACTTTGCAGGAAAAGAATTGCTATGTTTCCCTATTATCAGATGTGGCAAATGAACTAGTAGAGCAATATAGATCCACAAAAAGAAAGAGCATCTGAATAATAAAATTCAGTTTCAATATTAAAATTGTAGGATAAGAATGTTCTAGTACATCATGTATTGTCAAAACAGAAGATCAGTGTCTCCCAAGAAATTGTAAATTGTCTGACTTTTATTCATTGCTTTTCTCTTTGTGTCACTCTGCTCTCTTTGCATCTAATTTTCTTCCCCATGGAAAACTATTAAGGTCATTGTGACATCCTATGTTACAGAGTGAGAGAGAAAAGAGAGAAATATCTTGGAAAAATTTATAATCAAGTCAAATAAAAGAAACTCTTACATTACCTATGTTTTCTCTGATTTTTTTTCTAAAAAAATCAAAAGAAATGGAAAACCTAGATTCATAAGTTTATACTTGATACTCAGAAGTAAAGTACATTTTACTATTTGTAATTCCTTGGTGAACTTTAAATAGTTTCTTACAGAAAAGCAAAAGCATCATTCCTTAACTCTCAACATAACATATCATAAAATATAAGTATCTAAATTAATTTCACATATCGGATATATCACTCTTTTGAAGCATGCACTGTTGGATACCAAAAGGTTAGTACACTGAAGTCATTTGCCATGCTCCCAAAGGTCATTCTGTTGTAAGGCTAAAAATGTGAAAATAATCATTCTCCAATTTCCATTAATTTGTGGGCAAGAAACTGTAATATGTGCTGCTGGTCTAGTGGAGGAGACAACATAAGCACATTTAACTGTGAAAGCCAAGCCATATCACGGTAAGTGCTATAAAACACATATAATGTAACATAACTAAGTATTGAGGACCTACAGTGGACTAAAGCTATTTTAACCTCTTAATCTTTGCAGACCTAGGAAGTAAGTTATTATTTTTATTGTAAAGATTAAGAAAAGTCACTTGTAAAAATGGAATGATTTCCCCTTTTTTTCCCAGTCTGGCGAGGGTAGAAATAAAATTCATGTCTGTATGATTGTGTGACCCATAATGAGTCCTCTCAGAAAAGTAGTGTGATCAAGAGAAGGGAGCATTAACTGAAGAAGTAAAACAAAAGTGAGCCTTAATAGCAGTTATTATGTTTTTCCCTCCAATTTCTTTCTTTCAGGTGAAACTGACCTCTCCCTCTGTCCTCTTTTATTTCTGCACTTAATCTTGTGCCATCTCTTGCAGAACACAAGGGCTTAAGAACCTAGCAGCCAGTGCATTGCAATGGGTTAATATCAGGCTAGGCAGACTAGAAAACGTCATTATATGTTGATCTGAAAACCGGTCATTGAAAAGCGATGCTTTAACAATACAAAACAACAAAACCAACAACGTAGGTTCAAACAATGAATATTTTTAGTGAAAAACAAAAGCCAACCCCCTTGCTTGACTTCTGTATAAATTCAGTACCTCACCCTTTGTGCTCAGAAATTGCCCTGATAATATGCAGCAGATAATGTACTTGCCTAGCTCTTAACTACCCAGAATAACAGAAGAGATTTGAGTTTAGTGTGGATTAGGTCACTCATCATAATATTAAAAAAATAGCCAGCTGGTACTGAATCAAAGTGCAAATTTGAAATCAGCAGCTCTGAGTTGTAGAAGCTGGTCATTTGGAGAAAGGGCAAGGGAAGGAGGAATGTTCTGTTTTTTGCATAAGTACAGTGAAAACACAGTGGTTGGACTTCTTTTCATAAAAGTAGAAATGTCTTATTGGATTTTAAATTATGGGTACATTAATTCTGTTACATTATGTCTGCCTAAAATCCTAATGTTATTTTTGGAGAGCATATCTTTTTTTCCATCTCCACTGAATCTTGCCTGATTCCATTATGCCTTATTTCGGTAGTTTGCCTATATAATAGATATCATAGCACTTATCAAGACTCAACTCCATGTTAACCCCTTCTGTAAAGTCAGGTGTGATCCCCTCACTGGCAGAGGACAAAACCTTCTTTGTAACTTCCAGATCAGTTTCCTGTCATAGTTGTTGATTTGTGTGTGTCTCTAAATTTAAGGTGGTCACAACCTTTTTGAATGAAAGGACCATCAATCTTTTCTTCATTTTGACATAATATTCTTACCAGGATACTAAACTCTCGAGATACTCTCTTTTCTTGTCACATGCATCTGGCAAAGTCCCAATTCTGGATGAGCCCAGCTTTTCAGCTGAACCAGAGCAGCTGAGTACTGCCACAATAGTTCCAACAAGACAGATTATTGTCATTAAAAATTCATGTCACTCACTCCATTCTGTCCCCAATATTACTTGATACCCCTACTTTTTTCTTTTGACTGACTTACTCTCTGTACCCCACCCCCCCCAAAAAAAAACTATTTCAAACCTCCACATACTTCAAACTTGAAATATCTACCTCTTTATCTTCTCCAAACATCCTTCTTTACAGAAATAAAAAGAGATAGATTCGAATTCCTTAGCTTCCTTCCATTTAATCTCCATCCTTATGTCCCCTTGCTTCCTTCTCTACTGAGAAAGAGAGGAGCTAACCTTCTCCTATCTAGGACCAATCCTTCCACCTGGCTTTGTTTTTGATCATTGCTTCCTCTTGATTTCTCATAAAACTTGAAACATTAACTACCCACTTCTCTATTTGGTAGATCCAAATCCTCTCTTTCAATGAGATCCTTTCTCTTTAGTTTTAAACCAGTTCATCTTCCTCATTAAAATAAGTAAAATAAAATATTTCCTCAACAATCTATTTACTCTCTAGCTATTAAATTTTCTCTCTGATCTTCTTTATAGTATAACTTCTTAAAAGTGTTGTTTATACTATTGGTTCCATTTTATAACCTTGACTTTCTACTCAACTAACTCCACTCATTAATTACTTCATCAAAACTGTTCTGAGATCATCACTGAGTTCTATGACAGTGAACTCAACGGAAACTTTTTGGTCTTCAGTTTTATAGTTTTTCAGTTGTATCTGAGACTGTTAACAATGACTTTCGCTTCTGTGACATTACACTTTGTTTTTTCTCCTCTTGATATTTTCCATCTTCCTTGTAAACTCATTAATTTCTACCTAGCCATTAGATATTTTACCTTGCTTCTTATTAAGTGCTGAAAAGGCAATAAGAATATTTATAATAGGTAAATGGTACAAAATATGATGATGCAGCTCACAATTATTAACCCACCACCTATTAAAAGTATATGTTTTTTATGTTTGAAATCTCCTGTTGACTTTCCCCGATCCCATGCCTTTCATTCCCTTCTCCTCAGTGATAACCAATAATCTATATTTTGTGTGCTTTATTCTTACACTCTTCTTTATAGTTTTGCCACATACTTTTATCGCTAAGCACTCAATTGCTTAATTTAGGATGTTTTTGAACTTTGTGTAAATAGAATCATGTTATAAGTATTCTTAAGAAGGATTTCCTTCTTCCCATCACCCCACCCCCCGCCAAGAACCATAAACTCAATGCTGTTGACATTTGGGGCTAGATTATTTTTTGATGTGTGTATGGAGGGATGGGGTATAGGGTGATGGCTAATCTATGCATTGTAAGCTAGCTGTTTAGCAGCATTCGGGGGCTGTATACATTAGACACCAGTAACATTCCTTCTCCCAACTGTGAAAATAAAAACATTTCCAGACATTGACAAATACCCTCTGGAGAGAGGTAAAGGAGGGCAAAATTATTCCCAGGTTGAAAACCACTGCTCTTAGTCCAAGTGCAAATACAAAACTGCCTGTCCTCTACATTTGGATGGCTCAAAGGCTTCTCAGTCTTAATGTCTAAAAGGCAACTCGACCTGCAGTGCTACAATACTGGAGTTTCAGGAGTCATTCTGGATACCCACCCCCATCCCCTTCTATAATCAAACCACCACTTAAACATGGTATTATTTAAATATCTCTCAAATCTGTTTTCTTCTCTCATTTCTAATTTATCAGTCTATTCCAGCTCCTTCCTCTAATGTTACAAAAGTATTTTCTTATCTCCTCTCATCTGCATTCACCCCTGAACTTGCTTGGCCAAATCTATTTTCTATTTTTGCAGCAATTCCACTTTATTCACTCTTTGGGATATAAAAGAAAAACTAGTCTCCGAGACAAAAAAAAAAAAAAGGAGTTAATAATATGAGCTTTCAGTTATATTTAAAATAGAAAGGCTACCTCTTTAAGAGCTTAGATTTTATTGAGTAACTCAATGTTTCCCCTGCTATTTACAAATCCAAATTCCCCAGGGTCCCCACGCTACTGCTCCTGTCTACTCATCTTTACTGCCCATGGCTCTGTAGCCTGAATAAACACATACTCATTATTATACAACATGCCTATTTCTGACCTTGAAGGTTTGCTGTGTGTTATAATAATAGCCTCTAATATCTTTATCTCTACATAATCATATTTTACCATAGCTTAACTCAATATAGGAGAAAACTTTCACTTATGGAGTTCCTGGTATGAGTTAGACTTTGTGTTAGAAACAATATTCCAATGAAGTGGGCATGTTTATGCCTGATTTAGATAAGAAAAAGTTGAGACTAGGGGAAAAGAAATAACTTTTCTAAAATCACATAACTAGTAAGAGTCAGCACCAGGATTCACACTTAATAGGGTCTAATACAAAAATCCATTATTTTACCACTACCTTTCACAACCTCATGAAGCCTCCCCTTACCACATCAAACTTAAAAAGCCTTTATTTGGCTTCCTATACAAATATTTTACCACTTTTCTCAGCATATGATATTATAGGTCACTGACTAATGTATATCTTATTTCTTTGATAAGAAGTTCAAAACTGAGTCTTCTATTTCTTTTATGTGTGTCTCAAAATATGTAGCACACATTTTATTTATCACAGAATTTATATGCTACAAAACAGATACTAAATAAATGAATATTAAAGAGATTTAGAAAAAATAAAATCCAGTCGAAAGAAAAGATATGAGGCATAACTTTAGCTATGTTTTGGCTAGCAGCCACAAAGAGTAGTCCATTTGGAAGATGTTAGTATGGCTGTGCTATAATCAGAAAACAAAAACAGAGAAGAATGTTTTCTGTGCACTTGTCTATGTATTTATTTTAAGTTTAATGGATTATGTTTCATTATATAAACAGAGCTAACCTTTGAATCTGCTTTCATGGCATCCAGGCCTCAGGAATTCCTTCTATCTATTAATCTCTCTGTTTTAAGCATCCAGACACTGAGATGGATACTTAAAGATCTGATTCTGATCTCAAACCTCCCACTGATTTACTGTGCAGACATGAGTAAAAATTTTACTCTGTAAGGCCTTCAGTTTAAGATGAAAAATTTCTCCTTTGAATTTGATTATAAATAAAATGTGTTAAAACCTAAAGCGTTTCAAAGACTTTATAAGAAAAGCTTTATGTAAACTGTCTTTTATGTAAACTTTAAATATTTTTTTCTTTTCTAATTAATTTTAGAAGGATTCAAGAAGAGGTGACAAAATACAAAAGCATTAAAATATTGTTCACTTTTTCTTCTCATTGCTGTACAGAATTGCCTGTCTTCCTGACCTACAATCACATTATTGTCAGGAACAGTTTTTTAGAAACTTTTTATGTAAGAGACACTGTACAAATAGATTCAATGGGGAAAATATTTTTTAAGAATAAGACATGGCAATTCCTCTCTATATAGCTGGGGAGATAAATCTAGTTACAAGGAAAAAAAAAAGCTATTACACAAGGTAGAATACGATAAATTTTAAATCAGAAGTATAAATGATCCAGGTTTAGAATAGAGATAAGGATGAGGTGTGGATTGAGCTTGTGACTTTGAATGCCAAACCAAATATTTTGGACTAGATCCTGTATCCAACAGAAACTACACAATACATCTGAGTTGCAGAATGATCCAATGTGAGTGCTATTTAGGAAGATAAATAAAGAGGAAAGAAAACTAGAGGCAGACAGACCCATTAGGGGTATACTGCAATTGTCCAGGCAGGAAACTATATATACCTGGATGGGCATATTGGTGATAATAATAACCAGCATTTGTTTAATGCTTACTATCCCAGACCCTGTCATGGGTGCTTAATGTACATTACTTCCAATTCTTACAATAATCAAGCAAAATCTGTATTATTGTCTTCATCTTGCAGACAAAGAATTTCACAATGATTATGTGACCAGTTTAATGAGATTTATAAATCAGCTTTCTCTGGATCCTAAGATACACTGCACAGTATTACCCTCAATTGGTTCTGAAATTTGTGAAAGTTAGGTGGATTAGAATCATTGTTATAGGCTGCAAAATTACATTCGAGCATATGCCTAGTTAACTTGAATTTTAGAGGCCAGAAAAGGAACATGACCAACAGTCGAATGTGAGACTGTTGCACAAGATTTCAGGAACAAGGAGGAAACTCATCTCATTTGTTTCTCCATGATTGAAATCATTTTAAAAGAGGCAAGAAAGACTTAGGATGCCAGTAACCCCACAAGAAGAAACACAATCACTTAAGATCATTCCATGGTGTATATGAAACATGTCTGATCATTTCTGGCCTAAAGATTTTGACTAGTTTGTCTAGAAACCAAAAGATAAGGTCAGCAGGCACCTCGATGAGGGAAGCAGGGCCATTGTAAGAACCAGCACTTACTGCAGTTTAACTAGAAATGGCCTCGGTATCAGAGCCCTTTTACTGAAGTTGCTAGATATTTTTCCCGTTTAGAAAAATGTGCACAGTACTTGCTCGAAATCTATTTCTTGCTGTGAAGACCTCTTTATACTGTCCCAAATGAAGAGAATAAAGGGAAATTGGTGCCTGTAAAGTATACAAACCATGCAAGTACTGTATTTAAGGCAGTTTTTCCTTTTTTCCTAACAAATAATATTATTAATTCATTGCTTAGGTGGCACAGAGGTCAAACTGGAATTAAAAGTTAGCCTCCAACTGCATAATAATTAAGGTCATTGTAAGTTTAAATTACTTCAAGGTTGTACTTTGCCAAAGCCATTTGTGAATGAGACTTCGTAATTAAATAGTATGTGTGTCTTATAATAAATATAAATGTAGCACTGTATCTTTTCAATGATTGCCTCAAACTTCATTAACATTCTTTAGTCATAAAGAACCATATATTTGACATACAACTCAGCAAAGTCCTGGACTAAAAACAAATATTTCCTATAGTAACTTTGACTTTTGTGACATTTGAAATGGACAAAAATAACTTTGCCTCTCCTTTCAGTCACAAGAAATAAGAAGCCAATTGCCAAATTCACATGGTTAACACCAGCAGCAGAAAATGAGATACAGCTTTGTGATCAAAATGCTAATATAGTGTGCTGATGGTGTCAACCAACTTTTAGAGAAGTTCACATTCCAATTTTATGTGAATAAGGAAGACTTCGACTAGCCTACCTTCTCCAGAACACAATATCAGTGTCCCAGTGCATGTCACCAAAAACAAAATAGCACTTGAATAGTGTCTTAGATTTTCTAAATTGCCTTGGGATGCACCTCCGTACTCCTCATACCTAGTGCTTTGGAAAGTAACATCAGCTTGGCCTCCAGAATATGTCCCCAACTTCCTTTCAACCTCACCACTATTATCTCCTACCTGAAGAGCACAGCAGCCTGCACCTATACTACCCATAACTCGATCTCCTCACAGTAGCATTTAAAAGGCTTCACAGAGAGCTGGAGACAGTCACCTACTGAGGCTGCTCAATTCTGCCTGGCCTGGCTCAGCTCCCTCTAAAGTCTCATCTCCTTTCGCTCCTGGTGATCCCATCACATGGCCTTCTTTCTACTCTTTGAACATGTCACGCCCATGCTTACCTTTGGGCCTTTGCACTTACCATTCTCTCACCTGCACCTCCCTCCCCTAACTCTTCTCAGGGTTAGTTCCACCATTTTATTTCAGATTTCAACTTCAATATTCCTACTCTAAGAGAATCTTTCCCTAACTACTCAATCAAATTTATCAACCGCTACCACACATGCACTCAGTCTGTTTCCTTTCTTCACAAAAATGCTTATTCTCTGAAATTATCTTGTTCATGGATTTGTTCATGGTCTCTCCTACACAAACTTGGGGACACCCTGAGACATGTCCCTAAACCTCTTATTTACAGTTCTGTCTTCAGTGCTTAGATCAGTGCCCAGAATGATGTAGACCTTCAGTGAATATGTGTGGAGTCTTCAAATAATCTTTATTTAATAGTATGATATTTTCTCTTCAATCAGGAAAATTGAATTACTAAACTTTCTCATGGCCCTGCCCCTGCTCCTACCCCTGCCCCTGCCCTAGGGTGATAGAATTCATAGTTGATGTATTTAAAATCAGGGAGAGAAAAAGAATAGGGAAAGAGTTAAGGCACAGTGGAGTCTATAGTAACAAATTAGCCTACAGAGTCTACATAAATATACTACATGAAATTTAAGCAATAAAAGTAGTTCACTAAATCAAAAAAAAAAAAAACATGATTAAATTTGATGCATCTTACTTTGTAATTAGAGATTCTAAAGATTTAACTTTTGTTTACTAGCCTGTGCTTCCTGGACTTTTTAGAATTGCCTTTCCTCACTCCTTCTCTAAGATGCATTAAGGTTTCCCACATTATACACAAAAGATGACTATAAAATAATAAGGCTTTTGTCAATCCAGTCACTAAAATAAATCCTCTTATTTTATAAGCAAGAATATTGCTTTGTGCCTTCATGTCTGGTCCTATTTCAAACTATCAAAAGCACACTTACCCCAACACACGAGGCAACATGACATAATAGAAGATACTAGATAGAACACAGAGGTTTGATTTAAATATGAGCTCTACCACTTTCTGGTTTTCATTTAACCTCTCTCTCAGGCTCCATCTGGAAAAATGGGAAAAATAATTCATAGAGTTAAGTCCAGAATTAAGTGGAGTGTATTTAAAAGGGCTTTATGAATTGAGTTATAAATGTAAGCTACACAATCATAAACATCATTATCTTCATCATCATCATCATCATCATCATCATCATCATCATCATCATCTTTGAGCCAGACCAAAAATATTGGAGATTTTTTAAATTGGCGTATAAGATTTCTCTTTCCTTAGTACCTGTCATAAAAATAAATGAGGCAGTATACTAAACAGTAGGAGTACTGTAATCAAACAGAACCAGCTCAAAAGCCCAGCT
The DNA here is from genome assembly GCA_028627145.1 of Eidolon dupreanum. Classification (NCBI taxonomy): domain Eukaryota; kingdom Metazoa; phylum Chordata; class Mammalia; order Chiroptera; family Pteropodidae; genus Eidolon; species Eidolon dupreanum. The sequence continues at coordinate 39,872,599 of CM053511.1, forward strand.
GTACCTCTTACTGGCTGTGTGACCAAGTTACCCATCTCACTAAGATCCAGTTTCCTCATCTAAATAATGAGGGCAGTAACTGTCTTTACCTCACAGGAAGGAAACAAGAATTAAATGAGAAAACACCCTTCAGGGCTTAATTTTATATCTGGCACATGATAAGCAGCCAATTTGCTTTGGTACTGAATTCTCTCAGAATGAAAAATTGGGAAACATGTGCTATTCTATAAAAAAAAGAAAAAAGTATATATTATGGTCCACAGTAAACTCAGCACCATTTAAATCTTTTTAAGGTAACAGATGTATTTGAAGGATTGTTTCTTCAACCTAAAGTTATGCTCACTCTGAGCTTTTCACTGAGATCCTAAACTCTCTGAAATATTAACCTCCTTATCTCCAAGTTATTCACATTCAGGAATCTTCCATTGGTCTCCATGAGAGGGCTCATCATCTTCCTCAATAGGAGTCATGAGCATTCTCAGCATAAAGTGTTTCTTCCTTCAATCACTCACCAATCTTGCTGACCAGAACAAGATGGCAGAGTTGAGAAAGGACTATAGTACTAGCTCATACATGAATGGCTAGAGAAATCTGTATTTTTGTATAGGTTTTAAGCCCATGGGGACAATTTGCTTGTTATACAGTCTTTTTATTTTGGTAAAATATACATAACATGACATTTTCTATTTTAATCATTTTTAAGGGTACAGTTCAGTGGTATTAAGTACATTGATTCACATTGTTGTGCAACCATTGCCACTGTTCATCTCCAAAACTTTTTCATCTTCCCAAACTGAAACTCTGTACCCTTTAAACACTAATTCCCCATTCCCCAGTTCTCCCAGCCCCTAAAAACCACCATATTACTTTGGTCACTATGAATTTAACTCTAGGTGCCTCATATAAGTAAAATTATACAGTATTTAAACTTTTGTGACTGGCTTATTTCACTTAGCATAATTCTTTAAGATTCATCATTGTCATAACACATGTCAACATTTTCTTTCTTTTTAAGACTGAATAATATTCCATTGAATGTATATGCTACATTTTGTTTATCTGTTCATCCATTGATGGACGCTTGGGTTGCTCGTAGTTTTGGCAATTGTAAATAATGCTGCTATGAACATAGTTGAGGAAATACATCTTGCCTGCTTTCAACTCTTTGGGAGGCCATAGGATAATTCTATTTTTTTAAATTTCTTGAGAAGCTGTCATACTGTTTCCATAGCAGCTCTACCATTTTTCATTCTCAACAGCAATGCATAAAGATTACAATTTCTCCATGTCCTCACCACTTGTTATGTTCTGTTTTTTTTAAAAAAATAAATAAATAATAGCCATCCTAACTAGTGTGAAATGATATCTCGTGGTTCTGATTTGCATTTCCTTAATGATTTTTGGATATGAGAATATTTTCCTATGCATAGTGGCTATTTGTATAACTGCTCTGGAGAAATATTCAAGTCATTTGTTCACTTTTTTAAATCACATTGTTTATTTTTTCATTGTTGAGTTTTAAAAGTTCTTTATACATTCTGGATATTAATCTCTTAACAGATAGGTGTTGCAAATATTTGTTCTCATTCTGCAATTTGCTTTTTTACTCTATTGATAGTATCGTTTGATGCACAAAAGTTTTTAATTTTGATAAAGTTCTTTATCTTTTCCTTTTTGCCCTGTACTTTTCATGCCATATTTAAGAAATCTTTGCTAAATCCAATGCCATGTAGCTTTTCCTGTTTGTTTCTTTCTAAGAGTATTTTAGTTTCAGTTTCTTACATTTAGATCTTTGATCCATTTGAGGTAATATTGTATATGGTGTAAAGGTCCAACTTCATTTTTTTGTACTTAGATATTCAATTTTCCAACACCATTTGTTGAAAATACTGTCCTTTTCCCCATCATATGGTTGTTGAAAATCATTTGGCCATATATGCAAGAGTTTTATTTTTCTGGACTCTCTCTTCTATTTCATTGCTCCTTAGATTTGATAAATTCAAATGACCTTATTTCAAGTTTGCTAATTTTCCTAATTTGAGTCTGCTATTGAATTTCTATAATAAATTTTTTATTTCCATCATCGTATTTTTCAGCTTCAGAGTTTCTGTTTGGTTCTTTTACATAATTCTCTTTATTGATATTCTCATTTTGTTCATATGTCAATGTTTTTCTGATTTCCTTTAATTCTTTTTTCATTTTCTTCTAGTTCTTTGAGCATATTTTAAGATAGTTATGTTAGAGTCTTTATCTAGTAAGTCCAATGCCCATATTTCTTCATGGATGGTTTATAGAGACTTATTTTGTTTCTTTGGATAAACCATGCTTTTCTGTTTCTTTGTATGTCTTGTGATTTTTGTTGAAAATCTGGCATTTAAAATACAACTAACTCTCCCAGTTTTTGCCTTACGAGGCCTTCAATGATCAGCCCAATGGGAAGGCTTAAGGTCATCGCAGGCCTTTTCTAAATATGTTTACCCTGGCAATGTGTGCGTGCATGTGTGCATGCGTGGGTGTTACGTGTGTATGTTTACTTATTCTCCTGTATACATGACTGCTTTTAAATGTCTTAATTTACCTAGGAGTCTCACTCCTGTTTCTTCTCAGGGCTTCAGCTGTTCTATTGTATTCCTCACACAGTAATCACTAACATCAGGTGTCTGTGAATCTTTAGTCCATTTGCAGTTTTATTGTCTTACCATTGCCACCCATGGCTTCCGCAAGCCTGAAACCTGAGCTGTGCTGCTTCTAGCCATCTGTGCTCCAGGTTAAGTGACAAAGAGACCAATCCCTCAGGCTGCACGCAAACAGGTTAGAACATTGCAAATTTTGTCTGCTCTGCTCTCTCCGGTTTATAGAAGGAACCTGGGAACTGCTGCTTCTCCAAACCATGCTGCTTAGTGCTGGGGAGGGAGTGAGGCAAGGGTGAGTAAAATTGCCATGAAATCTACCATTCTTAATGTGGCTTTTTCTTGACTGGGAGTTCACTTGGTTGCTATAGATCTTTGATTCATTTTCAAAGATCCTATCAACTTATTTTAGCCATTCTCTATTGTTTATTTAAAGTCTCCTTTAAGGAGCAAGTAACTGGGGCTTCCTAGTTGGCCATCTTGTTGATATCACTCATTGTACAATTTTAAGAAAAAAGAAACAGAAAAGAATATCATCTTCTATTTAACACTAATATACAAGCACAGAAGGCGTTATTTGAGGATAAATGACAGACTGAGAGGATCAAATAGCCTGGAATGTTGAAGCTCAATGTTTGGTAGTTGCTATGAAGTGACTATTTTGAGAACAGAAATGGCTGCTGCCAGAAGTGAAATATGAGGTAAATTACTTCACAGATACATTTATGGAGGTCCTCTGTGAGTCTGGCATATAAAAATTAAATCAGTAGGACTGGCACAAGCACATATATTAATTAGGTATAATTGTGAGCTCAGAGCTGGGCCCTGGGCCCACTCTATCTACAGGAGAGATTCTCAACATCATCCAGCAGCATCAGCCAATTCTTGCTTTCTATCTCTGATATACTGTGTCAGAAACTCTGGGGGAATGTCTCAGTACTTGGTTTTTTAACCAGACCTCCAGGTGATTCTGATACATACTCAAGTTTCATCTGATCAAACTTATAGCAATATTCCTAGGCCCCTTTCTCCAATATCAACTATCTATAATCACCAAAATTACCAGGCTCCTATACCTGTGCCTTCCAAAATTTTTAAGTGTTTTTAATAAAGCAACTAATGGCCTGATGGCCTGAAGTGTAGGTATAGATAGATAGATAAACGATGGGCCCTTCCTAGAATGGCCTCCTTCTATATGAGAAAGCTATACTAAAAAAATGAATTTTTGTGTATCTGAAGGACTAAGGATATGTGACCATTAGTTCTATATGAAAATCATGTATTTGAGCCCTGCTACTAATTATTCTGGGCCCTTTGCTAAGGATGAAACAGCTCCTGGATTACTTCATGCTATTTCTCGGTTATTCAGCCAGAGGCCTGGGATCAATAAATGCCAAGATCAGCTGTTTTGAGCTTGATAACAACCTACAGAAAGAGCCTGGGCCTATGGAGCTGCTTCACACATGGGTGATAAGCTCTGCTGCTATGAACTTTGAAAAGTTCATAGACAACATAGAGACTCTACTGTGCATGACCTGGGTCTAAACTTAAACAGCTGCTGTTAGTTATGTTTTCCCAAATACTTGGTAATGTTTACATTTATATAAATCCATGAAACAAACCCAGAGATGAAGATATACATTATATTAAAAACCCAATTAGAAACCTAAGATTACTAAACAAATTACTTATGGAGTATATACATTTTTAAAGAATCATTTGCTTTACAATATGACTGATTGTAGGGTTCTTTGAAGTAAAGAGCTTCCTTGCAATACTATGCAGCAGTTAAAATAAGTAATCTTTATGAGAATTAGATATACACATAGAAATACCTATGGACCTATGGCACTAGGTGAAAGATAAAATAAAAATAATTTTAACACAATGCTATGTAATAAACAAATGCATAAAAACAGAACAAATGCAAGAATGAATGCCCGTGTCTTAGAATGTTACACAGAATGTTACACATACATTTACCGTGTAACCAGGAATCTCACTTACAGTTATTTATTCTAGAGAAAGGAAACTTACAGTTATACAAAACTTACATTTTAATATTTATAGCAACTATATTCATAATCTCCAAACCCTAGAGACATTCTAAATGTCCTTCAAATGGTAAATGGATAAACAAACTACGATACCTGTACACAGTAGAATACTACTCAGCAACAAAAAGAAAGGAATGATTGATACATGCCACAACTTGGATGGGTCTCAAGTGTGTTATGCTGAGTGAAAAAAAATCTAATCTCAAAATGTTAAACACTGTATTATTCCCTTTTATATAACATCCTCAAAATGTGAAGAACAGATCAGTGGTTGCCAGGGTTAGGGTTAGTGTTGGATGTAACTATGAATGGGTAGCATAAGGGACTTTATTTGAGATGAACTGTATCTTGATTATTATGATAGATGTGTCTACACATGTGCTAAAATTTTATAGAACTACACACCAAAAAATAAAAAAGTGCTTGTAAAAACTGGTGAAAGTCAAAATAAGGTCTGCAGCCTAGTTAATAGTATTACACCAATATCAATGTCATTATCTTGGTTTGATAATTTTACTGCAATTACACAAGATGCTATCACCAAGGGAAGCTTGGGGAGGGTCACGTGGTAACTCTTTATACTATTTTTTTCAATTTCTATTTAAGTCTAAAATTATTTTTAAATTTTAAGAATAAATGCCAATTAAAATGCATATTAAGCACATTTTTACTTTTTAATCATTATTTTTTCAATTACATTTGATATTCAATATTATTACCTATCTGTCACAATAAATAGTTATTACAATATTATTGACTACATTTTCTATGTTGTAGTTTATATCCCTTTGACTATTACATCCCTATACCAATTTTTACTTCTTAATCCTTCACCATTTTCACCTAGACTTCCAAACTCCTTCCAATCTGGCAACCATCAGTTTGTTCTCTGTATCTATGAGTTTGTTTCTGTTTTACTTGTTCATTTATTTTGTTCTTTAAATTCCACATGTAAGTGAAATCATATGGTATTTGTCTTTATCTGACTCATTTCACTTAGCATAATACTCTCTAGGTCTATCCATGTTGTTGAAAATGGTAAGATTTCATTCTTTGTATGGCTGAGTAATATTCCATTGCATATATTTACCACATCTTCTTTATCCATTTGTATATTGGTGGGCACTTATGTTGTTTGCATATCTTGGTTATTGTAAATAATACTGCAGTGAACATAGGGGTGCAAATATCTTTTCAAATTAGTGATTTGGGTTTTTCAGATAAATACCCAGAAGCATATTCTAATGATTACCTATGGGAAGAAGGGAATAGGGAGGACTAGAGGGAGAAAGAAAAAGATATTTCAGAGTATATTAAATACTCGATTTGAGATTGTCTGGGGGGTATGCTACAGTTCTCTTTTACTAGATTATAAAAACCATGAGGTCAAGAACAATTCATTAGTCTTTTCTGGATCTCTTAGGGACTAACATAGTAAATGTGTATATATTAGGTTCAGAACTAACATTCATTCTATTATAAACAAATTAAATAGTAAATGTATCTATCTTACAGCCAAACTCCATAAAGCAAACAACCTAAGTTTGAAAGGTCTTTTTTAGTGGAAATGTTGACATTTTGTGAATATATACTTTATATTTCATTGAGATCTGATGTATTTTTCTGTGATGCAGTTACATCATGCCAAACTCTTATCCTACAGTGGATCTTCTGAGAATAGGATAAGTAGTTTTCTTATTCTTGACAAGAAAGGCAGGGTATTTTCCTCACTGTGTTATAATAAAGTTAAATATGTAATGTTTGATTACCCTCCTGCCATATTCAATATGAAGTGTCTTCCTTTTGCTATGAACATCATGTCTCCTGCATTGTCTCTTGCCTGAGCTTCTTGGAAACACAAACTGACTACAGAAATAAGCTAGCTTTGCATGCCCTGTATGACAAAGTTAATTGAGCAATAAGTTTAAAAAATGTAAGAATTTTGTCAGGCATCATAAAAATGGAAAGTCAGATGAAATTGAGAGAGATCTGCTCTTAAAAATAAAAAGGAATCTGTTTTTAAAAATGCTAATTGCTCTCCTAAATTTTGTTTTAGAATTTGCATTTTTAATTTGAGTAACTGCCACATAGCCCCACCCACCCCCACACACACACAATTTTTGATGAGGAAAAAAAAGCTCTGGATTCACTTATGGTAAACAACTTAGCTTAAATCTACCAGAAAGCAGAGCCTGAGACGAGAGGGAGTATGCATGTGATTTATTTTAGAAGGTGTCCCAGGGACCAGGCTTTGGGGACAGGAAAGGAAGTTCCACCAGCCAAGGGTGCTTTTCAATCTGATTACCACTGTGGGCAAGTGGAGCTGGACACCTTAGATGAGGGAAGAGGGGAGATTTTATCCAATGAGTGCTGTGGTCCTCCTTGGACAAGGGTGGCCCCAAAGATGAGTAGTCCTGGGACCGAGATCAGAAGAAGACTTCAGCTTTGGTGAGGTGCTATCTGGTTATTCCTGTGCAAAGCCAATAAGCTCAGCAAGGAATAGAGTAAAGTTGGACTATAGGCCAGGAGACAGGACACAATGTATAAGGGGAGTCAAGCAGAATCACTCCTTGGCACTTGAAATCTGGGACTTCTCAACCATCAAGCCTTAGGGTTTTATTTTTGGATATTTTGGATTTTTGTAGACAATTTTTTAAATGCTCAAAAAGATCATGCTTGTTTGTGGCAAAGTTAATCAGTAATAAATTAACTGTCTCATGCAGTTGTTGACGAGCCATCCTCGGTGTTAGGACCCATGATAGTAATCCCAGCATTGCCTTCTAAAACTCACACTTTAAAGACTGCTCTGAACCACACAGTATATCAGGTTCAATTCCATGTTAAGAGATCTAGTTAGTTCTAACCCAAATAACTTTTTCGTGTCAGACCAAGTGGCAATTTAGTCATGGGTAGTTAACATATTTTCCTGGACTGAAAATCTGAAGTTGTTTGTTAACTTAAGATGCTGAGGAAGTGGATCTGGCTATGTCTAGATAGCTGGATGTTGGAGGCCAACAAAAATGGTGTCTGTGATCAGCTCAACAGCTCACTATCTGTGACCTTCCTAAATGACTCACGCCTCTTGTGGTGAAGATTCCACATGGGTCACAGGGTGCAAATAGCACCACCTTCATAAAGTGTCTGAGAAGACTGACTGAGAAAATGTATATAGAGCATTTCACCCAGTACCTGTGTATTTTAGACAGAAAGTTATTGTTAATTCCCTTTGCCTGACCCTGTGCATTCATTCCAGATGGCTGAATGACAGAAGCAAAGGTTGAAACTACTCACATACACTGGCATACCTCCCTCAGGCTAGTTCCATGTACTACCCCTCAGCTATCCTTCAGAACCAAGTTGGAAGTTCAGGTCTAGGTGACATGGAACCTTCTTTTTTTTTTTAATATCAGCAAGTTTAATTTTAATTTTGGGCATTGGTAAAACAACAGAAGGATGTAGGCAGTCCTTTGTTATTTATGCAGCATGCTAAAAATTATGTGGTAGACCGTGAATTAAGAAAAGCTGTCCTATAAATTACAATTAAATATTATATTAGTTTTAACATTTAATAACTTATCATGAGCACATTTCCATAAGCCACAATAGAAGTTTGAGAAAAGTCTTTAAGGACATGTTAGATTTTTACTAGTATTATTTTTTCCTCAAAGCCATTCTCTAAATAAAGCATGAAATCAGTTGGACTGTCCTCTATGACATAATACACAAAATCAAGTCATATTGACCACTGATGCTCCTGAATTGAGTCCAAAGCATAGCATACAACTTCAGTTCACCAATTACCAGGACAGCTAATATATCCTAAAGAATAAGTGTACATGCCCAATCTTTCTTGATTTATTTTGTGATTTTAATGAAAATTGGCTCAGAGGTACTTGTTGTTAATAAAATATGTTATGTCACAAGAGGAAATCCATATAGATAAATGCTCAAGTATGAAATTTTAAAAAAAAGTTTAAAATCCTTTATATTTAATTGTATACCTAATTGTCAATTGCCAGCCAACAAGGATGCATTTTCAGCTGAGCCTGTATGGTACACAGTGTGTGTGGAGATGGTGTTAGTTCTTGACTACATGTGTGTGTATACCTATATACATATATATTTATATACATAATTCATATCTATATGAAATATGAGTCAAACTCATATATATGGCATTTATGCATTCTACCCTCATAATTCAATGTTAAGTTTAGATTAATGAATCTACATTTAGACTGACAAGTTGGAAAGGCATAATGGAGGGAGAAAATATGTACCAGAGAAAAATCACCTTGAGGGGCTTATTATAATATAGTGAGAGTCAAGATTAAATAGCATAGGAAGCAATATGAGCAAATACTTTTTGCATTAGCTGTTACTCTGCAGAGCTCAGTGGACAAATCAAGACACATGGGAACACTGGGAGCCATTTTGGGATTACTGAGCATGAAACTGATATGACACCAGTGATATTTTGGGAGGCTTTATGTCCAGAGGAAAAAAGTACATCAATGGTGTACTCACCAACCCTCAATATCTATCCGAGCATAGATGACAAGGAGCTAAGGGCTCATACTTGCCATGAAGGTGCCCTGGATTCTCTGTGTTTTCTCTTCTCCCTTTGCAGTTAAGAGGCAGCTCAGCCATGTCTGTCTACTTCACAAGAAAGAACTTTCCAAAGATATGTGGTTTTTGCCAGCATATACATTGAGAAAATGTGACCAAAATTGCATCTAGGTTTAGGTTGTCATGGAAATCTTACCATCACATTCATTTCAAACCCATACTGTCCAACTTTCTCCTAGGAGTTTGAAATAGTTTTTGCATAGACAGCCTCTGAGGTAGACAACCTGTGCCCATTAGATAGTTTCTTTCCCCACTTTAGGCCTTGGGAAGGGAGAGACCTCCTCTGCATTTATACTTCCATAAGAGAACCTGGATCCTTGCCCCTGAGGTCATCTCATATATTTAGCTATGGTGCCTTTTGAAGTAAAGCCTCTCTCTTGATGGGCATCAAACCCATGCCAAGTGAGACAATACACCAAGCTGATTAAAGTTGGCACAATTTCATTATAAGTAAAAGTGAGCTCGTCTTGTCTTGTGGTTTTAAATACTCTAATGCCTCCCAAATCATTTTTTAGACTGGATCTGAATTTCAGACTCATATCCAATGGCCCATTCAAGATCTCCAAGTAAATATTCAGGAAGGATATCTGAAGCTCATCATCATCTGCTAATCTGCTTATTTCAGTTTCATCATCTAGTAAATGGCAACTCCATTTTTCGAGTAGCTAGGGCAAACATCTTGGAATCAACATTAACTCCTCTTTCTCTAACAACCAGTTCTGATCTGGCAGCAAATCCTAGTGGCCCTAACTTCCAAATAATATTCAAAAACTATCTAGTTCTCCACTGCTACTATCCAGGTTCAAACAAACATCACCACTTCCAAAGTTATTGCAATAACCTCCCTGATTTTATACTTGCTTCCATTCATTCTGTTCTCAGCACAGCTGTCAGAGGATCCTCATGAAATGTTAACCAGATCATGTCTTTCACCTGTTCAAACCTTCAAATCACTTCCTCTCTCCCTCATACAATCCACACAGAGTCCAACAGACCCTTCATGATCAGACTTCTCCATTTCTTCTCTGATGTTATCCCCTCCTACAGCCCCTTTGCTCATACCTGTCTACCTGATGTTTCTGGAATTGATTTGGTACACACTTATTTCAGCATCTTGCACATCATTTCCTTTCTGTATAGAATGATCTTTTTCAGATTTTAAACTCCTTTGGAATTTGACCCAGATTTCATCTACCCAGTGAGTTTCCCTGTCTATATGTCTAAATTGACAAGCACCCTACAGTTCTTATCCTTCTTCCTGGCTTATTTTTATCTTGGTACTTAGCATAAGCTTACATAATTTATTTTGTGCTTGTTTATCTTGCTGATGGCTAGTCTTCCCCCACTAGAATGTAAGTACATGTTTCATTTCTGCGTCATTCTCAGAGTCAAGAGGAGCACCTATTTTCAAATAAGTGCTCAATAAATACTTGCCGAATGAGTGAATGAGTAAAGAAATTCATTATTTTAGGTGAAGGGAACTTTCCTTTGGAAACACTGGACTTTTTGTTTGTAGGCACTATGCCTAGGGATTAATCTCTATGGTTACTAGCTCGGGAGGTAGTCACAGAAGCTTTGACTGTGGTCTTTTTGAACAGGACTCTACATGCTGTTAGACTATTTGGATGGCACGTCAGCCTCCTGCCTTGTTTAGCACATTGTTTTATCACATCCTGTTTGCCAAATCCTTATAGCCAATTGTAGTATGACATCTTTCCCTGAGATATTAAAAACAGTTGAGGATACAAATTGCTGAACAAATATGATAACAAAATAATTACGTTTATACTGATGGAGAAAGGTCTTTTCCCTTTCCTGTACTGATCTCCATGAGCCTCTCTGTACTACATTACATGTTAGCCATCCCCAGGAGGGAACATTCCAGTCTTAGGACGAGCACTAGCTGTAGCACAGGAAGCTCACGTGCTTCCCTCCTGCTGAGTTGATACACCATCTCCAAAACGCTGGTCCATGGAGACTTTCAGCTCTCCATTTTCAGAAACTGCATATTCAGAGTGAGACTATGATAAATTCTATACTAGACCAGCCAAGGTAAGCTTGGAGCAGGCCAACATTTAGAGTTCTCATCTCAGAATCTTATTACCCAAGGCACCATTGATGGTCTCTGAAAAGTGAAGCCTGCCAGGCTCATGACACAAAAGGAGGGGGAACTGCCGCTCATGACAAACCTCTACCTCTCTTGTTCATGGGAACTAAAGTATTTTAGACTCGATCCATCCAGACTTCCAGTTCTTTGGTTCCCTGTCTTTCCACAACACTATATTACATGTTACCTAATTCTGCCAAGATTCTGGAGAGACATAACTTGAATCTCTTCTCCTAGAATATATAAGTGAATAAATAAATAATAAAATTATAATAAATAATAAAATTATAATAAGACAATAATATGAACAGTAATAAAGTGTCTTAAAGAGAATTCAAAATGATTGCACTTAGACTGAAAAGCTCTAAGCTTTCAGCGATGCTGGTGAACTTGATCCCTGTAATATACAGCTGTTTGTGGACACTTCAGACAGGACCTAGAGCCACCCAGAAACACAGCATGCCCTGAATTGTAACAAGGTGTCTAAGGTCCAGCCCCTCCGATTCTCCTTTCTCACTACTCAGTCACTGAATAGATGTGATAGGTCAAATGACCCAGGCCTATGGATTTTCCAGTTTACTTTTAGAACTATAAATGTCCATAAATCTGATAAAGTCAAGAATTAAAAAGTTTCAAGACAATATCTTGTCTTTTAAAAAGAATAAAACACTACACACACACGCACACACAGAACTTTCCTCATTTGTCATAAAGTCAACAGGACTGAGGATAGTTATGATTCTATCACAATCACAATTTCCTGAATAAGAAAAACAAATATTTTATTAGCCTGTTTTTTTTCAATATGGTTAATAATTTCTGCCTATAGTCTCTTAACTATTTGAAGGCTTGAATTTATGTTATACCATGTCAATATTATATCAAATAGGAGTCTCTGCTGTATTTATTTCAAGCCACTCTCTTCCATTTTAAAACATATTTTACTATTAAAATATTAGTATATTAAGTCTCTGGGGGGGAAAAAAAGAATACTTTGGGAAGATATGCTTTCTTTCTCTCTCTGCAGGCTAAGTCCAGTTGCTCTAAGGTGTTAAAAGTGAATAAAGAATTTTCTTTTCAAGTTCGATAAAGTTCTTACCTAATTCAGCTGAACTTAACAAGTTGTCCAAGAGACCTTGACCATGCTGCTCATTCCAGGAGAAATTATTTAGTGGAGAAAGAAAAAAAAAACCTATTCCCTACTCTTGAGGAAATACATGAAGAGTAACTATTTATTTAACAAATATGTTTATGAGAGATATGTATAAAAATTAAATAAACCAAAAAAAAGCATATTTCATAGATAAATTTTATTTTCACAGGAGAATAAAAATCAATAAAAAGAGGCTTTTTCTCAAATATGAGATGCCATCTCAGTATGATTTTATTTCGGATAAGCTTAGCATGCCATATATCATGACATGTAGATACTAGAGTACTATTCTTCTCTGAGGACTCAAGTTAATTCTAGTTACCTGAGCAGGAGATAAAGGTGACAGAAATCCAGCTCTTGTGTCAAATATATGCAGAGAAAACCAAAGCCTCATTAGTTTGAGAGGCAGTGTTGTCCTTAGGGGAAAGAAAAAAGTATGCTAAATGAGGAAAAGGTGTTCAGGGTCTTGTCCCATGCAAGAATTTCTTGAGAGATCTTAAACACATTCTCCTATCTCTTTTTTATTGCAAATATCTATAACCCATATATGAGAAGGATGCTGCAAACACCCCCATTGGTCGGGAGTTTTGGGGGCTTCTGGTAAGAGGTGGTGCACCCAGGGCACTGTGAGAGTGGGAAGTGGGGCAGTAAGAGGAGGTGGCTCCACAGTGCATGGTGACAGCTCACTCTGGTCCTCTCAGAGTGAGGGGCATTCCAGACTGTCCTCAAAGCTGTGACCCTTAATGCTAGTGTCAAATGTAATGTCACTCAATTCATTTGCTCCCCCTTAACATACATTTTTCCCTCTTTGGATGATAAATGGGAAATAGAATCTAGTTTTCAAACAATTGTCTCTAGGAATATTTTCCATCATAAAATATAGGCGAGAATTCTCAGTTGTATTTACTGTTATTAAGCATAAATGAAGACCAGAAGCCCAATGTTAAAATAAGGTATTGTTGCTTAATATATCCGATCAAGAACCTAAGATGACAAACCATACAATTATGTTACTTGTCAGTGCCAACTGTTGAGATATACATATATATACATATATATATATATGTATATATATACATGTGTGTGCATGTGTATACATATATATACAGAGAGAGAGACAGACAGACAGACAGACAGACATAGACAGAGAGAGACAGAGAGAGAGAATGATATAGACATAAATATAGGGTAAAGCTTTGTTTATAGCCAGGGAACAGAAGAAAATATCACTTGCTGAAATTACTGTTTATTAATGTTGTTTTTTTAAAACTCTTCAACACAAATTTAACTCTGCATTTTTCAGGTACTAAAAATAACAGGTGTTAACAGCTAAACTGTTAATATGCTATATAATAAAGAAAATTTAATAAGATATATATGCATAATATCCTCATAACTGTTAATGATTTCTGAAGTCAGCTACTATTTAGTTAACATTTGATCAAATATTATTTAAGGACCGAGGTATTTATTATAAATTGTACTATCTGAAACAAGAGTTATTCACATCTCAATTTCCCACAAATAATGTAAAAATTATCTCAGTCACATTAAATTTTAGATTAGACACATACTAACTATATAATGTTGGACATACCAAATATTTGGAATTTTTCTCCCAAGTTGATTGCTTTAGTCATGTTATGTTTAATTCTGAAGTTGGTAATGTGGGAAGCTGTGACTTTAGTCCAGTTTGCTCTTCGTACCTGGAAAATATTAATAAAAAGGAATCAAGAACTTAAATGCAGTTTAAATATTCATAAAAATCATTGGACTTGATTTTGTGTATATGTGAGTAGGGATGGGTTACATATAGCTGTCTGTATGTACAGCATGGTGGAAAGTTATGTGTGTTCATGTGTACATCTTCAATAATGCTGAGGAAATTACAAAATTGAGACATTATTGGATTGAGATTATGTTGACTAAGTTGGTACAGAATTCCTGGTGATATTTTGTTATGTAAAGAAAACTATATCTTCCATTATCATGCTTCCCAAGGTAATAAATAATAAGAATGATCCTAACAGAAAATGAATCAGTCATACAGTAAGGATGGCAAATGTCTTCGAAATGTGTTTACCTCAGAGGAGAGGGTGGAACACATTGACATTTTAGAGTGGGCTTTTCAAAAACATATCCAATGAACACTAATAAAAGCTGTGTGATTAAGCCACTGCTCTCTCATGCTCAGGCAAACTTCAACCTTGATGGTGATGCTTTGAAACTTTTTTCCTTCTTAAATTATACTTTTTAGTAATTGTGCTAAATTTTTAACTGTAAATATGGCTTTCTATGAATCCTCCCTGATATCTGTCTGTATAAGCATCCAAAAGGAACTGAGACTTTTCATTATTGTGAACTTCCTTGGTCACCTATGCCCTCTTCAGAGATATTTGTCTTTCATCATCACAGCAAAGTAGAATCCTTAGAAGAGAAGCCTTAGTGAGCCTCTACCTCCAACCTTCACTATCCACTGAGACCCTCATCTGATTCTTTGATACTCAGAAGTCTAGAAATCGCCTTGTTCCTCAGTAAAGTGGTAATTTTCTTCATCTGCCCCTCTGGAAGATCAGGGGAAGGCCAAATCCAACATGAGCGAAATACTCCTTAGGATAAAATGCCTAAAGAAAATGAGAAGGACTGAAGACACAAAACCAACTTCAGTTATTAGGAAAAAATCCAGAATATCAATAACCTTTGTGCACAACAATATTCCTATAATGAGCCAGGCACATCTGTGAAACACATTCTGTTATTTAATCCTTACAGCAACCTGTGAAGGAGGTAGGGTCATCTCTACCTTCAGATAAGAAAACTTGGCTCAGAAGCTAAGTGGCTATAAGTATCAGTAAAGAAAAAATACTTTTAAGTGAGATAAAAATACAGATGCCAAAGAGACAAGACTGGTTGGCCCTTGTCTTCAAGTATACAAAGGGTTATTTTCCAGAAAGAGGCCATCAGCTGTTTTCCTCTCCCCCAATATCAGAGTAGGCATGTATTTATAATGCAATGTGAAGGATCTGGATTAGGTTAGAAGGGAAGCTCACAATCATGAACTTCTTGTCTCTATACCCAGTAGATTACCACCAATAATCATTCAAAAGCTAACTCGTGGTGTCACATGAACCAAACTGTCCCCCTCTCGTGACTGGAGCACACAGCACTGCATCACTGACAAGCATTCTAAGCTCCCAGACTTCACTGGTGTGGGTTGACAGAGCACAGTGGAAGCATTTGTCAGATGACTGAGTGAATATGCAAAGGTCCTTAATGTAATAACAAAGAACAGAGGCTGATGTTGCCATCATGTCTTTCCATGATCAAGGGTAGAGTTCAGCACCTCTCAGGTTTCTTCCATCCTTATTATGGGTCCTAGTGATCTCTCACTTCCATTCCTGGCCAGGGAGTCCTCTTTGTATCCTGGGGATTAGTTCCAGACCTGAGACCTCACCTCTAGCACATTATTGTCATTCTCTACCAAAGGGATTATATGTAATCCTTTATGGAAGCTATCTCACTTTTAAAATCTCTTCTCTTTTTGAAACTCAAATAAAGCTTAAGGATTCTTAACATAGGAAGTAACTGCAAGGCTCTTGGCATGATAGCTATTAAAAAACAAAAACAGAAACAAAATCTCTATGCAACAGTAAACTTGACAATCTTGCTTTTGTTTCAGGAATGCAATTACTTTTTACTGGAACACAAGCAGTTATTCATGTCCTTCTAAACTTCTATAGAAAAGGAACTCATGGATTTATTCTTCTATATTTACTTCTCAATTTCATATGCAGTTTATTAAATTAAAAAAAAA